>CM077343.1:14688580-14857580 GCA_039655645.1 Ammopiptanthus mongolicus | reverse complement strand
GACCTTCTTCAAGATTCTGGTCTCTTGGGATCAAAACCATGCTCTACTCCTATGGATCCCAACACAAAACTCCATCTCAAAGCAGGCACACCTATATCCGATCCTTCTACATATCGCAGGTTAATTGGCAGGCTCTTATACCTGACTCATACTCATCCTGATCTCTGCTTCTCTGTCAGCAAGCTTAGCCAATTCCTATCTGCCCCAACTGATGTTTATTTACAGGCTGCAATGAGGGTACTTCGATACATAAAAGGCAATCCAGGAAAGGGTCTATTCTTCAGTTCCAAAACCTTACCCTTACTCAAAGGTTATTGTGATTCTGACTGGGGCTCTTGCCTTGATACCCGACGTTCTACTACCGGTTTCTGCTTCTTTGTGGGCTCCTCCTTAATCTCATGGAAAAGTAAGAAACAAACCGTTGTGTCTCGATCTTCATCAGAAGCGGAGTATCGGGCACTTGCCCATGCCACTTGTGAAGCACAATGGCTTCTCTACTTACTTCGGGACTTACAAATGCCTCATCCAACTCCAGTTATTCTATATTGTGACAACAAATCCGCCTTGCATATTGCAGCAAACCCAGTGTTTCATGAGCGGACGAAACACATTGAGATTGACTGTCACGTGGTGCGTGACAAAGTTCAAGCGGGAGTTATTCATTTACTTCCTGTGCCATCCAAAGATCAGGTTGCTGACATTCTGACCAAAGCCCTTCACCTGGTTTCATTTTCTGGTTTCCATTCCAAGCTTGGAATGCATGACCTCCATTCCAGCTTGCGGGGGGGGGGGGGGGGGGGGGTGGGGGTGTTAAGCTTATTAAGTCACGTGATGATTACGTGGCAAGTTAGTTAGGACTTGTAACTAACTATAGGAAATTAGCTATTAACAGCTGTTACTTAGGCGCATGTATATATATAGCTTAGGCTTCTTTGTAATCGTTCAGTTCTGTTTTTCTTAATCAATGAGAATGAGCACAATGCTCTTATTCCCCAAACAGAGTTCATATGCTATTCCTTCCTATAATTCTACACTCAACGCATTAAGGTGTTTGTTTACATGGCTGGCAACTAAAGACAAGCTCCTCACTAATAAACGTCGCAACAGGTAGGGTATAAGGGTTTCTCCTCATTGCTCTCGCTGTGATGGTTGGGAAGAATCCTCCTTGCATGTCCTCAGGCTAGCCAAGTTTGATTGCGTCTGGTGGCCTCTTGGCACACAATCCAATTCTACTCCACTGATGGGGTCTCATGGTTTCAAGAAAACCTCACCAGTGAATATGATCAACATGTGGGTTTCAAATGGGGGGATTGCTACAGTACCCTTACTGATTCAAGGGTTTTGGTATCTTGGGATTGGGTATCAATATTCAAAGGTGTTAATGTTTCCAAATATTTTACCATCTTGTCTTTTATATCGAGAGATATTTGCTAATCTTCTTTTAGCCTTAGTAAGAATATCTTGTTCTATTTCTTTAAGGGCGATATTTTCCTCATGTAATATTATTCCTTCAAAATGTTTTATCTTTTTTCTAAGATAATTCATAGCTTCTCTATCTTCATACATAAGGATAACATCAAATCCTTCTATAAGAGTAATTATTTTTCTTGCCATATGTAACCCTTGCTCTTCTAGATATTCTATCATAGAATTATTTTGATTTCTTTCTTAGTTGATTTTCTAATAGAATTAATCTATTTTCTCTCCAAAGTATACCTTTTTCAATTAATTTCCTAACTTGTTCGTCTATATAATCTTCTTCTTTGTGTTTTAACAAATTAGATAAATATTCATATTCATCTTTAAGTTGTAATTTTATTATTTGTATTTTTTCTTTTATAGTTGTAATTGGTTCACTGTGACTCATGCTGCAAAATTTTCTAATTCGTTTTTTATCCACTTTAGCATTTTTAGTTTATAGTCTATTATGTCCTTTATTACGCATTCATCAATGAAATCTCCAGCTTCTTGATGTTTCCAATATTTTATTTCTTTTCTAATCCTTTTTAACCATTGTTTTAACATGGTTATCGTCCTCATGCTATTATTCTTTCGAGTCTCTTTTTGATCCATTTTTCTAAGTTTAAGTGATGTTTTAACATTTCTTCCTTTAACCATTTAGTCTGAAGATCTGTAGGTTCTTGTTCTTGCCAAAATATTATATCTTTTTGATTCTTTTTTAACCAGTGTTTTAAAGTGATAAATATTATCATGCTATTATGGTTTCAAGTCTTTGTTTGAATATTTGGATTCGAATTTCAATTCGTCTTATCTGATCTTTGATTATGTTATTGGGATTTTCTTCATCTAGTTCTCTTAATGTTTTACAGTAATTTTTTAAGTTATTTATGGTTTTCTTTATATCGCTAGCTGTTTTCATTATCTGGCTCTGATACCAGTAATTGGGACGGGGTCTTTTTCTGATGTTTTCTAACTTTTTCATATTTTACTTTTTATATATAAAGTCAAATCATTAACTTGGCTTACTAGTTTATTAATATTATTATCATCTTTACTTCTTTCAGGTTCTACAAAAGTAATGGGTCGAAGAATGTAAGGTATTTTTGGAGATGCAGATTTCTTTAAGAAGGTTCCTAATTCAGTTATTTCATTTCTTCGCTTATAATAAATTTTTCCTATTTCTTAAAATAATCGTGGGACATCTATTCTTTTATTATTTCTAAAAGTAATGCTATGATGTGATTTCTTTAAGACATAATTAACACAATATGTTACAGAAAATATTTTATCTCTTGGTTTCATTAAATTTTTTCTTAAAAATTTATGTTCTAATGTTAAGGATTGGTCTAATCTTTGTGTATTTAAGGGGATACCAATATTTGGATGAATCTCAAATTTTAGTTTTACATAAGCTAAGTTTCCTTCTATAACTCCTAATATTTTATCTCGTGTATCAATTATTCTTTCGTCCTTTAACATTAATTCTATAGGAGAATCTATTCCTTCTTGAAATATTGCCTTGATTAATATCTGAACTGTTCCAATATGTATATATCCTATTTTTCTTCTATGTGCTTCTATTTTTAGATTTTACCTTAATTCAGAAATCGTTTTTCGATTTAATAGTTGTATACTAGTGGTGTCTTGAGCTTCTGTTATGTCTATGAGAGTTTCTGTAATTATTTTACCATAGTAAATAATATTTTCCTTCTGAATAAACCTTTTCATTATTCCTCCTAATTTTTCTCTTCCTTTCATATTTGCAGTTTTTGATAGATCTAATTCTTATTTTTGTATTTTTTGAAATAAACGAGGGTTAATAAGAATACTTCCTTGATAATTTCCATCTTCTTCAGTAATTTGAAGGTGTGCTATATTACTATTTTCTAGTATTTCGGGTTCTATGATGCTATAAGTGATATACTAAAGATAGTAAGAGTATAGTCATACCTGATTGAAGTTTAAATGTCAATCTTTTATGGCCCATTGCTGCTACTGCTTACTGAGTGATGAATAAGTGATTCTTGAGTTTTTAGAAAGATAATTGACAAGTAAATGGAGGCAGAGTATTTTATTGATGAAAGTGGTTACAAAGGGGAACTTAGGTATTCGCAAATACCTACTTAGTTTCCTCTAAAGGAAACTAACAACGTTTCTCAACTTGAGAAAGCTCAGGTGAGTGTTTTTCTCTTGAGGATTCACTCTGCTATGCCTCAGCATAAGAGGACTATTTATAAGCTAAGGGATTATTGGCTGTGTACATAATTGTCCCTATAGCACGTAAGTGCTTACATCAGAGAGCTTAATAATTTACATGCTATCGTCACTGCTTACATTATTCTTCAATTATTGCTTTGTCTTCGAAATCTTTTCCTTGTGGCTGACAGCTAGTAGTGGCTTCTGACGTGGCTTGCTTTATACACCTTTCACATGCGTGATTGCCATTTTCTTCAATTATTGAATAAAGTTTGTTGAGGACAGCTGGGCAATAATTCATGGCGAGTCCTTCGAATGCATAGAATGGCATCTCGAAGCTTGTTAGTAAGGCTAAGTCCTTTTCTCTGATAGGTTTTTCACTTGTTTTGCTTAGAAGCAAAGTATTTGGTCCTTTGTACAGAGTTTTAATAAATGATTCATTTCTAATGGTTTGACATTGGGAGTATATGTTGGCTAATTGGTGTGCTATGAAATTAATAATTTGATCTTCATCATAGTCTACTCCAGTAGGTTCATCCATTAATGAGAAATTGTTATTGCTGATTCCAATAAAGACTAAGTGCTTTGCTGGTTGTTTGGTGGTGAAGTCTGGATAGGCTGAGTAAGATTTTAAGAAAATAGCTCTTTCTCCAGCAATATTTTTTCGAAACATTTGGACTGCCTCCTTAAAATAGTAAAGAAACAAACTAATTTCTTCAAGATTGGGACTTAAGTAAAGACATTCAATTAGTCCGAATTGGAATAAATTGAATGCTAAAATTGATGGGGCTCCAGGTGTAAGTACTGTCTTGGTAGCGAATAATTTTCAATCAACCATGTATACACAATTGCTTTTTTTCTTTTTCTGTCCAATGGATTAGTCTTTTGAGATGTTCATAAAAATTTTCTTTTGAAAATTGGATTTGAAGTTCATGTTCTTTTCTGGTAATTATTTGGAAATTGTCTAGAGAAGAAGAGATTCTTCCTAGAATTTTCAACGATTTCTTTGGTTCTGGGGTTAATGTAGTGGTTTCGACAAAAGTCCTTGGTCCGAGATAGATTTCTTTACCTTTCTTTCTTTCTTCAGCAATTTGAAAATCTTTTAGTGCCTTTTCTGCTTCTTCCTTTGTTAAGTAGGACTTATGGATAATTCCTGGAAACTTTTTGACAATGGGGGGCTGCTTTGTGCCACTCATCATAAATTCCTGGAAATGGTCCATTAAAAATAGCGTACCATTTTCGATTTTCTTCCTTACGAGCTTGCTGTTTAATTTCTGCTGGGATTGCTTTCTCTAAAAAAGTTTCAGCTTCTAATTGTAAGTCCAGGACCTTGATATCTGCTTCAATCAAGTCTAGTTCTCTCAGCTTTTGATCTCTAAATGCTTTCTTAATTTCTCTTTGTCTTTTCAACATTTCTGCAGTTCGTCGCTCCATTCTCTTGATAATATATCTGCAAGGACATTCTTTTCACCTTTAATATGAGATATTGAGTAATTGTATTCAGATAATTTCATTTGCCATTTGATCAATCTTCCTTGCTTATAGGTGCCTTTTATGATTGATATTTTTAAATCTTGCAACATAAGTGGAATCGGTTCTGACAATAAATTCTTCATCAAGCACATAAATTCGATGTTTTTCCAACATACGAATAAGCGCTAGAGTTTCTTTTTCATGAGTGGGATAATTAATTTCACTGTCTGAAAATGTTCCAGACATATATCGACATAATAATTCCTTCTTTTGTCCAGGGGGTTTTGCTTTTATAACACCTCCTCAGTATTCATCCGAGGCATCTGTTTCAATAATAGTTAAGTCATCATCTGATGGATAATATAATTCGGGGAGATTTTGACATAAATTCTTTAACTTAGTAATAATTGCTTTATCTTCTTCTGTCCAAGATCAGAGGGCGTCCTTCTTTAGCTTTTGTTGGAGAATTCTTCTTTCAGCTGCAAGATCCTTGAGAAAACCTTCATTAGAGATATAAGTTAGTAATCCAAGAAATCTTCGTAACTCCTTTTTATCTTTTAGCTTTGTTGGGAAATTATGGAGTTTCTCCAGAACATGCTTTTGCATTATTATTTTTCCTTTTTCAATTTCTAAGCCTTTATTTTGGGCTAAAATAGCCTTTTTCTTACTTAAGACTACTCCATGTTCTAAACATTTATTAAGTATTAAAGCAACTTTATTAAAATGGTCTTCTAGATTTTTGTTAGTAAAGACTAATATATCATCGATATAAATAAGACAAAAATCTTTATAGTCTTTGAATATTGAATCCATTCGTCTTCGAAAGATTCCTCGTGATTGTTTCATTCCCATGGGAAGTACATTCCATTCATATTGACTTTGAGGACAACTGAAAGCTATTAATGCATTGGATTCTTCCATTAATCTTATCTTATAAAAGCCTGATTTACAATCAAAAGTACTAAACCAGTGCATGTTTCTAATTCTTTCGATAATCAAATCCTTCCGGAGAAGAAAATATGCGTCTCCTTCCATTGCCTCGTTTAACTGCTTATAATTTATTACCATTCTTCTTTTGTCACGCTTGATTTCACTGTGGTTTTCTACATAAAAGGCTGGGGCAGAGTGCTTACTTTTGGATAGTCTAATTAGTCCTTTTTCAATCATTTGCTTAATATCCTCTGCAAATTCATCTCTGTCTTGTTTAGTGTAAAGGATAGGTTTACATTTTACTTCTTTTGTTGGATCTTTTAATTTTTAGGTAATTAGTTCGGTATTTTTATTATTTATATTTGGATCTAAAGGATTTTCATTACATACCTTGTTTAGAAGTTCGTCAATATGGGCTGGGATTCTTCTATTTGGTTCTAAATTCTGATAGTAAATACCTCACCACGTTTCAGCTTGCTAAATTCTAATTGTTTGGTAGCGTAGGTGCATGGAGAGGAATGGAGAATTGGTATTGAAAGTATTTCGCGGGTTTGTATATTTTGTAAATAGGGTGTTCGAAGGGTAATATAATTTAATTATTGACAAAAAGGTGTATAAAGACGTAAGAAGTTATTTCCTAAGATTACATCTATTCCTGTTTCTTGCTGATAAAATGTGGGTACAATAAAACGTTTATTTTGTATTTGTAGTGTTATCCGTTTGGCTACCCAAAACAAAGGGTGGATAGATTCATCAGCTATTTGTATTTTTAATGGTTTGTCTAGCCTTTCGCATTTATCGAATAATGCTTTGGTTGCTAAGCAAATACTTGCTTCGGTATCAATATAAGCTGGGTTTCTTTATTACCTTTTTCCACTACAGTTTTAATATAAGTACTATTCGGATTCTGTTTCTTTTGAAGATAATTCATCATGTTCAGAATATTCATAAATACTATCACCAGTATTGCTTAATTCTTCTTCTAGTGGTTCAAGGTTATATATTTTATATACCTTTTTTTTATCATTTTAGTTTTTTCCTTAAATTCTTTTTCGTTTTTCTGTGGGCATATTCATTTGCATAGTGTCCTTCTACATTGCATATCCAACATCTACACTTCTTTTTTCTTTGTGGACAATATTTCTTAGGTGTTTGTCGTTTCCTAAAATATTTTTTCTTTGTATTTTTATACGCCTTTTTCTTAGGATAAGTTTTTCTTAATTTAGGTTTATTCATGTAGTATTTTCGCCTTTTTATAGGTTTATTACAACCGTATTTTCATGGTAATTCTATTTTGGGTATGTCGCAACAAATTACATTTCTTCCTCTATTTAAATATCTTATGGTTTCTCGGGTTATACATTGTTCTCGTAATTCCTTATATAGGATTTGAATAACTCCTCCTAAGGTGTTTGCAATCTCGTTAGGGTTTAATTCCCATAATAATTTTATTTTAGTGTTAAGTGGAAAGGGTAGTTTGTCCATAAATATTTCTTTATATATTTCCTTTGTTGATGTATTTAGTTGATAGTAATATTTTTGATATTCACATATAAAACTTTCTATATCACACATGTCACATAATTGTATTTGATTTAGGTGTGTTTTAGCCTTTTCATGTAAGAATTTACTTACTTCTTCATTATGTTTTATACTAGCATATCCTATAAATTCTTGGTAGATTAGTTTCATAATAAGTCTAGCAAAATCTTGGTTATTTGTTGTTATAGTTGAGTATTGTTGCCATTGTTCTTCTGATATACTATCTAAGTATTTTTGTACATTCCCTGTTATTTTATAAAGGATATAATTTTTTATTGCTAACATGTTTAGGCTATTGAATTTCTCATCTGTGGTGATTAAAAGAATTATTTCATCAGTCCATTGTAGAAGTATTTCTTCTTTATTTTTTACACAATAAAGATTTAATACGTTTCCGGCTAACCTTTGTATTTCATATCTTGGTTTAAATTCATCTTGAACTTTTGACCATTTATTATTTCTTTTAACATGTCCTTTATTATGCATTGCTTCTTGTTCCATATTTTCCCATATTTCAAAAATCTCTTTTCTTTTTCTTTTGGTATTACACTACTACTTGGCTCTCCTTGCTGCATATGTATTTCATTAAAATCTGTTTCATCTAAAGAGGAACTATAATTTAACACTACCTCTTCAATCTCTTGAGTGGTATTAATTGGTTCTATGTTTTGTATCTGATTATGTTCTTCTTCAATTATTTTTAATTGTTCAAGGAGTTGTTGAATTTCTTCTAAATCATTTGATCTTTTTTTATTGTTTCAATATATTCGATTTTTAACCCCTCCATATTGTTATTGGAGATAGTAATTTAGAAGGTTCAGGGTTTCGCTTTCCAGTTATATTAATTGGTTTGTTTATCTAATAATTCTCTTAAATCTCCTTTTGTTAATTATTTGTTATTTTCTTCTTCTTCGACTAGCCTTTCTAATTGCTGAAGAATTTTTCTGATTTTTCCCAAATCTTCTTCTTCATTTTCTATTTCTTTTCCTTTATTTATATCAGTTAAAGTTTTATGTATACTTGCTATCTCGATTCGTTCTTTTTGTGTCTTTTTATAAGTATACTCAGCTATTTTGTTAGTATTTTCTATTAGCTGACTTATATTTTTATTTATTTCTTCTAATATTTTTTTTAGCTCTTTATATTTTTTTATCAATTCCTTCTAATAAATTTATAGTTTTTTTTTATTCCTGCCGGTACCGTTACCGTTCCCGTCAGGTCGTCAAAGGTATCATAGAAAGTGCCTTCAAATGGAGGGATGTCTTCATGGTAGTGTGGGCCCTCATCTGGTCTTGGCGTAACCGATTCCTGTTCGGGATGGCTTCTCCAAGCAACCAGACCCCCTGCTTGACATATCTTGCTTGTCATATGTCAAAAACGACATTATTGAAGCCAGAGGAGACCTGCAATGGGTACCTACATAGAAGAGATTCAGTTTCAGAGGCAAGGTGGAGACCTCCTCCTCTTGGATGGACAAAGCTAAATTCGGACGACGCCTCTCGAGGTGGTAATGGTGGAGCTGGATGTGGGGGTGTAATTCGTGATCATGAGGGAAGATGGCTAAAAGGCTTTTCAAAACGTGTGGGTAATTGTGATGATGCCTATGAAGAGGAGCTTTAGGGAATTATCATTGGCTTGGACATAGCTTGGGGTGATGGTTACGATCATGTCATGGTGGAGACTGACTCCCTTACCATACAACAACTCAATGGTAACATGGCTGAGGTAAGGAACCCTCTTCGAAGAGTTGCTTTACTATGCTCACACCAGTGGTTGCTGACCTTCTTGCACATCCCTCGTAATGGGAATCAGTGTGCTAATAGGCTAGCCTCGCCAAGTTTTCAGGTGAACTATTTTAGGACTCTGGTGCTGCTCAATCCACCAGAAGAAATGGTTTCTCAGTTAGCTCATGATGTGCATGGGGGTTTTCATACCCCTAATAATAGCTAGTTATAGCTTCTATATTTTCATTTAGGGTTGCGTTTAAGAGGGTGCTGCATGTGCACTGGTGCTGCGTTTAACATGGACCTCTTGAAAAGGGGTTCATGCCATGCACTCCTACTACAGCTGTTGAATTGCGTTGAATCTCACGTAAATTAGATAGTGGTAAAGTGACGGTGGTGTCTAAATTGCTCATTGCTTGTTACGGAGCATGATGCTCTTTGTGTTTTAAGCTGTTGATTTTTTTATTGAATATATCAATGGTCTTAATTAAAGGTAACTTGTTGAATAGGTCTTTTAAAATTAAAAATTTCTTCTCTTTATCACCCTTTACTGTTGCGTCATCTTCTGGCTGTGTCATCAAATAAAGGTCATGTGTAGGTTGGAATGAGTTTGTGGTGGAATCGTCGAAACCTTTTTCTGGTGTTTTCGTCTCGGGTAAAGATTGACCTAATATAGATATGGACTAGCTTAAACTTGAACAACGCCCCTGATAGGAAATGAAAACAAAATTTACACGATAGATGTAGACTGCACCTATATATGTGTATTTATTGTTGAGTATTTCAAAAGTTCAAGTCCCACATTGCTTAGTGTTGGATATCTTTGAGTGTTTATAAGTTAAGAAGTATTATAATCACCCAAATAAGCTAGTGGGAAGAAGGGGTTTGCGTAGGGATGGCAAAAAAGTTCATACCCGCGGATATCCGCGGGTAAAATTTGTTGTGGATCGAATTTGGATAGTTTAACAGATATCCGCAGGTAAGGTTTAACGGATTTTTTTTACTATCCGTTAGTTAACGGGGCGAGTACAGATCTAGTACTATCTGTGCCCGCGGATACCCGCATATACTAAAATAAGTGTTTTCCCCCTAATAATATAACCCTAATTTCACTCTCACTCAGTCACTCTCACTCTCATTCACGTCGTCTCTGACCCTCACCCTCACTCCCGCTTACGACCCAACCTCATCCCTCCTCTGAGTCCAGCGCTGCTCCGACTGCCGCAACGGCAACGCCCTTCGTCACGCCCTCCCCTCCAGCAGCCGCAACAACAACGCGTGACACTTCGCTCGCTCCCTCTCCGATCTCCGCGTCTTCTCTCCAGTAACATTACAACGACTCCTCCAGCAACATCAGAGCGCCGGCGCCGCTCTCCTCCAGCCACCGCAGCCAGAGACAGCGCCATCTCCCCTCCCCCTTCTTCTCTCATCACAGCACCGGCGCCGATCTCCTCCACACGCTAGCGCCGCCCTCCCCCTTCTCTCCTCCACCTCCAGCCGCACCCTCTACTCCAACTAGTCACTGTCAGTGACGACCTTAACCCTTAGTAGATATCCATGGATATCCGCGCGGGTAGCAAGCGGGCACGGGACGGAGTTTCTTCCCATAAGGCGGGTAGTGGGTAGCTACTATCCATGTCCGTCCCGCCCGTCGCCATCCCTAGGTTAGCGTGCATAAGATTGGACCAAGGTAGTGCAAATCATTTGATTTGCTGCACTGCACGCATGTCTATGAGGCCTCATAACTTTTTGATCTGACTTTAATTAAACTAATTACTTCAATTTTTTTTTTGTGTGTCTTTATTCGGTTGTTTATTTCATCTAATCCTTGTCTTAGCTGCACATTTATCCTTATCTTGTCTAATTTTAGGATTATTAAGTGAAAAATATTATTTTTATAACAATTATTTTAAGTTTTTGAAAAAAAAAATTACATTATTCGCTAAGTTTCTTGACGTTTTCTAAACACATGCAGCGAAGAAACATGGAAAGAGAATGAGAGCAAGAAAACCAAAAAAGAGGAGGAGGAGAGGAGAAAGAAAGAAGCCATTGCAGTATGTGAAATGAGTGTTTTAGGATTTTAGGGACTAATGGGCCTTTTGGACCATATTTATGCTCCACTTTTCATCCCGGTTGTCTATGGTAGTTTTTTTTAATTTAATTGCAATGCATCGTTAGTGTAAATTTTTTTATACTGTCAATCAGTATGAATGACTTTAATTTTAAGGTAGTTAAGATAAGAGTCGAACATGTTTACTAATGTGGCAAATTATGTTTGGTTGACTGTGTAAATTTATTTTACACTGACAATATATATCAATTAATCCCTCCTTTTTATACAACAGGATTTAAATTCAGATTTAGAAAAGACAATATGTGAATCTGACTTTTCATAAAAAAAAAAAGGATGAATTCGGTTTGGCCGAAACTGACTTTCCCCTTATATTAAAGAAAAAGTCGGTTTTACTCAATCTATTTTTCAAGGAGAGTAAAAAAATTAGAACATTTTAAAAAATAATTCTAAAAGATGTTCAATTCTGAAGAGAAAAGAAAAGATTGTATACTTACATTAATAATAAAAAAGCCTACTTAAACATGTCTTCTTATTATTTTCCAACTTAGCATTTTGAGTCCCTTGACCAGTGCGTTGAACCAAAAATTTGGGGGAGCCAAAATAAATTTTAATGCATAATTTAAAAATATAATATCATTTATATTTCTAAAATTTAAATTGTAATGTAAATTCAATGTTGATAAAAAAAATAATGTCAAATTAAATAACTAGGAATTACATTATAGTGCTTTTCTGCGCTCTTTGAATGACTTGAAATCATCAATAATTGAAAAAAAAGTTAGTTTGGGGGTATTTTAGTTTTGGGAATGGTTTTTTTTTAATTTTTTTTATATAGAGTTTGGGTTTTTTTTATTAATTTTATATGCAAATAAAAAAATTAAATTTTTTTTTGGGGGAGCCAAGGCTCCTCCCTGTCATATAAAAGCTCTGCCTTTTTCTTTGATCCACTCTTAAGCTAAAGGCCTTATAGTGCATTTTGACTTTTCACCCTACCCCATCTCCTCAAGAGGAAAAGATCTTATCAATTTCTCATGAGAAACGGAGAGCTCCATTACAATGTTTTTAGTAGAGATGGTAAAATGGACCAATCTATCCCATCCCGCTACCAACTCGCATAAAACGGGATGAAGCAGGTAGGCCCGCTTCTTGGATATGGGTTGAAAATGCTATCCCATCCCGCTACCAACTCGCATAAAACGGGATGAAGCAGGTAGGCCCGCTTCTTGGATATGGGTTGAAAATGCTAACCCATCCTGTTTTATGGCGGGTTGTCAACCCGCCTAAATAAAAAAACATAAATTACAAAAAATAAAAAATATATCATATGCATCAATGCCATTGGTCAAAGCTCTCATTCATTCCCTAATTCATTATCAAAGCAAAGCAAATCGTAATGAAACATGAGACTTCAATTTGGTTATTGCAATAGCACACATCTCACGTGATACCATTTGATCTATGTTTTTTAGACTTCAATTTTCCTTGCATGTCTATCATCATTTGAGCAATATCTTCAAATTTAATTTTTTTACATTTTGAGGTGTGACATTTCAAAGATGATGTGCCATATAATTTACCACCAACTTTATATTATTTTTTGCAAGCTGTACATCTTGCCCTTTCAACTCCATCATCACCCAATCCTACTTTTGAGAAAAATTTCCAACAATCAGATGTTGGTGTTTTAGCTTTCTTCTTACTAGGTTCAATGGATTTAGATTCTTCTTCCATAATGTCCAAATTTCCCACAACTATATCACCAACAAGGTTACTAATTGATTCCATTTTTCAATTATAGTCTCAGATCACAAACCAAAAAACCTAGTGCAAAACAACAAATCAATATATAGAATGCTTTTTAAATGCAATAAACCAATAATTATTATAAGAGCACTTATCAAACATGACTAAATATTTGATGGCTAACATTAACCAATAATTATTATTATAAGACTAAGACAAGACCGAATGAAGTTTCCTAGGATGGCTAACTAATAGATTTAGAAAGTATAGATTTAAGTTAGTTGAATATAAAAGTTAGACGTGATTGATAATGGGTCAGTATGTTTTATAATAATGCCATTGTTTGGACAAAAGTTAGGCGGTTTAGATGTTTCTAGGTGGTGCATTCAAAATCATTACTCTGCAATAGGTTAGACACCTCTAGTAGTATAGGACATCGACTTTGACAAATATACTAGAGAGTTGCATCTTACTTCAATACTAACATTAATTATTATTATTATAAGCATAAACCAATAAAACCATGACTGAATATAAACCAGAGCACTCATTCAAAGCATGACATTCACTGAATAAGTAAAGGTAGGAGGCAGAGGAGGTAAAGTATAGTGAACAGAGTGATAGAAGTGCATATTAATTGACCTTGGCGTCTCAATCTCACTGGAGGATGAACACGTCGCTAGTGACAGCAACATAAGCCGGCCCGTCACGATATTGAGTAAAAGTATTGGGGAGTCACTAATTTATTAAAAATTTATAATTAATTATATATAATTAAAGTTTAATTTTGACAAACGGTTATGGTAAAGTTTATATACTGTCAAATCATTCATAAAACATCTTATACGTGATTTTAAGATAGTTATTATAAAAGTTTATGATATGATAATTTATGATTGCTTGACAGTGAAAAAAATTTTACATTGGCAATACATATCAATTAAATACATATAATTTTGGATTTTATCGGTATCTACTATCAATGTAAAGGATTTTTTATACTTTCAACCAAATCATAAATTATCACATCATTAAAAGTTTTTGATTTTTATCATAACTACTTTAAAAGTCACAAATACATGATTCATGATTGATTGACGATAATGTAAAATTTTTTACACTGTATCAAAATTAAATTCTATAATTTTATCAAAGTTTCAAAATAATATACATAATTAATGTTTTTGAAGTGAATATATTGAAGCTACACAGAGTCTCATCTTTATCATAAGTTTTCTTCTTAAAAAATGCATCAACTTTTTATGCTTATCAATTATGTCTTTTCAAAAAAAAAAAAAGTATCACTCCTAAAACACCTAAAATTAATTACATTTTTAAGGGTGTAAATGTCAAAATCATATTTGAGATTAATTGGTATGCAATTTTTTACTTTATCAACTAATCAGAAATCATGATTTGAGTGACCTGTAAGATAGTTAAGATAAAAGTCAAACAACTTTCCTGACGTGATAATTTATGATTGATTGACAGTGTAGGAAATTTTTACACTAACCGTTTATATCAATTAAATCAATAATATTTTAATACTAAAAAAAAGTGATTAAAAAAATTGGGGGGAGCCGTAGCTCCCTCTGGCTCCTTCAAAGATCCGCTAGTGAACATAAGCACACCGACAGAGAAGGAAGGATGTTGAACGGAGCGCGCTTTGCGGAGATGGAGAGAAAGACGTACTCGGCTACTCGCTCACTAACGTTGTAAGTAGAAATAGAAACACAAACTGAGGTGGCGTCAAAACTAGAATTAGAATTGGAAAATAGGTTTTTTTAAATATAAGACCCGACGGACCAACCCGCCCCCCATACAGGTTGACCCACCACAACCCACGGGTTATACAGGACGGGTTATGCAGATTGATGGGTTCTAAGTGTCAATCCAACCTGCTAAGTTTGATGGGTTATACAAGTTAACCGTCGAGTCAGATCTGTTTTATCATCTCTAGTTTTTGGGGAAATAAATGAAATGGAGATGAAACATTTATGGTTTAGGATCCATTTATTTCTCATGGATAGGATCTTTACCCCTCGTCAAAGCTGTTGACTTTTGTTTTCAATTCAGTTATTTCTTTCTTTCTTTTCTCTCTCCTTATTTTGTTTCTTAGATCTTAATTTGTCTTTTTTATACATTAACTTTTCTTTCTTATTTTCTAATTTTATACAACAATGTTCAAGATATAACAATAGGCATGATAGTTTCAGTAACCTATGACTACGAGAGTTGCATGGAGTGGTTGAAGGCGAAATTCAAGAGGTCTTGTGAGTTGCTGAGTAGTCAACGAAGAAGGAGAAGAAGACAGATTAATTTTTTTGTATCTAATCTAATGCATCATGCATTGTTATGTTAATATTTATGTTTATGTGCACTGTTTGCAGCTATGATTGGAATTTATTGATCGGTAACGAAACATGAATGTCTATGGCCCATAAAGCTTCATATTATAATTTATATAGTATATCAATAGGTGGATCTGTGGCGCAATGGTAGCGCGTCTGACTCCAGATCAGAAGGTTGCGTGTTCGATTCACGTCAGGTTCAAATCCCTCTTTTTAGCCTTTTTAGGCGATTCTAAATGGAAATGTTTGTACTAAGATGGATCCACCCTCCACCCACAGTTTTGGTCTTCAAATTGACCAGTGTCATGAAAAGTTGTTTTACAAAGGGGATCTGACCTTTAAAAAACAGAAAGCAGACAAACTCTTCTTGTTCCCTTACATAGTTGCATTGCATATGATATCAAGTTATCAACCATGTGAAATAAATTGACTAGGTTCATTAATTGGGCTTCTTAGCTGGCAGGCAGGAAAGTAAACTAACAATGTTGCTAAATGGCCAAATAGGTGAAAGTGTAACATTTAATTGATATAAAAAAAAAAAAAAAAAGATAGGAATCCTTTCTTTGAAATCTAAATTTATTCTCCTCTCATAGTCGGACAACGGTAATGATGTATATAGAATCTCGGTTACTGAGAAGAAAAAGTGACAAAAAAGTTATGCATAGATAATTAGTTATAGCCAAGAATATTAATTAAGAAAGAAAACTGGGTTTGGTTTCTCTGCGCCTCTACATGGTTTTGGTTCTTGAGTCCTGACTATTGATGGCGTGAGATGATGACCTCGTGTGAACCTTAAAACGCACGTAGCTGACTCAGATACTGGTCATCTATGGCCGCCAAAGAAAGTGCAAATGACAGTTCTTATTTAAACGGATCACAAATTTATTTTTGACTGAAGACCCATTTTACTGCGTACCAAGTCAAAGAGGGTTCTGTTTCCCGGAACAACTCCTCCTTCTAGGTCTCCAATAATTTAAGTTGACCGTTGTTAGTTGTAGTATGTTGATCACACTGAAAAGCAATGAGAACAAAACATGGCATTCACAATGGATGATGGTACGCGGAAATTTCTAAATTAGTGGGTGCCTAAGGGACCACTACACTCGGTAGTTTGCTGTCAAGGAACAAGCAAAAAATAAATCATATATATATATATATTTATTGTTTTTCATGGCATCGTTTTTCTATATCCGTCCATTAGTGAGAACAAAAACAGCTGGAACTGAAGCCGGAATTTGATTCTATTCAAAGTAACAGGTCAACTTCATCTCAAAACTACATTTCTGAAAATTTTATTGTCACGGATATTTTTTTCTAGTTCTCACGGAATGAAATTTTCAACTTTTATTCACAAATTTTTTTATCTAAGATGTTTAATGCATGGGAATGATTTGTATCTCTTGTATTATATCAATCAAAAGAAACGCTACCTTAGAATATATTTGTTAGTTTTTACTGCCATTTGTTTTATTATCACACTGTCTTTCTCGTTTTCATTAAGTAGTTGGATGTTTAGTTTAACTTTCTGATTTTGGGTGTTTCTTTTGTTTGGTGCTCTGTGAAGGTCATGGCAATGATTCTAGATGCTGTAATTGGAACTGTGGTTGAGGAACTCCTAGGTTATGTTGTGGAAATGAAAGACAAGGCTGTTAAATTCAGACCTACCCTGGAACGTTTGGAATCCACCCTCAAATCCATAGAACCAGTGATCAAACAGATAGAGAATTTTAACAGGCAACTGGATAGGCCAAAAGAGGAAACTGAGAGTTTGATAAAGCAGATGAAGAATGGAAAGGACCTTGTTCTCAAGTGTTCTAAAGTCCAGTGGTGGAAATGCTTTAATAGGGCCAACTACCAAGAGGAACTTGAAGCATTGGATGACTCAATTCGTAGGTTCTTTGAATTAGATATGCAAGCTCATATAAGAAGAGATGGGGCTGAGACACTGGTGGAGGTTAAAGAGATTCACACTGAAATTAGGAGATTGAATTTTGTTCCTAGAAATGATAGGATTGAATTAAAGGGTCTTTGTTCCCCTCCTGAACCCCCTTCATTCACTGTTGGGTTTGATGTTCCTATGAGGGAGTTGAAGCTGAAGTTGCTACAGGATCCGGTTGGTGTCTCGGTATTCAATGTAACCGGTTCAGGAGGTTCTGGGAAGACTACCTTAGCTAAAAAGCTTTGTTGGGATGACCAAGTCAAAGGTATGAATTCTCCTACTCCCACCTATGCTCTTTCTCATGATGTCTTTCTAAGTGAAATCCTAGTACTATCTATGGATCTTTTAACTGCAACCGTTAATAGATATAGTTCATGGATAGAAACATAGAAAACTTCATTGTCATGCTGGTTCATAGATTTTAGAGGCATGAATCTAGTGGAATATAAGAGCATCTACAATTATGCAATTCATTGATATATACATATTCTAACATTGAATGCATTTCACGTGAAGACTTCTAAATAAACTAATCATAGAAAAGCGTTCATTTGGTCATTTCTTTTTTTTTCTTTTTTTGTTTCCTTTCTGCATGTGCTAGAATAAGATGCTCTTGAGTTTGCAGACCTCTAAACGTGTATAATTTGATTAGGTAAATTCAAGGACAATATCTTCTTCATCACCTTTGCAAAAACACCCAAGTTGAATACCATTGTGCAGAAACTGTTTCAACACACTGGTTACCAAGTTCCTGAGCTTCAAAGTGATGAAGATGCGATTAACCAATTGGAACATTTGCTAAAACAGATTGGGAAAAGTCCAATCCTGTTGGTCCTTGATGATGTTTGGCCAGGATCAGAATCTCTTATTGACAATTTTGTGTACCAGATCACAGGCTACAAGATTTTAGTGACATCAAGATTCGTTATTGGAAGATTTGGCACTCCATATGTCTTGAAACCCCTTGGTGATGAAGATGCTATAAAGCTATTTCACCACTCAGCATCCCTGAATCAGACCAACTCTGATGTTCCTGATGATGTAGTAAAAGAGGTGCTTTCTATTTTCCTATCATATTGCAAAAACTATGTAGCTTGTTTTAATTTTTACAAGAGTTTAATTTTGATATACTGTCAAATACTCACAAATCATCCGCATGTGTGACTTATAAGTTAATTGGGATAAGAGTCAACATTTTTAATAATTTGACAATTTCTGATTAATCGACAATATAAGAAATCTTTATACTGACAGTGCATACCAATCAAATCCAAGTTTAGCTTGACAACTACAACAAGAACGTTGCAATTTCTTATTTGATTAAAATGAACTAAATAAATTGCAGATAGTGAGAGGGTGCAGTGGTTCTCCCTTGGCACTTAGAGTGAGTGGAAGATCACTATGTCAGCAGAATCCAGTGGTCTGGCACAACAGGGCAAGGGAATTGTCTGGGGGACATTCAATTATTGATTCAAGTGCCGATGTGCTTGCTTGTCTACAGAAAAGCTTTGATGTTTTAGACCTTAAGACCATTGAGTGTTTCAATGACCTATGCTTATTTCCTGAAGACCAGAGGATCCCTGCTGCTGCCCTTGTAGATATGTGGGCAGAACTGCTTGGATTTGATGATGGGAGGGCAATGGAGAAAATTGATCAACTGGCCAACCTGAACATGGCTGATATTGTTGTGACAAGGTATGGTGGTTGGCTCTTAAATAATTTGATATATGCTGAGTGATATTATTGAAAGAAAGGCCACCTAGTGCACAGGAAATATAGCTGTTAAATTTTCTGGATGACAAAAAGATAGAGACAATTATCTTATTAAAAAACTAACAAATTATAGGGTGTTGCGATGGTACCCTTGGAAAGTAGAGGGTTTGAGTATCCTATGTCCAACCACAATGCACCATCTAAATTAAATGAGTCGTGTTAATGTCACATGGGACTAAGTTCTCACCATTTAATTGGGTCATATAAGCAACGATAAGTTACCCAAGGGATACGATAGAATCTTCCTAAATTATATGCAATCCGAACTTCTAGGTTAAGGTTCAAGCATAAATTTTGTCTGACATTCCCCATAAGCAAAAATTCTTCGGACTTGAAGAGGAGCAATGCACAAGTCCACCACAACTTAGGATTAGGTTTCATCCCTTACGGCCAGAGTTGTCAACAAAAATAAGAATGTGATCTGAAAAATTGCAACAACTATATATACACACAGACACACCATATCATGTGAGAGCACCTTATTATTGTGAGAGAGGAGTGAATCTTGTTCATTATAGGCACGTTTGGATAAACAATTTAATTAAGCACTTATTCAATAAGTTGTTTGAAATAAGCTAAAAAAAGTTTATTTTCATAAGCTTCTTTGACAAGCTTATTGAAATAAGCTAAAAGAGCTTATAGGAATGGCAAACTATTTTCATAAGCTTATTATCATAAGCTGTTCTCATGAGGTCTTCCAAACGCCCCCTAGATCTTATTTGAATAGTCAAGATTACAAGAAAATGCATATAGCTATTTTAAGTGGTTATGTAACCCTTAACTAAATTGTAAAAACACAATTTGGGGGGTCCCGCTTAGGCATCTGCCATATCCCTGGGAGAAAAGTTCCTCGCCTATTGGGTGGGAGGACTCCGGGAAACCAAAAAACTAAATTGCAATTTTAACCATCCATATATCCATATATGGTTTAATAGTCAAAATTTTCTGGTCTGAACTTCTTACAATAAATACTCTTCTTACTAGTTACTAGAAATCCACCAATATATAAATGCACTTCTTACAATTAATGTTACTCAGATGAGAACACTTAATTATTATGAGAAATAAGAGTAATGAATCTTGACCATTGGATCTTATTTAAATGATCAAGATTAAAAGATGAATATACATGACCTTTTTAAGTAGTCATGTGACCACTAAACAACTTTTAATCTTCTACCATTATTCTCACATTCTCTGCTCTCATTATATACGCCCCTGCATATATACATAATTGGTGCTTTGTATCTGTTAGTCTGTTACAAAAAAATTTATTGTTATTAAATTGAGAGAAACAGAGAAATACTGCTTGTGCAGTTTCTGATCCATTTATGAGCAACTAACTTCTTACTATTGATCAGGAAAGTTGCAGGTGGCACAATTGACTACAATTATCACTATGTCACGCAGCATGATCTTCTTCGGGATCTAGCTATCCGCCAAACTAGCCAGGAGCCAGTGGCACAAAGGAATAGACTAATCATTGACTTGAGTGATAAAATTCTTCCCAAATGGTGGACTGAGAAGAATGAGTATCCCATTAAAGCCCGCATATTATCCATATCAACTGGTTTGTTCATCTTTCTGTCGTGATGCACACACATGTTAAGACTTGAGAGACTGTTCTCTCACTGATTATTGAATCTTTTTGCAGATGAAGCATTCACTTCGGAGCGGTTCAACTTGCAGCCAAATGAGGTTGAGGTTCTAGTTTTGAACCTTAGAGCAAAGAAGTGCACTCTACCAGAGTTCATGAAGAAAATGAGTAAACTAAAAGTTTTGATAATCACAAACTATGATTTCTATCATGCTGACATAGAGAATTTTGAACTGCTTCATTATCTATCTGATCTTAAAAGAATCAGATTGGAGAAGGTTTCGATTCCTTTCCTCAGCAAGACCGGAGTGCAATTGAAGAATCTGCAGAAGTTATCTTTTTATATGTGCAATGTGAATGAATCATTTAAAAATAGCACAGTGCAAGTTTCAGATATGCTGCCAAATTTGGTGGAAATGAACATTGACTACTGCAATATGGTGGAATTGCCTGTTGGGCTCTCTAATATGGTATTCTTAAAGAAGCTCAGTATAACAAACTGCCATAAGCTTTGTGCACTTCCTGATGGAATAGGAAAGTTGGTGAATTTGGAATCACTGAGGCTTAGTTTTTGTACTGGTTTAGTAGAGTTGCCAGACTCAGTCACTAGCCTTCATAAGCTAAAAATTCTTGACATCTCTGACTGCAAAAGCCTTAATAAATTACCTGAGAACATGGGGGAGTTAAGTAATTTAGAGAAACTCAGTATCAGAGGTTCGAGATTAAGCGAGTTGCCATCCTCAGTCATGGACCTTGGGGGCTTAAAGCATGTGGTATGTGATGAAGAGACTATAGAATTATGGGAACCTTTCACTACCATCCTTAGTGGACTAAGGTTTGAGGTGGTCCAGGCTGATGACAACTTAAATTGGCTATTCTGATTTGGATTCATGAGTCCTGACACTTGGATTTGAAAACACAATCAAGAGGGAACAAAATAAGAAAGAGTAAAAATGATAAGGTGAGCAAAAGTAGCTTTTGCCAATGTAGTTTGCCTGCATTACATGTTTTGCAGAGGGAAGTTCTGTACTTAAATTACTTAAGAGTAGAGAAACTTAAGGGAGTGTAGCGGGTTGGAGGACTACATATATTTTTTATTTCAATTTTTCTACACTGGATCTCATTAGAGGGTCATCTAAGTGTGTGTTTGGATGCGTGTTTCATAAACGTGATTTTGAATTAAATTGATTTTGTTAAATTGATTTGGTTATAATTAAGTTTGAAGTTAAGTGATTTATGTTTGAATGTTTTCATTTTTGAAGCAGGTTTAATATAAAACTTAGTGTAAATAAAAGTTTAGGCAAGAAAGGAAGACAACTGAGATGTTGACTTCCCAACGAAAAAAGAAGAAAAGAAAAACAGTAAAAGGGAAGTCGGCTTCCCAATGGAACAAAAAAGATGTGTATTATGGAAATTAATTAGAAAAGATGCGTAGTATGAGAATTAATTTTTTTCAGTATTATTAATTTTGCCTCTATTTAAATTACTAATAGACGGAAAAAACAATAAACATTAAAGATAAAAAAAACTGAATAACAATAAATTAACAATAGTTCATGATAAAATGATCCCTATATTTCTATCCTTACATGGGAAAAAAACTCTTCTAAAGTGACTTTAGATATAAAGTGGAACATCCACCAAAAAAAATATATAAAGCGAAAAAGTAAGTACGAATTCAACTTTAGATTATTTAGTGGGTTAATATCTCAATTTATTTGAACTAATCAAGGATAAATACATTCTTAGTTTCTCATTTTTAACTCAAACTCCATTTAAAAGTTCGAGTTTTATCCCTTGTGCGGTGGTGCGCTCTAGCCTCTATTTGTATTGTGGTGCTGCCTATTCCATCCTATAGGTTAATTTCCGATTTCCTAACTTTATTTTAATGGTTGTAGGCTCAAGTGAGTACTACTTGACCAAGTCTCCTAATTTTGCTTGGACCACAAGACTCAATTTTAGACAGCAACTCCATTCCTTTTAGGCCCATTATGCTTCTTATAACACCTGCCAAAGTAAGAACATCTCCTGCTATGGGTCGTGGTTCAACAACATCAACGCAGGTGGGATGTATCAAGAACCTAAATTCTTGATAACTGAAAATTATTTCTATATTTCTAAATAATAATATACAAGGATTTACACATATTTATAAGCTTAAAATTATATAGCAATAGTACAAGACAATACAAATTCAAAACCAGAAATAAAATAAAATACAATTAGTGCCATATACATTAACACTACCAAGTTACATTGGAAAGGCTTTATAAAGCTCTCTGGAATTTGAAGCTTCAGGAAAGTGTTGCAGTAAAGAATGTCTGGTGAACTCCTTTGGTTTACTAGTACCCTCCTAACAATTTACAACAGAGACAACCATTGGGTCCTCCTCTTGATTCTGATGAACTCCTTTGAAGTCTTCCATATTAGAACATGATGGGTGGGTTGTCTGGGGTGTTGTTGGGGCAAAAGCTGGCAATGCTAGCTGATTGTCATAATAGCTTTCCCAGGCCATAAGTGCCTCTTTCAGAAAGCATTTCACACTCCTCCACCAAACATTGCACAATTGTATAAATGACTCACTCCTCTAATATGGTCTCCCCACCAATCCTCCATCCTCCAGAGGCCTCGCTCTAGTTTTCCTAGCAACATCTTGTTTTGGCCTTGGGCTCTTCCATGACCTTTGCTCCTATAGCAATTTAAAGAAGCAGGTCTTAGGAGCTAATGGCATGAAGCCAATTTAAGTTAACATTGACTTGAGGAACCTCTATCTTTAAATTGGGATTCGAAGCTTCCCATGAAGCAGCCGTCTCCTCGTCGCATGTCACCTTTAAATCCTCAAAATTGATGACCGAGTATGGTAATTCGCACCTTGCACAATTTGTCATGTAGAGGTTTCTTAGATTAGACATATTACCAATGTCTACGGGTAAACTAGGAAGGCTTATGCAGTTTGAGATGTCAAGAAGTCTTAGATTTGAAAGCCTTCCAATAGAATCTGGTATCCCTTCCAAATCAGTACAGGAACTGAGCCTTAAGAGAACCAAATTCTCCAAGTTTCCAATTTCATGGGGCAGTGCAGAAAGCTTGTGGCAGTTAGTAATACTGAGCTTCTTTAGGGGGGTAATATCACAGACCCCACTAGGCAATTCCACCATATCTTTGCAATAATCAATACTTAATTCCACTAGATTTGGCAGTGCATGTGAAATTGGGATGGTGTCACTTTCAAAAGCTTGACTCGTATTACACATGTAGAGGGATAATTTTTTTAGATTCTTCAATGCAACGAACGAAGGAACAGAAATCCGCTCTAGTCTGATTCTTTTCAGGTTGGATAAAGAGCCAAGTAGGTTAAAATTGTTCAGTTCAGAAGGATGGAAACCATAATTTGTGACTATCAGAACTTTTAGTTTACTCATTTCCTCCATGATTTCCGGAAAGGAGTACTGCTTAGTTTGAAGATTTAAAATCAGAACCTCGGCTTCAGCTGGTTGCATGTTGGACCAATATGAAGTGCACGTTTCATCTGCAAACACAACCCATATGGTGTCAATTTTGGAATAGGGATGAATGATAGATCACTGCAACTTTCTTTTTAGCATTTTTTTGGTTTTGTAAGTGTATATATACTTAATGGAAGTTGTAAGTATAACTAACCTGTTGATATTGACAATGTGCGGGCATGGACCTGTAGTGGCTTCTGTTTAATACACCATCTAAGAAATTTTGAAAATATGCTGGCAATCATGCATTGCTGCTTCTCCCCAAGCCACCAGTGAAGCTTATTTTCGTTTATGTCAATAGTAAGTCTTTTTCTCTGTTCCATTGGTTCCCGACTGCTTTGATTAATAGCAAGTTCTCTTAGAAGATCATGCAGGGCGATGAAGTGGTTATTGTAGTAGTAATTGTCTGTGTCACTTGCATTTTTCCTGTTAAATGAACAGAAATTAATTTTTCAGAGAGACAAAATCCCTAACAAGATTAAAAATATAGGTTCTCTATTGGATAGATTAATTACAAATATCAACTTCTGTCCTCAGAATAAGTTCATAAGAGTAAATGCAGAGTGACATATCGCGAGAAGTTTAAATTTACTCCAAAATAAATGCCTATTTTAGAGTATTATATAAGGAATCAAATGCTTCTCACATGAGCTACACAAGCTATTGAATTATTTTCTCTATAGAGTACATAATTCATGTTATGTAATTAGCATTAAGTGGCCTAGAAGAAAAGACAAGTAGTCATTGTACCTTGCTACTACGACATTCGCCAAATTCATGGAGTCTAATTTGTTGATGATGGCCATTGCTTCAATGCCGTCATCATCTAGTCCATACAATTCTGCCCACATATCAATCAGAGCATCAACAGGAATTCTGTGGTCTTCCAGAAATAACCCTAGGTCCATGAAGCACTCCATGATGACAGGCTTATCTTCCAAAACATCCAAGATCTTTTGGAGGCAAGTAAGTAATTCAGTATTAGAATCAAGTATAGAATGACCTTGAGACAATTTCTCCGCCATCTTTTGCCACAACTTATAAGGCTGATGACTGAGTGATCTACCAATCACTTTAATGGCAAGCGGTGAACCCTTGCAACTTCTCACAACCTGCATTTCAGTACAAGCAATTATACTCAATTACCAAAGAGTTATGACTTAGATGCCCAAGCTGCAAGTATTCTAGCTATTTTCTAGCAATTTTTCTGTAACATTTTATTTTGTGTCTTAGTTCAATGATAATTAATTAAAGAACTGGTTCTGAGTGAAGTCCAATCATGTGATAGCTTCTTCCTTTGAATGACTTTATAGTTTAGACAAATAGAACAAGTACACATAACTCCCACATATCAGAGAGTAGGAATAAGCACCTTTTGGACAAGATCTTCATCAGGAATACTTGAGCTGCTTTCTTCCAAGAGAGCAACATGATGGAAAAGGGTCAATGCATCTTCATGACTAAGTGGTTTTAAGACGCATGGGGTGCCAAATCTAGGAAATGCAACTCTTGAAGTCACCAAAATTTTATAATCTGATATCTGAAATTTAAATTTCTCAACAAGGGGTTCTGAGCCAGGCCAAACATCATCCAGGACCAACAATATTGGACTTCCCCCAATTTGCCTCAGCAAAAGTCCCAATCGGTTAACTGCATCTTCGTTGCTTTGAATCTCAGGCACTCCATATCCACAGTGTTCAAACAGTCTCTCTACAATGATCTTCAACTTGGGCGTTTTTGAGAAGGTGACAAATAAAATATTTCCCCCAAATTTACCTAGTAAAACCAAAGAGATCTATCAGCTCAGAGCATTTGATATATTGTACCATTGCAATAAACATTTTCACACATCTTTCTATTACTACCTTTCAATATAAACAAATGATTTATATTAAGTAATTGTTCATGACAAAATATTGATGAGCAAATTAACAATTACTTAAACAAATTTTATAATGAGCAAAGTTTTAAATTTCAGCTGCGGTCGCGAATGCAGTTACGTACGTTCTGTTTACCGCCATTGCCATTGCGGACAACCGTGGGAAAATAAGGATGATGTGGCCGAAATTGTGTTTGTGAAAACAACCAAAACCACAATGTTGCAGCCTCAGTTGCAGTTGCGGATCTCATTTTAAAACCCTAATAATGAGCTTTAGAGCCATGAAGAATTCTTCCATAAGAAGAAATAGGCAAGAATGAGTTGTTGATGGTCTTGAGTTTTTGATCCAGTGGTTCACAATTATTGAACTATATCTACAATTTCTATTTTTGCCAAAAGAGTAAAATATTTTATAAGGTTGAAATTTCTCTCATGTATCCAAAGCGATAAGAGAGAGAGAGAGAAACAAAGAGGGGTTTTTGACACTTACCCTTGACTTGTTTATCCCAACAAAGCTTTGTAGCCAAAGTGGTCTTCCCTGATCCTCCCAAACCAGTCAACCCAAGAATGGAAACACCATCCTTCAGCACTTCCATCTTCAACTTCCTCAACGGCTTATCCAACCCAACAGTGAATTCTGGGTTCTCATCAATTTGTGTGGTCTCTCCCATGAATAATTTTGTTGGGGTCTTTGCGTGTCCTTTGTTCTTGTTAATGAAACAAGCAACAGGGTATTACCAAAATCGAATAAGAATTATTCAGTTCTGAAAAGAAGGGAAAAGTCAAAACTATGGTACGAGGTTTCAATTTGAAAGATTGGAACGTTGGAACCGCTAAACAGATATTCTTATTCTTATATCTATATAATACACGGCTATCGCTATCGGTTATGAGTTTCCTGTTCCTTGCATATTGACTTTCCTCGATTCTTCTTTTTAACGTGTAGACTAGAACTGACTAGTATAACTCTTCTTCTTATCGTTTTTTGGGGCCTACAGCTTCAAACACGTCCTCAATAAAATAATACCCTCACATTTTGCTTCCTCTTCACAAATCAAAAATATCGATTAAAATTTGTGAATGGTGATTAAAATATTTTTAAAACTTATTCTAAAAATAATTAATTTAACCTAGATTTTATTTTTTTAAAAACTAAATTGGTCTTTTTATTTTTGATGGATCAAATTATCATCATCTTTTTTTTTTAAGGATAATTTTGGACTTTTATTTTTTTTTGGGTGAATATAGTTTTATGAGGAGTGCTATTAATATATTCTTTAACATTTTCTTTCTAACACATTTTTTTTCTATTGGTTAAAATTCAAATGGGTCCCATTAATTTATGTGGGTCTCACTTAAATTTTATAAGACCTATATAAATTTCAATCAATAAGAGAGTGTATGTTAAAAAAAAAATATTGCTAGCATTTCTGTAATTTTATTATTACTATTTATTAATAGCGGGTATCTTTAAGTGTTTTTTATTTATTGGAATTATTCCTTACCAATTCTGCTTTATTGGTAGTGCTTTCCATGTCAAAAGGGATGAAATAATTAATCGCAAAATAGTAGCAAAAGATAATGCCTTGCACCCATAATTTACACATTCAGCTTACAGAAATTAAACTCATAAATCCACTTTCTCCTTTTTTGTCAGACTCGTTACATTAAACTAGAGATTATAACTAGAACAAGTATACAGGGAGAAGTCCACTAAAATGAACTTGTTTTTAAGGCTATGTATGAATGTTAGAACAGAATGATTTATTTTTTGTGATGTATATGTTGATTTATATTTGAGATTTTAAAAAAAAATGAAAGAATAAAAAGAAAGACGATCATATAACCTTTTAATCATTATTTATTCATTTTTATAAATATTTTATAGTTTTTATAATTTATAAACAAAAATAAGTTTTTTATTCCAAATATATCCTAAAGTGAGAAGTAAATGTATATTTACCTTAGATCATTTAATGAATTGAGAGATATCTGTCTACCAGGGATGGATGGGTAGGCCGCGGGCCCGGTCCAACCCAAAAAATCCGGTTCGATCGGGATAGATGGATCGGTCCAGTTTTTTGCATCATGGAACCGAAAGTCTCGTTTCGGGTATCGAGTTGGGATTTTGCCAAACCGGCGAACCCGATCCGACCCGAACCCCTGTTGCTAGATCTGTTTTTTTAGATTTGAGGGCGGAGTGAGAGGAAGACACTTGCGGAAGACAGAGGAGAGGAGAAAGGGCCTATTTTGACCTGGAAGAGACAAGCCTCTACACAAGAAGGTCGCTTGCCGAGCATAGTGAGAAGCACCCTAGCGAACACAACCACGAAGGCCAAGTTACACACCATGTTTGGAACTTTCCGAACAATCCCTCTCCACCACCACTTTCGTACGGGTTCTCTTCACATGTCGTTCCAAGAGAGAGAGAGATAAAAAGAGATAGTTGAGAAAGTGCAAAAACAGAAAAGAAACATTTGAGATTCTGATTTTTTCGAATTAATAGTCTCAGTAAATGCAGATAATTGAGAAAATGTTTAAAGTGTTTTAATAGTCTCAGGCATTCCAATTTGGTAGTTCTTTTCGTTTTTTTTAAAGTGTTTAAAGGTTTTTTTTAATTGTTAAACCCGACCTAACCTGAATGTCTTCGGGCTGGGTCGGTTCGGGTTGGAAAAATATTTTTCACTAACCCGGCCCGAACCGATTACCTTTGATCTGTTCGACTTCACTTTTTCCCCAAACCGGACCCAACTCCACCACTACTATCTACTTCAAATGAAGATGGATATATCTTCAATTTCAAACGCAACCTCATTTTATAAAAGTACCTAGCATAGTTGGTAGATAGTTGTGTTCCTTAGAGTGTGTTTGTTTAAGTTTTTTTATGATAAAAAAACATTTTTAAGTTAAAAATTAGTTTTAATGGTTTTAATTGTATTTGTTTAAGCTTTTTTATAAAATAATTTTTTTAAATAAATCATTTTTATCATTAAAATGAGAAGCTAATCTAATCAGCTTATGGAGAAAGAGGGTTACGATAGAGGAGAGAGAAAATAAGTGTAGAGGCAAAAATGATTAAAATGATTTTTATTATTGTAAACAAACATAAAATAGTTTCCGCTTTTCTTTAAAATCTCTAAAAAATAATCTCTAAATTATGAAATGTCAAAATCATTTTTTTAATCCGTAACAAACGTACTCTTAAGCATGCTGTTAGGGGTTCGAAATAAAAAGCTTTGTTGGGAGAAGATGTATCCACTTTCATGATCTCTCCGCCTTGAAAAAAGAATTTAGTCTTCAACTGTCAGTCAAAGGACACCTTTGGTTCACACCAAAAATAAATCCTACACGTAATAGACCTACCCTATTTAGATTAATAAAACTTGTTCTATTTAATTTTTTAAACTTACAGTTTAACTCTCACAAGATAGGGCTGGTCATTTGTTTCAGATTTTCTTAACATCATTCCTCATTAGACTTCTGAAAATAATGTGTCTAATAACTCTCCTCCGCGTACGGTTTGACATCAATTGACATCAGGTGTCAAAATCCAAATCCTCTCTATCTATTTTTTTTTTTTTTTTTTAATCCCAAGGCTTATATTTAATCACTTAGGTACTCACGTGAGATTTCTTCTGTGATTTCCTGTGCACTCTATGCCTCAATCGCATTATTGTGGGTAACGACAACCTTGAGCAGAACAGGGCAGAACGTTTCTCCATTTCTCAATTCTCAGTGACTACTCTTGCGAAACCTAATTATATGTTAAACACAAAAAGATATTGCAAGAAAATTCTTTAATATTTGATATTTTTGGGTGCTGAAACCAATAAAAATAAACACAAGAATATCATGTGTGCAGGTGCAATGCGATTCCGTTACATCAAGTGGGTTATTTTCAACCATTCTCAAGTTTGAAACAATTTCCTTTGATTGATTCACGTACGAGACATTTTTGTTGAATTTTTTGTTTTGCCATTTTTACTGTGAAAAAAAAATTAAAGAGGATTGGAGGAGGTCTCCTCGATCCTATATTGAACCTTCTGGATTTTAATATTAAAAAAATGGATTGAGAAAGCCAATGAACTTTGCGTTTTGACGTCGTTTAGGGTGGTGTTTTCATGAAGTTTAATGCTTTGTTCTTCAAAATGAAGGGCACGGTGTTTTACCCAACCATGGTGCAAGAAGAGAGTGAGAGAAGATGTGGGAGTAGAAGGAAGTCTCAAAAAAGAATCTCACTTGAGCACTTAACTGATTACTTTTGGATTAAAATAAATGAATGAAGAGGATTTAGTGTCAAAATACTGACACCTGATGTTAATTGATCTTGTCATAATATATATATATACACACCAAAGTATACCTAACACATGGTGAAATTAATTAATTTAACAAAATGTATAGGTTACTAAATATTTTAGACAATATTAAAAATATGCTACATATTTTTTTTTGGCTGAGGTATGTAAACCGGAAAAAAAATACATAGCGTATTTTTAATATTGTCTAAAAAATGTTTAGTTTCGGGTAATATAAAAATTGATTTGAATTGATCTCAAGGAATGAAAAGTGATTACATATTTAATCTTAGAATCAAAATATCCTTATGTTTATTGATAAAAGAAACATATCAAATAACTTTTTTATTCTAAACTTTATTTCATATATTGGTGAAATCTAAGTCCTCTTTAAAAAAATGAGGAATGAGATTCTATAATATTGTAGAATAGGATTCAAAAATTGTTATTGTCTGGTATCTCTGAAACCCAAATCCAATAGCAACAATCCTTTAGGCTAGCCCAGCTTTGGCTTTGACTTACAATTACTCTTCAGTCTTCACACACGATCATTAACGAAATGCCACATTAAATAAAGATACTTTAGGATCATATCCCTGTATAATTACCAAGTTATAGGGAAATTATATCTTTTTAGATATTACTTCCTTGGCAAGCAACTCCATGCTACAAAGTACAAATATAGGGTTTAGTCACTAAAGTATAGATCTACTCTTATATGAGTTCAACTCCTCTCCAGTACTGGATTTTTTCAGTAGAAGAGAGAAAGACACATAATAAAATAATATCATATGTATCCTTCTGTTTTCTACTGGAAAAATTCAGTCACCGGAGAGGATCCCTTTCCCTCTTATATTCTCCTCATATTACTACAAATCCTAATTTGAGTGTAGCGAATTTTACACACGCAAGTGCTCGTAGCATTGGCAAGTAATAAAGTGTTGAGAAAGGATATTGTCCACACGATGATTGAATATTAATTACCAAAATTAGGCTAAAATATAATTATCTAGTTTTCCAAATTAAATGAGATGAAAGTGTAAATTGAAAAGGCAACTAAAGCAATATTAAAGAGATAGACAATCAATAAAAGAAAGCTCATGGGATCCGATTTCACCGTCAGTATTTCGATTTGGTTCAATTATTACTATCTTTATAATTTTCTATCAACCCCTTTTGTCAACCAAGAATCCTAATTTATTCAAAGATCTCTGTCGAGTACCAAAGGAAATAATCCTTATTTACTAATTCATTATATGACCTATATGAACTCATTAAGAAAAAATTCCTTAAGATCTGTGATTCTTTATGAAAGGTCACATAGAAAACATGGTATATTTCTATCCATATTAACCCTATGGTTTTATTTCAATATGCTTGACACAAATCTCTTTTCGGTCTTAATATGATTAGCAAATCATCTAAGTAATGGCCAATTAACTAGAAACATTAAGAACAGATAATAAAACACAAAAATATGGGTGAAAGAAATTAAGAAACTAAAATAAATCACCAAACCATCATACTAGAGGTTACATCATCACCCTAGAAAAAGAGTGTTTTCATGACGAATGATAGAACAACAAACACCAATGAAATAAAACCCATAGTCAAAGAACAAGAAGAAAGAAGAGAAAACAAGAGCGAATCATAATCTTTGATGTTACTACAACTTTCCCTAATTGACTATCCTATTTATAAGCATTGGTCACAAGTCAAGTGTAAAAATGAAAAACGGATCAAATTTGGTTCTCGGCCGCACATGCGCGTCGCGACTTGGTTCTCTGTCGCACATGCACATCGCGAATCAGACATCCATGTGTCGCATCTTGCTACAATTGTTGCCTGATTTCTAACTATTTCTTCCATTTAAGTTGAGTCCTCATGTCACTGCAAATTTTTTGCAAAACAAGGATAAACTCACGCATTAATATCTGTCAATGGTACAAAAATGTCTCTTCAAAATGCAGTAAATAAGTGGTAAAATTACCGTTCATCGATGTTGCACAAAAAGGAGTCATGCATGCACTGTTCTCAATCACCTTGAATTGAACCAAGTATGTCATCCCCAACTTTGATTCTGAACATATGTAGCACAAAGAAGAACTATTGTTCTCAACCACCTATGCTAGAAGCTAACTCCACTACAGAATTTCTAGCGATAGGGTGTTACAAACTTCATGGCCGTCAAGGTTTGGGACTCTCCTCTATCCGGAATAGAGCTACTCTTACTTGCAGATATCTTGGGCGTTCTACTCCATGGCCGTTAAGATTTGGGACTCTCCTTTGTTTGGAATAGAGCTACTGTTACTTATAGATAGCTTCGGCGCTCTGCACCCTTGTTAGCCTTTTTTTTTTTTTTGTGCCTATTGTTGTTCTTTTTCTTTCTTTTGTAACAAAAAAAATAGAACGAGCACACAACTCGACGGTAAACTCACAAATATGACAAGCTCATGACTTAGTGTGTGTTTGTTTTCCAGTTGCAAAGTTAAATTTATCCACCACAATAAATTCTCCTTTCATTTTGGATCCACTTTTTTATTTACTAAAGTGTCATTTCAAATGAACGTTTACCACTATAAACCTGAATCCAAACATAACCTTAAATTGACAACCATCAAACTCGAAACCCTAACCAACTGATATGTGTTGTCCTAAAGAATAAGCATATTCCCTGCTAGGTCTAGCTAAGGTCTAATCAAATCCGTAAGTGCACCAAGGCTTACCTTTTTTTCTTTTGTTATTAGATATATAATGTTCGGACAATGTCTTCTCCCAAATATGTCAATTGAAAAAATATGTAGCAATTTGCCTCTGAAGAAAATAATTTTTTTTCTTAAGTGAAAATAATAAAAATATAATATAATAAAGTAAACTTATTCAAGCGAGAACATTTTTTATATTATGATCATATGAATGATCATTTGAAAAATGACATGTTAAATGAGATATCAAATTGAAATACACTATTTTTTGTCAATAGAGATGGTGATCAAAGCATTTTGCTTACAAGGATTAGGTGTAATTTTCACTGCTAGTAATTCCTTCTTAATAAACAATACGCTAGTATTACTATATAGTTCTAGTTGCCAATGGTAGGCCTTGGCTTTAGAAGTGGTTAACCTTCTCTCTCTGTTTTTTTTTACAAGACAAAACATATAATAGTTGCTTTAGCATCTAATTACACTAAAATTTCCCTTTTAGAATATGATACTAAATTCTGCTTGGATTTTTATTCAGCATTCGGTTAGGAGACTTAAAAATTTAGTTTGGAGGGGCCAAATTCAGTTTGATTTTTTCAACATATTTGTCAGTTTCAAAAGTTAATTAGTTATAATTAAGGTTAGGGCTTCAAACCCTTGGTTATAGAAGAAGTTAAAAATTTAGCTTAATTGCAGTTTTGATCCCCCTATATTAGTGGTTGGGCAATTTTGATCCTCCAAATTTTTTTCGCTCAATTTTAGTCCACATATTTTAAAAATGGGCAATTTTGGTTTGTCCATTAATTTGCCATCCAATTGTTAACGACGTTGTTGACTTGGCGCATGCTGAGATGGATTTATCTCAAATTTAATATAAAGAAAATAAAAAAAAAATAGAAAAAAGAAATAAAAAAATAAAGAAGTACGAAATACAAAAGCAGTTGACGACGCCTTATGGTTGCAACGACTGGATGGTTATGTCTGAGAGTGTTCGACGAGGCCGCGGTGGTGAGGTCTAGGTTCGACTGGTGGTGCGCTGTCTTGGCATCACAGACGGCGGCGTTCGCGGCTTCAAGGCGATGACTGGTTGGCGGCTGGTGGCATACGAGTTGGACGCCGCTTTGTTGGTGGCGCCAATCTGGTCCTCACGTGGTGCTGTTGCATGCGACGGAGGATGGTGGAGCACGTCTGGACAGAGGGTGGCATCTCGCTATGGTGATTGGGTCGCAACGCTATGGCACGACGAATGATCTGAAACATAAGTCTGAAAGTGATTTGGGGGTAAAGGGAGGATCTGTGGTGCTTGTATGGATTTGGGGGTAAAGGATATGAAACAGAAGTCTGAAAGTGATAATGGTACACCAACACAAGCAGGGTTGATGGTTTTACCATGAATTTGCAAAAAGCCAGCCGTGCCTAGTAAAACAAAGATAAATCCATTTATGCATCACCATGTTCAGAGAGTGAAAAAAGGTGTAGCATTGCAATGAAACTACTGAAGCTGCTATTACATGCGAAGAGTAAGATGAAAGCTCGCTTGTTTTCAAGTAATGCAAATATATGAATATTACATTATCAGTTACCTATCATCTCCATTATCAGAAACATAATTGTTTTATTGATAAACCATTGAGAGAATTAAATAAAGGCACAACATCAATGCTCGCACCAAAATGTTACAGGAACCATAAAAAAAAATTGCAACAAAAGAGAAATTACATGCCACCAAAACAAAATAGATAAAAGGCCAAAGTATGACCTATGTCTTCAATCATGTTGCTGGGATCCACACGAATTTAATGACCAAAGCATGATCTTCCAAATCCAAATTGAATTAATAGCAAGCCAAATAAAAGTGGACAAAGTAGCTAAATAAAAAAGTAATCTTGAAAAACCCCAGTATCTTGATTGCACTTATTCTTACAGCAAGCCAAATAAAAGAGTAGCCATGAACAAAATGACAACAACATAAAAAGCTCCATTAACTCCATACTATGATCAGCTTCTTGCGGTATCAGCTTATGACTCCCGTGTCAGTGGTGCAATGGCATGGCAGCAAGGAAGGCCAGTCAAGTCCCATTTTCTACAGGAGCATGACCTTAGGGAGACATTGACCAAATATCTCTCAATGTCCCTTGAAACTTGAAAGAGTGAAAACCCATCATCTCCAGCCCAGTTTGGGGTCCACCCATCAGCCTCCTGTTTATTCTTTTCACAAGTATCTTTTGAACCATGGAACATATATTACCTCTATATCTAAGCATAAGGTCCCTTTGGCTAACATTCCTATTTGTCATGTAGAATTTTAGCCCCTCAATAAGTGTGATAATGGGCTTATCTCCGTACTCGAGTATTGCCCTATTAAAAGCCTCACACAAATGCAGCCTTACTTGCTTCAAAGCACACATATATCCTCTCAAAAACAGGGCCCTCACTGCTCATACTGCACCTAATGATCACTGTACTATTAGGATTACTCCTCCTCAACTCCTCTGTATAACTCCTCAGGTGATGGTATTGCTCACTCCCAGCACCTTGAATTATTTCGAGTGCTCTCCTCTTAGCCCTATAGGCTTGATGTCTTGAAAGCTTCACTCCCCATTTTTCTATTGCATCTGCAATTAGTCCCTTTGTCTTCATTTCAGGAGCATGCCTCAGAGTAGGAATGAATTTTCTAGCTAGCCAATTTTGTCTTTGACTGCCGGATTCTGGCAGTTCTATAGCTAATTAGTCCCTTTATCACCATCCTCTTCTTCTCATTTTTCTTGAAGTGCATATTTTTTTTAGCACCATTGCATAGTCTTTCACAGCCTCCTTCACAGCTTCTTTTGTGGGGAATATCAATCCCACCTCAAAGGGAACATTGCTTCCATCTTGTGTCCTTCTAAACTTGGGAAATTTGGGCCTTTCATGCTCATCATCTTCACTTCCAGGAGGGGTGATCAAAAGATCAAAATCGCCATCCTCATTGTCAAAATCAATAGCTGAAGTTAGTTCTGGGTTTCTAGAAGAGGCAGCAGCTCTTGTACTAGTATGAGCAGCAATGTCTATGTCATGAAATGGAGTTGGTGCTTGTGCATTCAAACGAATTGAGTTGACTGTCTCTTGGGGCAACACACTAGTCCAATCCCAATGCTCATCATAGTCACTATCATCCAATGAAATGTTGCCACTCTCAACTTCTTCATCAGAATTTGCTACATACTCTTCATCAGTTTCAGAGTCACTTTCAGCAGCCTCAGCTTCATCTCTCACTTCACCTCCTATATCATCTTCACTAACAAATTCTCCTACAAATTCAACACTATCAATGTCAACAACTTCAACTTCCTCTGCTTCTTTGTCCTTCGTATTAGTGGAAGCCTCACCAATAGTAGGAATGTCTATCAGATGCTCCACATAAACGTCAATCAGTTCATCAAAACCTTTGACATCTTTAGCAAGCTTCAACACATCTCCATCACTGTTTAGTCGCCTCAATCCATGAGTGAGAGAAAAGTCTGGGGTGTCTGTACCACATACATTTAAAGCCCTTGTACCCAAAGCCTTTCACCACTTTTGTCAGTTCAATGTGAGATATATGGTCTACATCCCACCCCCATCCCATTTCTTCCACTCGCCCCTTCACGTACATTAAGCAAGGGTGACTGACAAACATGCCCCCATGGTTAATTCGTAATTTCACCTCATTTACCTCTGCTGGCCTATAATGCAAATGAAAAAAAAAAGCACAATCAAGACAAATAGGAAATTCAATAGTGCCACTGTTTGGGACTACATGGATTAAAAAAACCCTAACCTTATCCATGGGATACACGTTTTGGGATCACCACAATTAAAAAACCCAAACCCTACCCAATTGGTACCAGCTTTTGGGACCACATCAAATTAGAAAACCATACAGCAAGGACATTGTTGTATTGGCCCCCTAAATGACTGAACATGTGAGACAAAAGGGAATAAAGGTAGGATTCCATACCTGACAACATATTTGTCGTCATCTCCATTCGAGCCATACCATTCGCGTCGTTCATTCTAAGTCGTTGGATCCATCCCTATAAACATTTCCCTCACAATCGTGTTTCTCTATACCTCACTTTTGAGATCTCTTAGTTTGGGAATAGTGGTACGTAGCAGAACACTATCTGAGACCTTTGGGTGTTATTTTACCTTTTTGGTTTACTTTTTTAACTTTTTAGTTTATTTAAAATTTAATTTAATTAACAATAAACCAACTAAGTGTAAATATCAAAAAAAAATATCCCACTCAGTTTAAGACACCACCTCCAAGTCAGCAACACCATTAACTATTGGATGTCAACTTAACGGATAGAACAAAATTGCACATTTTAAAAAAGTGTGGAATAAAATTGAGCGGAAAAAAAATCTGGGGGACCAAAACTACCCAAGCACTAAAATAGGGGGACCTAAACTACAATTAAGCCTAAAAATTTTAACTTCTCTGTTTGTCAAAACGGAGCATGGTTAACATAATTCCCTTAAAGAATTAATTACTTCATCATTCTTTCAACATTCATGTACTATATTGGTCAATTATTTGATAACTTCAAATGTAAAAGTCAGTTTGATTAACACTACCCAAATATATAATATTCATTCTACTAAAGTCACTTTTAAAACAAAGTATCCAAATACAAAACAGTTAATATACACTCACTTTTAATCAAAATCAAGTTTACAAAATTCAATTCATCAAAACTCAGTTTTACAAATGAGTTACTAAACACATGATCAAGAGAACATACCAAACAAAATATCACATCGTAACTCCTTATTTCTTAATATATGTAGCATATTGTTGATACAAAGTATTATGTAGTACTTTGATTTACTATATTAAAAATATTTTACACATAATTTTTTTATAATTGGTAATATATTTCAAAGGCTAAAAAAATTCTCCATATATAATATTTATCATTTAATCATGCATTATTGCATACATCATTCACTAGTGGAAAATAGACTTTTCACGTCAGGCTTTTAACATCTGTTAAAGAAAAACAGATGTTAAAAATGGACGTGGTGGCAAACTTGTAAATAAATAGCGTATGGAGTACACTTTTAACATCGGTTATAAGTAACCTGATGTTAAAATGTACTTTTAACATCGGTTTCAGGTAAAACCGATGTTAAAAGTTTCGTCCCTCCATTCCATATTTACTGGTGCTAACTTTTTAACATCGGTTCTTAGTTAACCGATGTTACAAGTCAATTTTTAACATCGGTTTTTTATATAACCGATGTTAGTTTAACATCGGTTTTTTCTAACAACCGATATTAAAAGTTGTTAAAATGTATAACGTTAACTTTCTCAAACCTTATATGTCTCGCGCCCTACATTTCAACGTTATAGTGTTCTCACTCCCGCGACCTACTTTTCTCTTCTCTTCACTGACCTCTTTCTCCTCCGTTCGTCAACCACCGTAGAACCACCACCATAACTTCCTCTTCGCAAAGGTACGTAACTCTCTCTTCCCTATTTTTATTTGCTAAAACCCTCATTTGCTAAATACATTTTTTGCTAATATTTGCTCAGAACCATTTACGACTGAACCATCGCAACTGAACCACCCCAACTCCCTCTCTTCTACAACTGACCACCGCATTTGAACCGCCCCAACTCCCCTTCTACTTGGTAATCCTTCTCTATTAGTTAGTGTTTAGCATTGTCTCTGTTTTAATGATTTGAATATTTTATGAAATAATGAAATGCATTTTGAGTTTTTTTTTAAACTTAAACACTTTGATGTTATATATTGAGCATAGACTTTTAGGCTTTGTTTATAATCTCAATAGTCAAGGGGTTTGGGTTGGTTTGATCAATAGTCGAGGGGTTTAGTTTCTATTATAGGACTTAAGGTTTAGGCCTATAATTTCAAATACTGCTCTTTGATAGTCTCCCCTCTTGTGCTCATATTGTATAAATATGTGTATATCTACAGAACGTGGATATGGACCGTAGTTGGATGGTTAGTAAACGCACAAGTGATGAGTATCGGGAGGGAGTGGAAGAGTTTCTAGAATTTTCTCAAAGAAATCTTCTTGATAGTAATGGAAGATTTAATTGTCCTTGTGGTAGATGTTTGAATATGAGGAAATGTGAAGTTAAGCAAATACATGATCATCTTATTTGTGAAGGGATTTGCAAGAGTTATACAAGATGGATATGGCATGGTGAAGACTTGTTAAACATGCCAAGTGTGTCCCAAAGTGAAGAAGTTGATGTAGATATGGAGGACGATCGACTAGAGGACTAGAGGACATGATCCGTGATATTGGACAAGAGTCATTTCAGCGAGCACGTGTGTATGATACTTTGTGCAGTGATGCGGATACGCCTTTATATCCGGGGTGCACTAATTATACAAGGTTGTCGACGGTCTTAAAATTGTTCAATGTGAAGGCGATAAACGGGTGGAGTGATAAAAGCTTCACCGAATTGCTTGAGTTGTTGAACAACATGCATCCAGAAGGCAACACACTGCCAGATCGTAACTATGAGGCAAAGAAGATACTCTGTCCGATGGGTATGGATTATAAGAAGATATATGCATGTCCTAATGATTGCATACTATACAGGGGTGTGTATGAAGGGATGCACGACTGCCCCAAGTGTGCGGTATCACGGTACAAAGTGAAGGATGGTGATTCTAGTTGCGATGTGATCAAAAAGGATCCTCCTGCAAATGTGTTGTGGTATCTTCCAATAATTCCAAGGTTCAAGCGATTGTTCGCTAATGTAAATGACGCAAAGAACATTAGATGGCATGCAGATGAGAGGAAACATGATGGAATGCTTCGCCATCCGGCTGATTCTGTGCAATGGGAGAGAATTGATGGTTTGTTTCCGAATTTTGGAAATGAGCCAAGAAACCTTAGACTTGGACTTGCTACATATGGAATGAATCCCTATGGTACCTTAAGTAGTATCCATAGTTCATGGCCTGTTCTCCTCGTAATTTACAATCTACCTCCTTGGTTGTGCATGAAGCGCAAATACATGATGTTATCTATGATGATTTCGGGCCCAAAACAGCCAGGAAATGACTTAGATGTTTATCTAAGTCCCTTGATTGAAGACTTGAGAAAGCTGTGGGTGGAAGGCGTTGATGTGTTTGATGACCATTATAAAGAGACTTTCAAGATGCGTGCCATGTTATTTTGCACCATCAATGACTTTCCAGCATACGGGAACTTGTCCGGGTATAGTGTTAAGGGGCATAAAGCATGCCCAGTATGTGAAGAAGGCACATGTTTCACACAATTGCAACATGGAAGGAAGACAGTTTACCTTGGGCATCGGAGATTTCTCAAACCTGATCACCCATATCGTAGACTGAAAAAAGCTTTCAATGGATTCCAAGAGAATGGAATTGCTCCGACGGCCTTTAATGGAGAGAAAGTTTATCAAAGGGTGAAGGACATTAATGTTATGTTCGGAAAGGCTCAAAAGAAGGCTATTGAGAAAAACATATAGAAGAAGAGGTCGATCTTCTTTGATCTTCCATACTGGTGCAAACTTGATGTCAGACATTGTATTGATGTCATGCATGTGGAGAAAAATGTATATGATAGTCTAATTGGAACGCTTCTCAACATTCAGGGTAAGACAAAGGACGGTGTGAATGCTCGTCCAGATCTGGTTGCGATGGGTATACGAGACCAGTTAGCTCCACAACTAAAGGATGGTAAGCGGGCATATTTGCCTCCAGCATGTCGTACCTTGTCAAAAAAAGAGAGAACAAGTTTTTGTGAGTTTCTACGGGGCGTCAAAGTGCCACAGGGTTACTCTTCAAATGTCAAGAGACTTGTCTCAAATGATCTAAAATTGGTTGGCTTAAAGTCTCATAATTGCCACGTCTTGATGCAACAACTACTACCAGTGGCTATTCATGGTATTGCTCCTAAAAATGTTAGACATGTCATAACTAGGTTGTGCTTATTCTTCAATGCTATATGTAACAAAGTCATTGACCCCCAGAAGTTGGATGAGTTGCAAGATGAGGCTATTATAATCTTGTGCCAATTGGAGATGTATTTTCCTCCTTCATTTTTCGACATCATGGTTCACTTAATTGTTCATCTAGTGAGAGAGATTAGATTATGTGGCCCCGTTTATTTAAGGTGGATGTACCCAGTTCAGCGATACATGAAGATCTTGAAAGGGTATGTGAAGAATCCATACCGTCCTAAAGCATCTATTGTTCCAAGGTACGTTGTAGAAGAAGCTATTGAGTTTTGTCAAGACTACCTTTCAGAAGTGGAGGCTATAGGGATTCCTAAGCCTCGTCATGAGGGAAGATGTGCCTGTAAGGGTACACGAGGTATAAAGGTTAATAGCAAGGCTCGGGAGGAAGTGTTTCAAGCCCATTTGCATATTTTGAATAACACTGATGAGGTTGCACTTTACTTATGTGCTCACAAACAAGAGGTCAAGGAAGAAAACCCTAGAAGGAATGAAAAATGGTTGTTGAACCATTATAACAAGACTTTCGTAGCCTAATTTAAAGAAAAAATTGCAAATGATCATACTGCTTCCGATACATTACAATGACTAGCACAAGGGCCACGTCTTGAAGTCATATGTTGGAGTGGATATGATATCAATATGTTTTCCTTTTATACAAAGTCCCAAGATGACAAGAGTACCATGCAAAACAGTGGGGTTATGATCGTATCTGAGTCGATGGACTTCTCTAGTTCAAAAGATACAAATCCCATTATGGCATCGAAATTTTACTTTGGAGTCATTGAAGAGATTTGGGAGGTCGATTTCACTAAATTTCAAGTGCCTGTTTTAAAGTGTAAGTGGGCTGACAGTAACAGTGGTGTGCAAACTGAAGAATTAGGATTTACATTAGTAGACCTTGACAAAGTAGGTCACACGAAAGAGTCTTTCATCATGGCTTCCCAAGCAAAACAAGTGTTTTATATCAATGATCCTTCTAATAAAAGGTGGTCAGTTGTTCTCCAAGGAATAAGCATGCATAATGGTATCCATGAAAATCAAGATTCAACTCTTGATATTCCAGAAACTCCTTCTTTCTCAACACAGATGCCTATTTTCGTCGAGCAAAATGTAGTGGACGATGTACTTGCCACTCATGATGATCATCATGAAGGGATATTGATCTAAACTTGACCATAGTGTAAGTTATGTTTAAATTAAAGTATTCTTTTTTTATTTATCCATGTTAAAGTAGACTTATTTTTATTTCTACATGTTAAGTTAGACTTATTTTTATTTATCCATGTTAAAGTAGGCTTTTTTATTCATGTTATAGTAGACTTATTTTTATTTATCCATTCTTATATACTAACCTAATTTATTACTTTTTGTCTAAATAGGCATACATGACTGATCCAGCAGGCATTCCTCCTTCTTCTTCACATAGCGGGTCAGGTGGTGCACGCCCCAAAAAAGGGGTAGAGCAGCCACAAAGTTACGATCGTTGGCCTTGAGTCGTTGTGGTGATCAGAGGCTTCCGGTTGAGTTTGATACATATAGGGGGCCATAGGGCTGAATGCTGACAAATTCACCGGTTTTGTGGCCCTGGAAGCACGAAACAGGGCTAGCATTCTGACTGAGGAATGGGCTCAGGTACCGAATATGGTGAAGGATCAAATTTGGTCTTCAATCTTGGTATTTTACTTTTATCCTCTCTATTTGTATCTAAATTGTATTTAATTATATTATTATCATACTCTAATATATTTCCGCCATTTTGTTTTGTATTATAGTTGACCTTTGATGTCCTGAATGTAAGAAGAAATGGCTTTCTTTTGCCGCGAAGCGATGGGCGGGGTTCAAGACCTATTTGGGTAATAGATATATTTTTGAGAAGAAAGACGACAAATCTCCACTTGACACATACTCTATCATTGATAAGGAGACGTGGGATAGGTTTGTTGTGAGCCGACGAGACCCTGCCTTTCTGGTTAGTTTCCGGTTATATTTTTTATAATAGGCCTATCTAATTTATTTATTTAATTGAATTGAGTACGTGTTATTTGTAACAGGAGAAAAGGAAAAAAGCCAAGGAAATCTAGAAAAACAATGTACACCCACACCATATGTCTCGTGGTGGCTATCGTATGGTTCGGCAGAAAATTATGGATGAGAAGATGAAAAAGAAGCAAGAAGAGGCCAAAAAGAAGTAAGAAGAAGGTGGAGCTGATGGAGAAGCCGAAGCCGATGGAGAAATAGTTATTAATCCTCCATCTCCACCCGAATGCCATGAAACATGGATGGAAGCCTCAAAGACAAAATCGGGAGATTTTAAAGCCGAGCCCACACACATTGTCGCTGAAAAGATTGTAAGTAATTAATAGATTACTTCTACTTGTAATTAATACAGTTAAGTAAACACTATCTTACACATATTTTGTGAATTTTCCCCTTGTAGACATCGCTGGTGGAGCAAGGATCATTCGTTCAACATGGACATAGGGATATCCTGAGCACTGCCCTAGGTAAAGATGACCACCCTGGCTTTGTAAAGGGTGTTGGAGGGCTAGTGGGCATTTAGCAATATCACGGACGACGAGTCCATGTTGAAAGCCGAATCAGCAGCCACGAGCGAGAAAGCATTAAGGAAGAGCTTAAAAGAGAGATATTTCCGGAGCTTATGGAATCATTCATAAAGGGGATGTCATCTAGGGGGTTACAATTTCCCAACAAAGCCCAATGAGCCAACCTTCTCAGCATGTGAGCACCGTGGGGAGCTGTGAGGATGCACATAAGTCAGTTGAGATGCCTTTATCCCAGGTATGCATATTAATTTCATATTAATCATTTAATTACTTATGTCTTATTTATTTACAAATGACATTACTTAACTAATGCCTTGTCTTTGTTGCTTAGAACATTGATAAAAAGCTAAGATCGAATGTAGCTCATTTGGCCGCATTTGCTGTGGATGCGCCGGATAAAGAGTATGTTATTCCCTTGGAACACTCAACGCCTGCGACTTGCCAGCCTTTTTTCTAGGAAGGATATAGGTGACATATGTCTGCCTGGTAATTGACTAACCAATACCGTTCTGAGTATGTGGTGCACGTAAGTACACTGTTGACAAGCATCTTAGGTATTTTAATTCTATAATTTATTTCAATGTCTTAGGTATTTAACATTATTTTATTCTAATATCTTAGGTATCTTTATCGCTTATGTATGGAAAGAGGCAACCTGAATATGTATGGATTCTTAGACCCAAGCGTAATTCAGGGAAATTACTGCACTAATGGGGATGCGATGAAGACATACATCCTAAAGCTACTTGGTCAAACAAAGAAAGATATTTATCTAGCACCAATACTTAGGAGTGGCCATTGGCAGTTGCTCATACTTCATCCTAGCTAGCATCGTGTCGTCTCCTTATGCTCGTTGCACTATAGTCCGACATTTGAATTGAAGGACGCGATTGACATGTAAGCTTTAATTTAATTTGTAATTCAAATTGCTTTTGCTTTATTACATGAACATAATTGACATTATTATTTTTAATCATAGAGCTATGGTTGCAAGTAGCATGGCTTGTGCAGATGGCAAAAGTAGGCCATCCAAGTCAAAAAGAAAGCCTGAATGGATTATCCCACTCGTAAGTAGTTTATTATTTCTTACAAAAAAATTACAGCAGTAATTATTATTATATTAGTATTGTACTTGATATTCAATTTCATTTGGTCTTGTAGTCTCGTAGACAAGCTGGCGGCTGGGAGTGTGGATACTACGTGATGAAACATATGTTGAACGTGGTCTCCATCACTATTATTGACAGATGGCATCGGGTAATAAATATAAAGTTTTGCATAAGTTAAATTATATTTTGTTTTGGTTGATGATTTAATGTAGAGTTTATTTAAACTTGTGCAAGCTTTTGACGATTAAACTCCTCTTGATAAAGAAGAGATGAAAGACATGAGGGATTGTTTTGCTAATTTCTTTTATGAGTATACTAGGCAGCATAATGTAGATTGTATATGATTTTTGCACTTGTATGTATTGCATGTGACACATTTTGGACTTTAGGTTATTGCACTTATAACACTGTATATATGTAATGTCATATAATATAGTTTAATTATTCTGGACTTATGTAACTAATATTGTAATATTGTAATTCCGGAATAGTAATATATGAGTTACATGTTTGAATCTGTTTCTGGCATTATGTTGTGTACTGAATTGTGGATGATATACTGATTGATATGCAGGGTGGAAAAGAACTATAAATGTAACACACCATTAAAAAAAAATTTAATTTTAACATCGGTTATTCTAATAATCGATGTTAAAAGTACACTTTTAACATCATGTGTTCCTAAAACCGATGTTAAAAGTGTACTTTTAACATCGGTTTCAGATACAATGGATGTTAAAAGTGTATTGATCAGAGTACATCTCTGATTGAGACCACACTTTTAACATCGGGTGTTACTATAACCGATGTTTAAAGTGTACTTTTAACATCCGATTTTTTATTAACAGATGTTAAAATTAAACTTTTAACATCGGTTTACAACCGATGTTAAAAGTCATATCTCTTTAATTAACGTCGCCTCCTTAATCGATGTTAAAAGTATTTTTTAACCGATGTAAAAAGTACTTTCTGTACTAGTAATTAAAAGAGTTTGATATGATAAGTTGACAATAATTATCTATAAAGTTTATTTTTTTTAATATATGAATAAATAATTGAATAATAGCTAATAAACTTTTAGACTATAATTTATCTACCAACATGTGGTTGATCTGAGTAGTAAAAGACTTGAACACCTTAATCAAGTGGTCAGGGGTTCGAATTCTGACTCTTGTGTATGAAGAAAATCTGGTTGGGAGGGGAGAACCTACCTTATATGCCTAACAGGTTTCCCGACGGAGATTAGTCATTGCTAACGGTGGTGGATACTTCGTAACTATATCATGGTTACAAAAAAAAGACTACAATTTATGTAAATTTCTATCTAGATTAGCATAAAACTCAATAACTTCGTAAAAAAAATGACTTTGCATAGCTCTATATTACTCTGAAAATATTTTTACAAACCTTCTTTTTTTTTTTTTTTTTTTTTTACAGGTTGTACAAACCTAACCATTACTCCATCGTAGTTTGGACATTATTTTTAGGTGATGTTTGGTTAATGAAATGTTTTATTTTCAGACAAATTATATTTCTGAAAATCTCATTTCCAGGAATATTTCTTTCCCACATTCACACATGAGAATAGAGTTTATAACTATCACTCACTAATTTTATTTTCGGGCATCTTTTATTGTTGAGAATAAATTTTTAAAACTTGTAACAAACATGAGAAACTTTTATTCCTATGCTAACATTTCCAAGAATATTTTTTTAAAACTTGTACCAAACATAACCTTAGGCTCTGATTGGTAAGATCATGCCAGTAACTTATAAATATTGTCAGATAAGTTTGTAATCTGTTCGGTAAACGTTTTTTATTAGTTTATACCGTTTTTTCACTAGCTTATAATATTGTTTTTCTAGACACTACTTAAAGTAGCGTTTGAGTTTATATCTTCAAGTTTATTATTTTTTATCCTTACCATTTAATTAAATTTCCCCCTTTTTTTATTATATATATATATATATATATATATATATATATATAAAGTATCCAAATCCTAATATCCTAATTTAATTAATAAAATATATATTTAAGAACTAATTTCACTAACTAGATATATACTTAGGATAAAAAATAATAAATTTGTCTATAAAAAATCTATATAAGAAATAAATCAACATGTCTTTTTATTTATATTATGTCATTTTATTTAATAAAATTATTATAATTAAAATTATTTAATTACTATAGAAATATTTAAATGATAAATAATTTAAAATAAATTAAAAGTATTAAAAGTAATAGCTATTTTAAAATAATTAATATATATATATATATATATATATATATATATAGATATATTTTTCTTATAAAAAACATATAAACATATACTTTTATGTCGTTTTATATTTATAAGCTAATTCAACTGTTAATATTATTAAACATTTCAAATCCAATCAGTTATCAATGAGCTGATCCGTTATTAACTATAAACTCATCCACTTTTAACTATCTTATCCATTATCAATTATTTTTTACCAAATAAAACTTTAACGTTAAAAATACAAAGGTTTGGTCTACACTCCTCTAGAATTCGAAAAAATCTGATGACTAACTAGGGGTAAGTTTTGCTTACCAACAAAAAACTGGTCGTAAGTGTTTTTTTATTTAATATTTTTAGTTAACAACTAGCCCTGAGCTGTTACTAGTTACTACCCCATTTTATAATGTTGCTATTTTTCTCATTGTAATTGCAATCAAGAAATGACAATGAAATTGAAAGCATATGAGTTTAACACCCCCAGAAATTACGATTACTGTTTGGATAAGATTCTCGGGGGTGTTTACTGTGCATCCAAAAATGGGTACATGATGTTTCCTTTTAATAATATATTTATAATTTTTGAATTGATAAAAATTTAATTAAATGATAATTAATTATTTATTGATAAAAAATATGATTCATCATATATCCCGTTCAGACAGCATAGAGATCATCGAGATTCTCACATTCAAATTGACTCGGATGGTGCGTTTGACTTTTCTACAAAGAATTAGTTTCGTTTAATAAATTATATGTCTATATGCATTCATTGCTCCAATTTTGTGTCTAGCTCCAATCCACACGTTCAAGCAGACCGACTTTAAGACGAGAATTGGTAGGAAAAAATATGAAAGGAGAAAATACGTAATGCATAGTTGACCCTAATGGGGATTGATTTAAGTTTTGAGAAAATATTCTTATAAAATTATTTTTAAGAATATTATTTCTAGAAAAGATATTATCAAGATATTTGGATTAACTAAAATTGGATGGTTGTGGATTAGGGATGGCAAAAAAATCCAATTATCTATCATCAATCCGTTTCATTCAAAAGAAAATCTATCCAATCCATCCATTATAAAAAAAAATAATAACGGACTGGATGGATTGGATTATTTTATTTTATAGATAGTTTGATCCATCCACCATTATTCTAAAATCCATTGGACCACTTCATAAAACAAAAAAATAATCCATCGGATAAAAATGAAAAAATAAATAAATGATAAAAAAAACCATTACTTCACAAATTAAATCAATTTGCTGCTATTATAAACATAACAATATATTTTTTGTGTTTTGCTATCACGATTTGTATTTCTTGAAGGTGGAATTGTGATGAATTGTTAATTATCAACAAAAAATAGGAAAAAAAATTATTTTGGAATTATTTTTTTGTGGATTGATGAGAGATATTATCTGGAAATAGTATAAAAATTATTTAATTTTTTAAAATATTTTTCATGGATAAATTGGATATCCATCTGTAAAAAAAATTATTAATGGATGGATTGGATAAATTTTTTTAAATGAATCATTGATGAATTGGATTTTTTTAATAAAATTTTAATGGATCATAATAGATTATTTTTAATCCATCTATTATAATCCAAATAAAAATTTATCCAATCTATCCGTTTCCTATCCGTGAATAACAGTTGGCAGTGATTCCAATCATAAACTACTACCATTTGTGAAGGGTGACAATGACAATAGCAGCAGTTAGTGTGGGCAAAGGATGACCATGCAAATACCAACGGCTATTTTTTAGGACATTTTACCGTTAACATATTATGAAAACCTTTCCAATCACGTGGTTAGAAGTTCAGTGCTTCTAAGCATAAAAAAAAAAAAAAAAAAAGAAGTTCAGGGCTTCCTATTCCTATTCTTCTAAATAACATTTGAGTTATATCATATGGCAGGGTGGATAGATATGCATTGTGCACATTTCTAGTTCAAAAATCTCCTCTTACGGCATGTTTGATACGAAATAATTTATGAGTTGTAATCTAATGACTTAAGCTTTTAAGTAAAGCCATCAAAATAGGTCAAGTCAAATAGATTAACCCAAATAATCTAACAAAAAGTGTGGATTAGGGTAACCAAACATAAGTCCTACTTTATTTTAATTTTTTTTATAAGCAAATATATTGATAAGAGTAAAAAGGTTACTTTAATTCATACACAAGAAACAGACCGTATGTAATGTAACTATGACACATCCACTAACAAATGTAAATAATATAAGTATTGCAAAAGCCTTTAACCCCTTAACCCACAAACCAAAAGAAACAAATCTAAAACCATTTAGATAGGTCCTAAAGATCAGCTGAGACAACCCCTTCCTAATAGAGGTGTTTGCGGATCGGTTCGGTTCGATTTTGAGTATAAAAATCATCCGATCCAAAGAGTAAAATATCATGTAGTTCGGTTCGGTTCGGTTTGCTTCTTTAAAAAAATCCGAACCGATCCGATCCAATTAAATGCGGTTTGGATCGGTTTGGTTAGTTCGGTTTGGTAAAAATAAACATGGTCAATTAAATGTGGTTTGCCCTCTTTTCACTCTTTTAATTTATTTCATACTACAATGGCACAAAGCCACAAATCAAGCAAACAATGCGTCTTTTGTTGAACACAATAATCTTACTACTTAGACAAATATTTGTACATACAAACATGTTCTATATCAAGCAATAAGTATTTCAGAAAAACTGAATTCTACATATTTGATTCTTTTGAAAATGAAAAATTACTAAGTTACACCTAAAGAGTAAAGATGGTCCAAAAAGAAAGTTTTAGACTACAGTGAGTGACCAGTGTTGTGCCGTGTGCGTGGGTAGTAAAACGCAAAACGAAACGTTATATTACATGAATCGGTTCGGTTGCGGTTCGGTTCGGTTTCAGGAAAGCAAAACGCAAACCGAACCGAACCGATCGGTTCTCATCAAATAGCATCCAAAAAAATCCAAACCGAGTCGGTTTTTATCGATTTTCGGTTAATTTGGATCGGTTTGCGATTTTGTAGCGGTTCGGTTTGGATCTGAACACCCCTACTTCCTAGGAGGTCCCATTAGTGACCCCACTTATAATTATTAGAGTTAAAACGTAGCGTAGTAGTATAAAATTTGCTAAAGTATTAAAACATTAAGCATACTGATACCATAATAATATATACAGACATAAAAGTATCGGCTCCATCAGTAGAGCCTACAACAACTGATACCAAATAAACAAACTTTAGAGTACGCAGTAAATAAAATTGAAAGCATAGTAACGAAAATAAAAATACAGACGACTTAGTCTCCCGTACTGGCCATAATAACTACAACTACCAACCCTCGATGTCTAAGGTCCTCCAGCACCGGGATCCAGGGCTTTCCCGCCAGCATCTGGTTCTACGGGTATACCATCAATCTCCTCTGGCAAATCCTCAACGGGATCTTCTCGTACAGTCGAGAGTAAAGAGAATATGACATAGAAAATACAGGGGATAAGAAACAGTAATATGTCATAAATGAGAAAAACAGCGATATATATAATGTATATAGATAGCAACACACCGAATCACAACAGTGACAACCAAACAACTTCCGGATAATTTTTCCCTTAACTACTGTCTCTCACACTTATGCAACTAACGACTATATGGACGCGATCACGACGCGACATCCCCAACGGATCAAGGTGTCTCAATCATCACTATGCCACCCCCCATAAGGTAAGGTTCGGTCCAAAGCCCATAGGCCCAACTCGTCTCATGGGTACGACATATTCCCCCGCCCGCAGGCCAGGTCGGAATATTCGCCCGTTAACAATGCAAATTACAGTAACGACATGTTCCCCCGCCCGCAGGCTAGGTCGGAGCACTCGCCCGTCCGTTAACAACTCAACTTTCGATAACGACATATCCCCCGCCCGCAGGCTCGGTCGAGATATTCGCCCATCCGTCCACAATTCGACTAACGGGTATGACCACCTCCCCGCAAGTAAGATCGGAATCGCCCCTATGCCAAACTAATCGGTACGACCATCTCCCCGCAGGTAAGATCGAAATCGCCCATATGCCAACACAGTGATGAATAACAACTATTCAACATGAATCTCACTGACTCATCTCAAGATCAACACTTAGTGCCTCAACCACGACTTATATACAACCACGACTAACTTTCATCCGACTTAACCGGGTATCAACTCACATCACAACAATAACAGACCAACTATATCACTAGGTTGAGCACTCCGACATATATATATATATATATATATATATATATATATATATATATATATATATATATATATATATATATATATATATATATATATATATATATCTACTCAGACATCAGCAGTCACAACAGACATCAACAACAGCCAAAATATATATTCAACAGTAAAATCAACTTATAAATAAATAACATTTAATCAATTATAGCATATAATAGACATCATACACATATCACATATAATATATCAAATATCCAAACACAGCACAGACAATCTCAATATGCAGTAAAATCAACCTAACGGTCAAACGACCTCTAGTAGGGTTTGGGTCGCCCTACGCATATCAATATATATTATTTAAAGCTTGCCTCTCCGATGACATTGTGGTTCTTTCCCCCGCCGTAGTGATGTTCCCGAGAGATTCTGGATGCGGCTCGGCAACAGTCAATCGAGTGCGCGATCGAGCGTTCGAGTCCTGTCAGGTTCTATACAGTAAAACACAGCCAGAAATTAGAATAATTAAATCATAACCTACCTAATCTTTAGGATTAGCTACTGCCCTTATTTAATTAATTAGGCTAGGGATGTCTAAAAATTCCTAACTCTTGGATCAATGATCCTTAGGTATCCCTAAACATAATCGATAAAGACATTTACTCAAAAAGTAAAGATTTCTCTTATTGCACTATCCCTAGGGTTCGGCCCTATTGAATGAAAAATATGAAAAATAGCTAGGGAGGTCCAAAAATTCTTATTTCTTAGATAACACCCTAACTAAGTGTAACAACCCTAGATATCAACTCAAAACATCAAAAACCAACCAAAAACCCTACCCTACACTATAAGGGGGTTTCGGCCTCTCTCTAAAAAAAAATATAGAGAGATTTCTTGGCTCTAATCTCTTGGATCATGCAAGTATGTCATGAACCTAGGCCATAGAAATTGGTTTGGTATTGAAATGATTTTTCTATAATTTTTCATGGATTTTTGAAGATTTTAGGGACAAAACCCTAACTTCTATGATCATGGAAATTAGAGGACAAAAGTGAGAGATGGAGAGAACTATCTACCTCCTATGATGATCTTCTTCAAATTTGGTGAAGGTTGCTTCAACAATACAAGCTCAAAGTGAGCTTTAATTGTGAGAAATGAAGAAATGAGATGGAGAAGAAGAGAAAGAAGAGATGGTTTGCTCGAGAGAAAAATGAGAGAGTGAGGGTGAGAGAATAGAGTATTAAATAGGAAATGTTAAGTGAAGGAGAAAGGTAAAAGGTAAAGAAAGTAATTAGTAAAAACTAACAAAGGGCAATTTGGTCTATTCATATCCCGACATTTTGAAAAATCCTCACGACACTGATTGGAGTCCCCAAATAATTTAACATAGCTCTGGTATGAAAATTATTGGCTCAAGGTTCTCGAAAAACCCTAAGACAGCTCGAATTGTCTACCCGATCGACTTTCGGTCCGAATATAAAATATTATTTATATTTTTGGACGTCAAGACACATTTTAGCAAAAAGGTAGAGGATTGAACTCTAAGACTAATTGTTGTAACCGTTAGTCAAAATGAGGTCTTGTTAATGGAAAAACACTATCATTCGAAAAACATAGACCGAACTCCGTTTGAGTTTTCGACCCAAAACTTAACCATAGCTTCCTACGATAGAGTAGAGTGTGACTATGATCTCGGAATAATTTATTTAATTTTCTAGACCTCCAATAAAATACAATCACTTAAATATTGATTAAATAAAAAGATTAAGAAAATCTGGGTGTTACGTCAGCAAAATTTAAAACACCAACACAAAAGTAATTTAAGTTCTAAAAATCATATCAGATGAAAGAATTTGGCAAATTTAACCATGTGTCTCCTAATGTATGACCTGCTCTGAATTTTGATCATGAAGTAGAAGAAAATTATACATTAGAGGTCGCAAGGTTAGATTTTCAAACTCCTTCATCTGGTATAATTTTCGACACCCGGGGGTGTTGGAATATTATGTATTTAATTATATTCCAATGTCATAATGTGGGCAGATATCGTTTATTAATTATATTAGCTATTTATCAATTAGGAGCCTTAATTGATATGTGATCAAATTAAGTGATAAAGCTAATTAAATTTCTGATTTGATAATAAATTAGTTAATTGATATGGACTAAATATGAGTGGATGTCATTGATGGCCCATTTCGGAATAATGGGAACCCTAATTGGCCATCACCCTATATATAGGCTATGGTCCCCAATACACCGGACACAATATCGCATACCGCCTCTTCTCCCCATCTGAAGAGCGACTAAGGCATAAGGAGTCCCGGTTGAGGAAGAACCACAAGCCAACGGGTGTTCATTACCCGTCTCTCTTTTCTCTTCCCCCTCTCTGCGTTTCAGGATTACCGCTCTCCGTTCGTGAAGGTTGGTGATCAACTTCGTCCTTAGAAGAACGTTGAGTTCAGGATCATATGCTGGATCCAGGTATTCCTAATATCTTTGATAAATCAACATGTTGTAGATCCTAAGGATATCAAGTTTTAGTTGTTCTTGATAATAGAGATGCATGCTATATATATGGTTATTATGTTTTCGCAATAAAGACTTATGATAGCATGCCTTGTATATGATTATTGAGTTTAAATCTAACAAGTGGTATCAGAGCGGTCTTCATGTTTGATTTATTGGGATTATTTGTATGAATCCTAATTTTGAAAATTAGGAATTTTGAAAGGAAATATATTTTTTTTAATTGGCACGTGGTATTAAATATATATACCTCCAGTACGTGATCCAAATTTTCTTCTTCTTTCGAAATCGGAATCCAGGATTCTGTATTAATAAATTATAATCAATTTTCGATCTTTGGTGAAAGTTTGGAAAGTGAATCTGGAAAGTTTGATTCATAAGGTTTCTTTCATTCATGGTTTTTTTTGGTTAAAAATAATATATCTATCTTGGTTTTTCAATCTTTGAATATATGAATTGATGATCATATATATTTTTTTTTATGTGATTAACGTTTCTTGATTGAAATTTTTTTTGTTTCACGTAATCATAATCATCTGGGATTGGATGTCAATTTTGTATATATATTATATAAAGATGAATGGGAAAAGACTGGCTTTTCCATATTGTTTTATGGTCTCACTGTGTTGAGCAATGTATTTGTTATACTTTTCTCATATACTTATGAGCGAGACCCTAAACCCGGGCCTGAGTGCAACTTGAGATAGGGAAGAGGTTGAGTAGTAGTAGCCTTCTGGATGTACATCTTGTTTGGTTATCACGAAGGCCTAACTTAGAGTGATTCATTTCGAGGGTATTGCCACTTCTAATAGTTTACCTATGGTTGTGTGTAATATTTCGAAATAAATCCAGACTCTAAGGACCAAAGTTAGAACTATAGAACCACTTGTTCAGAAAATTCATGTATTAGAAAAATCCTTTTTTTTTTAAGGTTCTTTTCACACTAAACATTAAGGTTTCCATGTTTTTAGTGTGAATATGACAAATTCGGGACCCCCCATTTTAATAAAATTGTCTGGTAATTTTGGTTGAGTTGGTTGAAACAACACGTTGCCAAAGTAACCTCTGTTGCGTAAATTTGATTCAATTAGATTTACAAAAGATGTAGTATGAAATTATTCATGCGAGTTGTTGTCGGCCCGAAGGAAGGCACAACTTGGCCGAATAATTACATACTTGTGATGGTAAATGTGTGGTGATTATAAAGTATTTTCCATGTGGATAATGGGATGCCTGAAGGTGACCATTATTTGATAGGATTTATCATCAATATTTGATCATTACGTTGAGAGTACCCCTAGCAATTAATTATTACAATCCAAAGATTGGGAATTGATGGTGCGCTTGGTATCTTGTTTGGGTTTTCAATTTGTCAATTTGGATTTTGAGTGAGTCAATTAAAGCATGAAGTCGCCAAGGTGACCTCTCTAGTGGAAATCACTCAAAAGAAATATTAAAGATAATGTGAGTATACATCCATGCGGATATTAATCGGCCCAAAGGAAGGTTAATATTTGGCAGGGTTGCATTCACACCTATGATGGTAAACACATAGTGATTATAAAGATTCTTTTCATGTGAATAACAAAGTATCCAAAGATAGTTGTTGTTTGACAGAAAATATCACCAGTGTTTGATCATTACAATAAAATACCACTAACAATTAATGTTATTGTCCAAAGACTTAATATTAATGGTGCACGGGGTATTTTGGTGAGTATCTTTATGGTACTTATGTTCTCTTTAAGCTAACATTGCTTATGTATCTGCTGATTTAACTCAATTTTGATTCTCAAAAGTTCTGACTAATTTTTGGGATTGAAAGGAGAACATTAAGATTGTTCTTGGATCTTGACCTTGCATAAGGATGGAAAAAACTACCTTCTCTCACAAAATTCAATTTCTCTGAAGAGAGGATCAAGTATAGGAAGTGGGATCGCTCCAATTGCACGAGTCTTATGATCATAAAGGACGATATTCCGGAAACCTTTAGGGGTATTATTTTGGATGGCATAATTAATGCCTGAGATTTCCTTGCAAAAGTTAAAAAGTACTTTCTGAAAGCAATAAAGACGAAAACAAGCACTCATTGGAGAGCTAGATTTTCATTAAGTATAAAGAAAAGGAAATATAAGGAGCACGTTATAGGAGTGTCCAATCTTGCTCATAAACTTAAGGCGCTAAAACGTGAGCTGTCTAACGACTTGCCCATGCATTTAGTATTTAGTATTCCTTCATGCACAATTCAGTCCGTTTAAGTGAGCTTATAGCTGTTATAAAGATAAATGATATCTGAATGGATTCATTTCATAAGGTGTGCAAGAAAGGAAATAATGAAATAAGAGACGACAAATAGTGCTCATTTGATAAATATCTCTAAAGATAAGGGCTAACAAAAGAAAACTAAGGATAAAAAGGGCCCGTCTCAAAAGAAATAACTAGGGTCACAATTATTTCTTTTATAAGGACATCGAGTATCTAAAGAAGAAATGCCCCAAATATCATGTTTGGCATGCCTATAAAGGAATGTCTGAACTGATGAAGGCCAAGTGATGCTGAAAGATGCATCTATATTGGATTTGACCAAGTCAGTAAAGGATAAAGCTATTGACATTTTAGATTGTTGTTACTGGCTAATATTTGAAATTAAAAGACATTTTGGTTTAGTCATCATTTAGACAAAATTTGGTTTTGGTTTCTTATTGAACAAATCAGGATAATTTTGTTCATTTAGAAACGATGGATTCAATTTGTCTTTTAAATTCAAATATTGTAGGAACCAGTTAAGCTATGGGCTGGACAAACTATAATTGCTTGGTATTGAGACCTCTTGTGGCAAAACATTGAGTGAGGAATCGTACGACACTAAGCGTAATGTTGATAGTAAAATTAAGGAGCACTATGACACAAACATTTAGAGCACATCTCTACGAATAGAGTTGAGCAACTTGTATGAGGGAATCCTAGATTCCATTGGCCTTATACATTTTATTGTTTGTATTAAATGCATTAAAAGTTAAATATATCAAAATATGGCTATCAAGAATGCAGTTAAGCCCAAGTAATGACGCTTAAAGGTATGGTAAGGAGTATGATTAGTCATTCTACCTTACCAGAGTCACTATGAGAGTAACAATAAAGATTGCAGCTTAAATGCTTGACAGAGTACCAACTAAAGTTACCGATCAATCACTTTCAAGTATGGGAACATCCAACTAAGACAAGACCTTATGAGTCTTGCGAAGGAGATTGGAGCTCCCCAAATAATGGGCGGCAACCTTATTGATACTCTGAAAGGTCAAAGGGGTAAATGAATTTGATAATCCCAAATTAAAGAAACCTTGAGACAGGAACTGACTAGTTCTTTGAGGATATTGAGTTTGGGGGGAGATAAGATTAGAGACAATATCTTTGAGGAAGAATTGGTTCTAATCCCTGGACCAATTCATACAGTTGCTATTAGTGTAGCAAATTTGGATCCTTGTGAGGATATTGTTGTTATTCTTCCCATTCAAGATAAGGAAATTATTCCTAAAGGTCAAACTCAACACCCTCAAGAACTAGAGCATCAAGAGCCGATGCCTTTTGCCATGATCCACTAAAGAAATAGTGAATACCATTTTGGATAATTATATAGTATTTCTCTAGGAACATAAGGTAAGTTGTATTATGGAAGATGATTCAATCAACTCCCATCAAACCATATGACGTTTCTATTCGGAAAAGTGGATTGAAGGTATGAGTACAAGCTTTAGCTAGACATTAAGGTTTGAAACTTATCCTGATACCTGAAGGTTTCAAAGGGTAATATGGAGAGGTATAAGGTTTGTCTAGTGGCAAAAGGCTATACTTAAAAGAAAGGATTGCTTGTAAAGAGACATTCTCTTCAGTACCATTGAATGACTCTTTCAAGGACAATCATGGCTCACGTTGGTTATTATAATTTGGAGCTTCACAAGATGGATGTCAAGACGGTGTTTCTCAATGGCAACATTGATGAAACAAATGCATATAATGCAAACCAGGAAACTTTGTGTCAAAAGACATAGAGAAGATGTTTTGAAAATTGATGAAATCTATCTATGGGCTAAAAAAAACGTCTCGTTAGTGATACCACAAGTCTCATCAAGTGATTGTCTCATTTGGTTTCGAGATGAATATCGAGGACAACTGTGGGTATTACAAGTTCAGTGGGAGTAAGTTCATTTTTCTGGTATTATATGTTGATATTATGCTAATCAAGAACGATATAGGCTTATAGCGCGAAACCAAGAAATTTCTGACAAAGAATTTTGTGGGGAAAGATCTTGGGGACGCTTCTTTTGTCTTAGGAATTTCGATACTTAGAGATCATTCTCGAGATATCTTTTGGGTTATCACAATAGAGCTATATCGATATAGTTTTGGATAAGTTCGACATGAAAGATAGTAAACCAGGAGATACCCTGGTCACTAGGGGAGACATTTTAGTCTCACTTAAATGCCCCTATGAAAATCTAGAAATTCAGGAAATGCAAAAGATTCCCTATGCTTCGACTGTGGGAAGTCTGATGTATGCTCAAGTTTGTGCGCATCCGGAAATAGCGTACATAGTAGGATTATTAGGCAGATACTTGAGCAATTCAAGGATTATTGGAAAAGCAACCATAAGGAATGTGAGATACTTAAAGAGAACAAAAAGGCATATGCTCACATATCGGAGATCTGACAATTTAGAGATCATGAGAAATTATGACTCCGATTTTACAGGATGCCAAGATAGTAGGCATCCGACTATGGGATATGACTGGAGTAAGTTTTTGTCACTTGGTTGCATTTAGTAAAAGATATTGAAATACCACTCAAGTCATGTTGTGACAAATAAGTCAGTCATATTGTACTTCAACAACAACATAAGTTCTACAAAGTCGAAGTTCATCGACATCAAGTATCTTGTAGTTGAGGAAAGAGTTCAGGAAAAACAATTTGTCATAGAGCTCATAAGGACAAATTTTATGCTAGCAGATCCACTAACTAAAGGCTTGGCACCTAAGGTTTTTCATGAGCATGTTGCTCATATGGGTGTTGTCACTAAGGATGCCTTAGTTTAGTGGGAGTCTCAATTTGTGTTTTATATTTGAGATATAAACCTTTGTTATTTCAGATTTTCTGCAGAAATAAAGTCATGTTTATGAGTTCATTATGAATTTGTTTGTATCTTGTTGTGTGTAGAATTAATTTACACATTAAGGACTTTGGTTTGCAAAATTGCTAAATTGATCTCACTAAAGACTTAAGTTGGACCAGTTGGAAATAGGCATGATTCAGAGATCACATTGCATGAAATTTCCATGCCACTCATCCATATCGATCTATGTCATCTAGTGCATTGATGTGGTGGTCGTCGGGGTTTAGTCACAATAGACGTTAGTGATGACAGCCGCGGTGGTCCCATTGTTGATGTATGAGGTGGACCAGATTGTAAAGGGGAAATTTAAAGATAAATAGCATTCGGATGCACGCCTAAAGAATTCTAATATAATTATTACGATATATTGCCCAAGTGGGAGATTGTTGGAATATTTTGTATTTAATTATATTCCAATGTCATAATGTGGGCAGATATCGTTTTTTAATTATATTAGCTATTTATCAATTAGGAGCCTTAATTGATATGTGATCAAATTAAGTGATAAAGCTAATTAAATTTCTGATTTGATAATAAATTAGTTAATTGATATGGACTAAATATGAGTGGATGTCATTGATGGCCCATTTCGGAATAATGGGAACCCTAATTGGCCATCACCCTATATATAGGCTATGGTCCCCAATACACCGGACACAATATCGCATACCGCCTCTTCTCCCCATCTGAAGAGTGACTAAGGCATAAGGAGTCCCAGTTGAGGAAGAACCACAAGCCAACGGGTGTTCATTACCCGTCCCTCTTTTCTCTTCCCCCTCTCTGCGTTTCAGGATTACCGCTCTCCGTTCGTGAAGGTTGGTGATCAACTTCATCCTTAGAAGAACGTTGAGTTCAGGATCATATGCTGGATCCAGGTATTCCTAATATCTTTGATAAATCAACATGTTGTAGATCCTAAGGATATCAAGTTTTAGTTGTTCTTGATAATAGAGATGCATGCTATATATATGGTTATTATGTTTTCGCAATAAAGACTTATGATAGCATGCCTTGTATATGATTATTGAGTTTAAATCTAACAGGGGGTACCAGCGAAAATTTTGTGTTCTCGTCCAACCTGCTCTGATTGCTCTAAATTTTGGTTGTGAAGTAGAAGAAAATCACACATTATGGGCCACAGGGTTAAAACTATCAAATTCCTTTTCTAGTGTGCATGGGTACAGAGGTAATTTCCTTTTCCTATCTAACTTACTATGATATTTGGCAAGAAAATAGAAATAAAATCATACATTATCGACCATAGAGTTAAAATTGCAAAATTCCTTTAGTACTCCGGGGTACCGAGATAATTTATTTTCCATGTCTGACTTGCTATGAAGAATGACAAAAAAAATAGAAACAAAATCATATATTATGGTCCACGAGATTAAAATTAACAAATTCCCTTATCTGGTATAATTTCTAGCACTCAGGGCTATCGAGGTAATTTCATATTCATGTACAATTGCTCTGAGATTTGGCTAGAAAATAGAAGGAAAAATCTCATTAGGGACACAAGATTAAAATTGTCAAATTTCTTCTTCTAGTATGATTTCTAGTACTTGGAGGTACCGAGGTAATTCCTGTCCCTGACTTGCTCTGAAATTGGCCTAGAAAATAGAAAAAAATTTCAGTTTAAATAAGTTTTTGGTCCCTGCAAAGTTTACTAATTTTGATATTAGTCCCCTGTAAAATTTTGTCTTAGGATTTCGTCCCCATATTTTAAATTTTTTGAAAATATATTCCCTTCTGACGTGGTTGATATGACGTGGCTAACGTGGCATTCCTTTTGTCACGTCAACAGTTAACGGAAAGAGATGACGGTAGAGACTATTTCCAAAAGTTTTGAAATTACAAGGACGAAATCTTAAGATTTTTTTTATAGGGACTAAAACCAAAATTGGTGAACTTTACTGGGACCAAAAACTTATTTAAACAAATTTATTTGCATAAGTTATTCTCTTAAGCTTTATATAAGCCATTACAAACTCATTATAAATTATACATTACCCTAACATAAGATACTGAAATACATTTTCCTTTTTAAGTATTATCAATAATAAAGTAGCTAAAATATGGGATATAAGGTTGGCTTGGTCGTTGGGGTGAGAGAGTTAAGGAAAAGGAAATTACCTCTGTACCCATGCACACTAGAAATCATACAAGATGAAGGAATTTGATAGTTTTAACCCTGTGGCCCATAATGTGTGATTTTACTTCACAACCAAAATTTAGAGCAATCAGAGCAGGTTGGACGAGAACACCAAAATAATCTAGTATTATCAATAATTACTGTATATGTTCTTTCAAAACTGATTTGGATGTATATTTGTATATTTTCTTGCTGATGTTAATTTATTGTGCTTCACTGATATGTTTGTGCTGAAATGTTCTTGCTCAAAATTTACTGAAATGTTCTTGTTGGAAATTTTTTGCTGAAAATTCACTTATTTATTGCTGAAAATTCACTGATTTATGTTCTTGCTGAATTTATTGTGCTTCACTGATATGTTTTTGCTGAAATGTTCTTGCTGGAAATTTCTTGCTGAAAATTCATTGAGTTATTCTTTTACTAAAAAAGATTATGATTGTTTGTTCTTATGATGGTTTGACTTGAGGATCCTTGAGGTGATAATCACTGATTTGTGTTTATGTTGTGCAGCAGCAAACTTTGGTGTACTCATCTCTTGTTTGTATGAATTATGATATTTGTGTTTATGTTGTGCAGTTTTGCTGATGTCTAATGAACAAACCTCTACTCCTATGGGTCATGGGCAAGAGCAAGTGCCACTCACAGTGCCTAGTGTGGATGAATCAAATGTGGGTGCATCAATTGATTGTACCATGAATGTAGATTCAACTCCACTTGATAATGAAAGCTCAATTCCAGGTGATACCAACAATGCCCCGAAAAGGCTAAAATCACTTGTTTGGAATTACTTCACGAGGGAAAAAGTAGATGGAAGGTGGAAAGCTAAATGCAATTATTATGGCTCAAAACTGTTGGGTGAATTAGCTATGGGAACATCACACTTAAAAAAACACTGGAAAATTTGCCCACGTCGAACTACTCGGGATATAAAGCAAGCTATTTTGAAAACTGAGAAAAAAGGGAATGAGACAGTACTTGTTGGTTCTTATGCATTCAATCAAGACATTGCAAGGCATGAACTGTCTAAAATGATCATTCTTCATGAGTATCTGATGTCCATGGTTGATCACGTTGGGTTTAAAGATTTCTATGGTGCTTTGCAACCCTTATTTAAGGGGATTTCTCGTAATACTATAAAAAGTGACATCATGAACATTTATAGTGTTGAGAAAGAGAAGATGAAGAAATTGTTGTTAAAGAATCAAAGCCGAATTGCAATTACAACTGATATGTGGAATGCTAATCATCAAAACAGAGGCTATATGACTATCACAGCTCATTTTATTGATGATTCATGGACACTACAAAGTCGGCTAGTAAGGTAATAACACTAAACGATGTTGATATTGTGACAAATCTTATTATTATTGATTCTGTTGTTGTTGATATTATTATTATTCAAACTTTCATTTCAATGTTAGGTTCATTTATGTGCCTGCTCCTCATACTAGCCAAATTCTTGCTTAGGTATTAGTTGAATGCTTGATGGACTGGAATCTTGATTTAAAGGTATCTACTTTGACAGTTGATAATTGCACTACAAATGATGCTATGATTGACCGTATTAAAGAAAAGATTTCCCCTAGGTTACTTGTTTTGGGTGGTAAACTGTTTCATATGCGTTGTTGCTGTCATATATTGAACTTAATTGTGAAAGATGGTTTGTCAATAATCTCTAATGCAATTGAAAAGATTAGAGAAAATGTTAATTTTTGGACATCCACACCTAAAAGAGAGGAGAAATTTATAGAGGTTTGTGAACAAGTGAGCATTACATATGGTAGAAAACTTGTTCTTGATTGCAAAACTAGGTGGAATTCTACTTTTTTAATGCTTCAAGTTGCCATTCAATATAAAGATGCATTTGGAAGATTGGCACAAAGGGAGCCTTTGTATAAAACCGTGCCTAATGAAGATGATTGGAAGATGGCCACAATTATTTATGAAAAGTTGGAGTTGTTTTATGATGTTACAAATTTGTTTTCTGGTACTTTGTATCCAACTGCAAATTCTTTTTTCCCAAAAGTGTGTGAGATTAATTTGAGTTTGATGGAGTGGCAAGACAGTCCCGATCTTATCATTCATCAAATGGCCATAACCATGATGACCAAGTTTAAGAAGTATTGGGATGGGATCAATGGGGTGATGGCTATATGCACGGTGTTGGATCTGAGGTATAAACTTGATTTGTTAGGTTATTTTTTCCCTCTAATTTATGGAGAAGAATCTGATGATAGAATTGAAAATGTGAAATCTGTTTGTCAAGATATGGTAAGAGAGTATATGATCAAAATCAAGGGTAAGGAAAGTGTTTCTTCATCTTTAATGACAAACCAAAATCTAGATGTGGGTGTTGGAAGAAAAAAACAGATTGGAGGTCGAACTATGCAAAGCATGTTAGTGAGAAAAAAACTACAAGAACAAGTTATAAGTCAAAACTTGACCATTATTTGGAGGAGCCGGTGTTGCCTGATTCTGGTGAAGTGTTTGATATCTTGGGTTGGGGGAAAGCTAATGGGTTAAAATACCCAATCTTGCAAGCGGTTGCAAGAGACTTTCTAGCAATTCCTATCTCAACCGTTGCTTCTGAGTCTTCTTTTAGCACCAGTGGTCGGTTTCTTACTCCACACCATAGTAGGCTGCGTCCAGATACTTTAGAGTCATTGATGTGTGTCCAAGATTGGTTATGGACTGACGTGAAAGGTAACAAATTTACTACTTTTAAGGTTATGCATGTAACTTATTTTTCTATGGACGCACTTAACTTATTTTTCTTTTTTCAGGTTCTCCAAAATCAAAGGGCGACAACATGGAATGCATTACAGTATTGGAAGATATGGATGTTGACATTGTTAGTGAATATTTTTATCCTATTCATTTCAAATTTTCCACCTTTCCAAAAATGTTGGTTCTTTGTATTTTTATTACTTGTTTGTATTTTTATTAGATACTTTTACCTTTATTTCAGGAATGTCAAGGTGATGCTCTTGGAGCTTGAAGTTTTGGAGCTACTATTTGGTGTTGCATGTGTTTTTTTGTAGCTGGATTTTATGGCTATGTGGTTTTTAAACTGTTGTGGGCATATTAAACTGATTCTGATTACTTTGATCATGATTATTTTATTTGAGATGATGTTTTTACTAAATTTTCAAGTAAATAGTACATTTTTTTTATAAAAAACAATTTTTGATAAATACCCATGGATACCCGCGATACTCGCGAAAACCCGTGATACCCGCAAATACCCACCCGCTGGGTACCCGCGCGGGTGATGGGTGGGGATGGATACAGATTTTACCTTCCACGGGTGGGGGCGGGGGAGGACTACCCGTGTCCGCCCCGCCCCGTTGCCATCCCTAGATAAGGAGGGAGAGGGTTCAACTCTCATCCACTAACATTTCTAACAAATATTCATTCCATAATAAAATATAAGTAAAAATTAGCTCATCTAAGTTATAACAAATTATAAGCAAAAGTTGAATTTTTATATTCTATTTAATGATAATATACCAAAAATGTCCTTCATTTTATTACAATTAATTGAAACAAGTTTTCATATAATATAATTAATGTAAATAAATAAATAGGAATAATTTAGACAATAAAATTAAACTTTTAAATGAGATTAATAATATAAATAATTAATTATTATTTTTTTAATAAAATAATTAATTATTTTAATAAATATGAACGTGATTAAATTCAATTATATTTTATTTGGAGGGAATAGCAACATTTGCCTAAAAAATAAAAAAAAAATAAAGTAGCTAAAGCCTAAAACATTAAAATATAACACGGGTAGTTGATGCTTTGGTGGCTGCACGATGAGGAAGCTTCTTGGAAATTTCCTATCATTTATCCCAAAGCTTAGAACTTTAAAAAGCACTTGTAATATACAATTTTAAAGACAAAGAAACCATTCAAGGTCACTTCCTCTCTCCCTTTCTGAAGTCCTTTCTTAGGTGAGTTTGGTTAAAATGAGTGGAGGGATGGGGATATATTTTAAGTCATTATTGTGTTTGGTTGGGAGGAAGGGAGAGAAAAAGAGAGATTTTAATAAATGAGAAAAAAATAATATTATTTGTACTTGATTCATATGGGGAAGAATGATTTTAAAACTTATTTTTATACCTTTATAATTTTAGATTATAAAATATATAAATAGGGATATTTTAATCATTTCATTCAAAATATTTTAAATCATCTCCCTTCCAAATCCCTTCACTTTTGGAGGGGAGCAAAATTGGGTGATGAAGGATTTTGCTCTCCTCTATCCCTCTCTTCCTCTTATAAAAAATGACTCAAACAACAAATATTTAAAAGAATCCCTTCCCTCCTCTCCCCTCCATTCCCTTCCAAGCAAACGCTATGTTAGGCTATGTTTGATTCGCAAAAAAGTAAGACTAGACAGGACAAGCAGAACAATACATGATAAACCTATAAGTTACTGGATAACTTTTTACCTTGAATGATGATTCCTGAATAATGGACACGACAAACAAAATAATGTTAAATTTACTTCAATATTGGTTGTGATAATATATATATATATATAAGTATTATAATAAATATAATATATAAGATTATTTATATAATATATATTATTATTATTATTATTATTATTATAGGTAAATAGGTAGATAGATGGATGGGAGAGAGAGAGAGAAATGACGGAGATAGGAGAAAAATAAGTGAGGGAACATATATAATAAATAAGTAAGTATAATTTGGTTTTTTTGGGTAGTATGTCTATTAAACAAAAAGTTTGGGGTTTTTGTCCGGTCCATCACCCCCTTTTTTTGTATTATCCACGATCATTTTTTAAAGCAAACATGGAATAATTATTTTTATGCTATCCAGTCCCTTACTTATTTTTAAATCAAACGCATCCTTAGAGTATCTTCAACCATGGAACTGAATTTGGATTGTTAACTTTCTTTTAATGGGCCTTACAATGTTACATAAGATTTAAAAATTCTTACGAGTTTTTACTACATAATAGAATCCAACTTGGATTCTTAACTTATTGTTAATGAATCCCTTTTTTTCTTCTTTTCCTTCCTCCTATTTCCCTTTCGTTTTTAAATTATTTTTTAATCTATGAATTGAGGTCTTATAAAAAAACTCGTTTGAGTAACTCACCATGCACCAATGATAGAATTTCTTTAAAAACCATTTTTTATGTCATGGAGTTATTTAAGACCCCCAGTCGGAGATTTCATTATGTGTACTATTAATTAATCACTCAAGACCCACCTTATATTCATATAACTAAGTTACAGTTAAGAAGAGGTCCGTGAAATTCTCAGAAATTTAAATTTAAATATATGCTCCCCACATCAACCTAATACATTTAAATTAATTAATTATTTTTTCTTGCGTTAGGTTTACTTTCGTACAAGTTATTGTTACATACAGGGACAAGTAAACCTCCACAAACATCAGCAAACACCTTTTGTTATTTGGATAAGGATGTTTTCAGGCTTTGTTTTTTTTTTTTGAAGCAAGAAATTCAATGCATTTATTAATAATTAAATGAGCAATACATGGTGAAATATGATAAAATCTCGGTGGCTAGCTAAAGAAGATGTCGTCTTAACTAAAGTATGAATTACGTCATTCGCTTATCTCCCAACGAAACTTGGATAAAAGTTTGTAAAATTCATAAAGGGACACGTTCAAGAAAAGGAAAAGATGACAAATGAGAATCACGAGTAGTAGCAGTCCCTGAAATGAGGAAGAAAGAGAATGGGAGGGAGATATGAAACTCTCAAGACCGAGAGAATTTTTTTTATTGACCTAAATACATACACGTATCTTAGATACTTCATGTATATGCAAGGACTAAACTCGTGTAGCAAATTTTGCCATGCTTGAAACATAAAAAAAGAAATTTGTTGAACTGGCCTGTTATTTGAATTGGGACTTGGCTAATTGACTTTGCTGGTTTATCATTGGTTTATTAGATTTTGATTGTTTTTTGACCAGATCCGACTGGCCTTCTCATCTGTTCGATTTTTACAATTACTAGCTCAATGATAAGAGAGTTCATTTTAAAGGGTAATGTAAGTCCATAGTCACCATTAAATAGTTTGATGATTGAGATCATTTCAAATAATTATGATTTTTTAATTAAAATTCTTAAAAAACAAAATTAAACTACCCACTTGGATGACACGTGGTAGCCAATCACCCTCAATGACACATCAACATTGTCAGTTGGATAACACGTGGGTAAGTGACAATAGTAAGTGACAATCATGTGACCCGTTCTCACCACCTTTTCCCCATACCACAGGAGAAGAGACCATCAGACAATAGGTGGACAGAGACCAAATCAGACGATTACCGATAAGATCAGACGACCTAGTAAGGATCAAACAACTTACTACATGTTCAGCAGTTTGACCTACAAGATCAGACAATAAAAAAGAAGACCATTAGACGATAGGAGAGACCATATCAAAAGACTGACCTACCAGATCAAACGATAAGAAAGGAGAAACCATCACGCGATAGAAGTGAGTTACATGATGGTCATTACTCACGTGTCTACCAAGTAGCATCGCTAGCTGATGTGACCTTCTAAATTGATCTCAGTCATTAAAATGTTTAGGTTATGTTTGATTTACCGTTGCAAACATATGTTTGGATTCCAACATATATTTGCCCCAAATGAACTCTATAGATACTTTATCCTAAACGTACATTTATAATTTTTCAACTATAAACCAAACATTCATTTATTGGTGAGGATGAACTTATTTTACCCTCTAAAGTGAGAGAAGAGCCATATCTGACCTAATGGATTAAAAAAAATTAAATTAAAGTTTTGATTAAAACATTTACGAAAAAATGTGTAATTTAGTAAGTCCATGTAAAATTTATAAAATAAAAAAAAAAGGTGTTAAGACTTATGAGGATGCATTAGTATTCAATGTTAGTTCACCAAACTCAAAAAGGTAAACTTATTTATTTAAGAGTGAAAACCTAAATTAGTTCACGAAAATTTTTGCGGATCCACTTTTAATCCATATAAAAAAATAAATTAACTATTTAGTCCCTGAAATTTACAAACGCGGGACACTTTAGTCTCTCAGTCCAGTTTCAACATCCATTTACTCTACGTGTCTCATTACCATCCTATCGGACTCATTAGTATTCATGCATGGCCTATGACGAATTACCTCGGTGAAAACGGATAAAAATTGAAAAAAAAACATACACAATTTAAAATCCAAATTGCCTGAAAATTATGTTCTTTTTTTATTTTTTATTCATTTTTCATGATGAAAATTCGTCATTGGTCACAAAGAATCATTAACGGATCAAGTAGGATAATTAATCGGACACGTAGGCTAGTAATGGATATCGGAACTAAAACGAAGGATTAATATGTTCCGCAATTGTAAATTTGAGGGACTAAAGTAGGTGTATTGGATTGAGATTTTAAAAGATTATTTTGGCATAAAAAAGTCTTGTGGATTTTTAATGGACTATGTAGGAATGCAATGACTTATAAGTTTTTTTTTAAAGACTTTTATAATCAAGATTTTATTGTTTGGATTTTAATGGATTTATATCATAAGAATTTATAAGAATTGGAAGGATTATATGGATTTATAAGATTTAAAAGGAACATATAGTGAAGAATAAAATCATAATTTACAAATCAGATTCTATTTTTGTAGTGAAGAATAAACGCATAAACTCTGATTACAACATTACATAGCAAATTCAATTTTATAGTAGAGAAGACAATATATTCACAGAGTTTTTTGTTCACATGTTATTGTATTTATATAGTGGAAAATGTATTTGTGAACTTAAAAAAAAACACTTTATTTTCATAATATCACAAATACTATATTTTATACTGTAATTGTTTATTGTTACTGATATGTTTGCGGTCAAAAGTATATAAATTTGACGTGTCATTACTTGCAAACCAATTCTACTATATACTTAGGTAGTGTTTGACCTATCTTTTTTTTGGGGCTTAAAAGCTTTTAAAGTTAAAGTTAAAAATAAGTGCTTTAGGAGCATATTTGTGACAGCTTATTAAACGCTTATTTTTCTTGGAAAAAAGTTTTTTTTGCTAAAAAAAACTGTTTTGAAATTACTCTAATATATTTGGCAAATTAGCTTAAAGTAAAAAAAAGTTTTTTAATAGAAAAAAATGATTTTCAAGAAAGCTAAAAAATTGAAGTTTATTTAAAACAAACTTTTGATTATTTTAAAATCAATCATATTTTTTCATTTTACCCTGTATAACTAACTATCTAACAAATATTAGTATTTTATACAAACAACATCATATATTTTTTTTTTATAATTTACTATGTTAAAGTAATTTTTTTACCCCGTCCAAACAAAATAGATTCTCTTAAAATCGTTTTTTAACAAGTATACCCAAACAAAAACTGACTACCATTATAATCGATTATTACAACGATTAATTATATATAATCGATTATTAAAATAATCTAATTTTCACTGATGTCTCAAACGGATAAAGATTTTCTCCATTTCTTACGATAAGTGGAGAGATGGAGGGAGAAAGGGAGGAGAGAGAAAGGTGAAAGCATATGATGAAGAAAAATAATGATTGAGAATCCTGAGAAATCTCATATGTTAGGATAAGACTTTTTCTTAGTAAAAAATAACTAAAAAGTCAGACAAAGTCCCACAAAATTCACCGTAGAAAACAATATATCGAAATTAGGAAGTTTTTTAATACCCTAAGACTTTTTATTACTCGTAAAAAATCTTGATTAAATACCACAAGACTTATTTAAATTACTTAAAAATCTTGATTGAATATCACAAAATTTTTTTATTACAAAAAAAAAATCTTTTAAAATCTTTTACCATCCCAATCCAATACTTTTTTTCACTATTCACTTTTTATTTAACGCGAAACCTTTGCTAAATAAAATATATATGAGCCGAGAGTCCAGATACACACGCAAAGGAAGAACAGAGGAAAGTCAATGTAAGGAATCTGGAACTTTCAGAGGAATATGGCAACGTAAATTCGAGGTTGGTAAACTATATAGCTGTCTGTTTAGCGGTTCCAAAGTTTCAATCGTTTAGAAATCCACGTACAATAACTTTGAGTTTCTCTTGTTGTAGAACTTAAAAGAATTCAGTTGTGCACATAACAGGAAGAAGAAGGGCACACAATACCAAAAATATAGGTTGGTTATTTATGGGAGAGACCCCACAACTTTGTGTTTCTCTTCTTTATATTTCTATTCAAGGTTTTAAATCGCGGTTGCGTTTGTTTTATTATTATTATTGATGACAATTACAAAAAAAATATGATCAATACGGTCATAGTTGCGGTCGCGATACCAAAACTGCAATTGTGAAGCCTTGTTTCTATTCTATTTTGCTCATGACCCTTTACTTGTTTCATTATCAGGAAGAAGGGGAAAAAAACAAGGGGTCGGTTTATTCATGGCTGAGACGACACAACTTGTTTCAATTCCACCACTGTTTCAAGAGACGTTTAAGAAGATATTGGAAATAGTGGAGAAAGCTCGAAAGAGCAAAAGAACAAGGAAAATTCTGAGGTCAACCCTTAGGGACTTGAATCCACTGGTCCAAGAGATCAAGAAGTTTAATGAGAACTTAGATCCACCCAGAGAAGAAATAAAGACATTGATAAAAGAGAAAGATGCAGGGCAAGAAGGTTCATGCAAGTGGTGGAGAAGATTTTGGTATAAGGAGGATGTTTCCACTGTGATGGGGTCCTCTGATGATGACAAACAAGCTCTTGTTATGGCAAGGGATGTGAAGGAGACTCTTTTGAAGGTAAGAGAGGTTCTTCAGCTTCTTAACAGAGAGAACTTTGAGCACAGGTTTAATGGGGGACCAACTAAAGGTCCTTGTGGTGTTCCTGATATCCCAGAATTCTCTGTTGGGATGGATGAGCTGTTGGGGAAGTTGAAGATGGAGGTACTCAAGGATGGGGTTTCCATTCTGGGGTTGACTGGTTTGGGAGGATCAGGGAAGACCACTTTGGCCACAAAGCTTTGTTGGGATAAACAAGTCAAGGGTAAGTGTCAAAAACCCCTCTTTGCTTCTCTCTCTCTCTCTCTCTCTCTCTCTCTCTCTCTTTCTCTCATCTCTTTGGATACATGAGAGAAGCTACTGGAGAAATTTCAACCTCATAAAATATTTTACTCTTTTGGCAAAAATAGAAATTGTAGATATACTTCAATAATTGTGAACCACTGGATCAAAAAATAAGACCATGAACAAGGTTTTAAATTACGGTTGCTGTTTATCGCTAATGCGGATGATGCTATCGCAATTGAGGTCACGATGCGGTTGCGGAGATTATCAAAACCACGTCGTTGCGAGTTATGGTTGCGGACCTCATTTAAAACTCTGGAATTCATCATGGCTCTATGCTCATTATAAAATTTGTTTAGAGTAATTGTTAATTTGCTCATCAAGTCTTTCCTATACTTCACATCTCCTATCTCAAATACAATATTTTGTCATGAACTATTACTTAATATCAGTTAGTTGTTTATATTGAAAGATAGTAACAGAAAGAGGTTCGAAGATGTTTATTGCAAATTTTGCAAACATCAAATGCTGTTCGAGCATGCGTGGAATTTTTATCAGTGAAAGATGAAAATATTGGTATGCTGAATATTTCAGATTCCTATTTCTGAAGCTTAGAGCAGCTTAAAGTAGACTTCAAGATTACTGATACTTTGTCAATTCCATCTCCAACTCATGATTTGAGAAGTTAATATGTCAACAAAAGGGTTCGTTATTGACCAAATTACATCATAAGGAAATATCCTAGGCATTTCCCATTCTTTGCAAATGCTGCTTTAACAGATTAAAGAAGCATTTTCTTCTCACCTGTATCATTTTCTTTGTAGTTCATTTAGTAGAATGTTAAGTGTAGTAATAAATTATTCTATTGCATATATGCACATAATGAATAACTAATATATATGTATTCTTAATGGTACAAGACATCAAATGCTCTGGGCTGACCGATCTCTTTGGTTTCACTAGGTAAATTCGGGGAAAATATTTTATTTGTCACCTTCTCAAAAACGCCCAAGTTGGAGATCATTGTAGAGAGAATATTTGAACATTGTGGATATCGAGTGCCTGAGTTTCAAAGCTATGAAGATGCAGTTAACCGATTGGGACTTTTGCTGAGGCAAATTGGTGGAAGTCCAATATTGTTGGTCCTGGATGATGTTTGGCCTGGCTCAGAACCCCTTGTTGAGAAATTTAAATTCCAGATGTCAGATTATAAGATTTTGGTGACTTCAAGGGTTGCATTTCCTAAATTTGGCACCCCATACATCTTAAAACCACTTTGTCATGAAGATTCAATGACCCTTTTCCGTCACATTGCTCTCTTGGAAGAAAGCAAATCAAACATTCCTGATGATCTTGTCCAAAAGGTCCTTATTCTTACTTTCTGATATATTGTCTAAATTCATTTACTTGATGATGACATAACATGATTGGACATGTCCACTCAGAACTTCTATTTTAACAAATTATTGTTGAATTAACAAAAAAAAAAAAAAAAAAAAAAAGAGAAGTTACAGAAAACTATGTTTTGACCCCTCAAAGTGATAATATGGCTAGATTACTTGGATTTATATTTTCTTGCACTGATATGCAGATTGTGAGAGGTTGCAAGGGTTCACCTCTTGCCATTAAAGTGATTGGTAAATCACTCAGTCACCAGCCTTATGAGTTCTGGCAAAAGATTGTGGGAAAATTGTCACAAGGTCATTCTATACTTGATTCTAATACTGAATTACTTACTTGCCTCCAAAAGATCTTGTATGTTTTGGATGATAGGCCTGTCATCAAGGATTGCTTCATGGACCTAGGGTTATTTCCTGAAGACCAAAGAATTCCTGTCTCTGCTCTCATTGATATGTGGACAGAGTTGTATGGACTAGATGATGATGGCAGGGAAGCAATGGCTATCATCAACAAATTAGACTCCATGAATCTGGCTAATGTCTTAGTAGCAAGGTACAGTTACTACTTATTTTTTCTTCTAAGCTACTTAATGCTAATTATGTAACATGAATTGTACTGTTCAGAACAAATAACTCAATAGCATTTGTTTGAGAAGCATTTGATCCCTTTTATAATATTCCAAAATGCCCTTTATCGTGGAGGGAACTTAAACTTCTCATATTATGTGACTCTTCATTTATTCTTCTGAACTTTTTCTGAGGACAGAAATTGAATCTGTAATTACACTAAAGAACATGTCTTTTTAATTGAGAGGGATTTTGTGACCCTGAAGAATTAATTTGTGCTCATTTACCAGGAAAAATACAAGTGACGCAGACAATTACTACAACAATAACCACTTCATTGTCCTCCATGATCTTCTAAGAGAACTTGCAATTTATCAAAGCAGCCAGGAACCAATGGAACAGAGAAAAAGACTTATTATTGACATAAACGAAAATAAACGTCACTGGTCGCTTGGGGAGAAGCAGCAAGGCATGATTGCCGGCATATTTTCAAAGTTTCTTAGATGGTGTGTTAAACAGAAGCCACTACAGGTCCATGCCCGCACATTGTCAATATCAACTGGTTAGTTATACTTACACCTTTTCTTTTAAGTAAATACACTTACAAACTAAAAATGCTAAAAGAAAGTTGCAGCTATCTGTCATTCATCCCTGGTCCACTTCAATTGACACCATATGGGTTGCGTTTGCAGGTGAAACTTGCGCTTCATATTGGTCCAACTTTCAAGCAGCTGGAGCTGAAATTCTGATTGTTAATCTTCAAACTAAGCAGTATTCACTTCCAGATTTCATGGAGAAAATGGGTGAACTAAAAGTTCTGATAGTCACAAATTATGGTTTCCATCCTTCTGAACTCGACAATTTGAAGATACTTGGCTCTTTATCCAACCTGAAAAGAATCAGACTAGAGCGGATTTCTGTTGCTTCCTTCGTTGCAATGAAGAATCTAAAAAAATTATCCCTCTACATGTGTAATATGAGTCAAGCTTTTGAAAGTGACACCATCCCAATTTCAGATGCACTGCCAAATCTAGTGGAATTAAGTATTGATTATTGCAAAGATATGGTGGAATTGCCTACTGGGGTCTGTGATATTACCCCCTTAAAGAAGCTGAGTATTACTAACTGCCACAAGCTTTCTGCACTGCCCCAAGAAATTGGAAACTTGGAGAATTTGGAACTCCTAAGGCTCAGTTCCTGTACTGATTTGGAAGGGTTGCCAGATTCTATTGGAAGGCTTTCAAATCTAATATTTCTTGACATCTCAAACTGCATAAGCCTTCCAAGTTTACCAGAAGACATTGGTAATATGTCTAATCTAAGAAATCTCTACATGACAAATTGTGCAAGGTGTGAATTGCCATACTCAGTCATCAATTTTGAGAATTTAAAGGTTATATGTGATGAAGAGACAGCTGCTTCATGGGAAGATTTGAATCCAAATCTAAAGATAGAGGTTCCTCAAGTTGATGTTAACTTAAATTGGCTTCATGCAATATAAGCTCCTAGCAGAAGTCATGTTTAAACATAGATTAAATAATCCTTCTCGTGTTGTTCCTAACATGTTTAGGGGACATAAATGTATAATAACTCAGAATACTGATAAGACATTAGGGGACAAATGGATAATGACTCAGAATATTGGATTTAGATTCTCTTCATCTAAAATCTCTCTTCATTTTTTCTCCATCCAAACTTCAGCCGTTGGATTGATCTAAAAGTTAACGGCTGAAGTTTGGATGGAGAGAGGATGGAGGGAGATTTTGGAGGGCGAGAATCCAAATTCATGAATCCTGATTAAGGATGATAGTCGAAACCAGAATGATTATTTATCTGTAGTCGGTTAATTTCTGTTAGTTAGTTAGTTACTTGTCCAAATGAAGAATTGGTTATTCTGTTATTGTCTGGTTGGTTGGTTGTAATTCAAGTTGGTTATTCTGTTATTGTCAAGTCGGTCAGTTATTTGTAGTTCATTTTCTCGACAGTGATTAATGTATTAAACTGGTTGTATTTACATGTTTCTTTTACATATTTTGTGGGTGTATATAAATTATAATATGCGGCCCTATTTAGTGGGTTTTAATTTTCCCTTTTTTGAAATTTATTTTTATTTTATCTTACTAACTAAGAGTTGGTCGAGTGGTAAACATCTCGATCCCGTGAGGAGGAGAATGCAAGTTCGAATCCTGATGGTAGACTCTCTAGTTGGGAGGTTTTGAAAATCATAGATTAATTATCTGCTTTAAACAGCCAATCGAGGATTAGTCTCATAGCTGGTCCGAAGGTTCAAAACTTATGGGATATCCTGGGATATCACTGAAAAGTTAAATGTCCTAATTACGATGATTCATCAATTTTTTTTTTTTTTTATCTTCTTGGAATTTTATTTTTGTGCCTCAAATAGTTTTATTCTAATTCGTAATTCCATTTGAGTAATGTGATTCTTGTCCTTGTATAACGTGATTCTTGTAGTTGTATAAATTTTCTTCTCTAACTTGAAAACCTGCATTGCTATTTTTTAAGGGGGGAAAGGAAGGAGAAGATCTTTGGAAGTTTGAGTTTTATTTTAGGAGGGTAGGATTTGTGGGAATTTTTATTAACTCTCCAAAATCTTTCCACAGTGATTCACGGTCCCCCAAATGGGTGGTTTTTGGAAGAAAAACTAATAATTTTAGGATTTACTTGATATATACAGCTAGTATAAAGATTTTTGTTATATTTTGAATCAATAATAAATTATCATATCATTAAAATATTTGATTTTTATCTTAATTATTTTAAAAGTTAATCATATCATGATTTGTGATTGTTTGACACCATAAAAAAACTTTAACCGTGTATATCCATTAAATTCTTAACTTTATTAAAAATGATTTTTGAGCATCCAAATAACGATAACATATTGTGTCCTTTTGTTTTTTTTTAATGTATTTTTGAAATGCGTGAATATAAAGGAGATAAAAAATAAGAGAGATAAAAATAAAGAGATATGATATCACATATGATATCCAAAATTTTGACGTTAAAATTGTAACTTTATTTATATGTTGTTACTAAACTCAAACTTCTAAATTATTTTCTTATTCATGATTACCTTCTCACATTACGTTGTTCGAAAACTCTCCCAACTTAGGTGTACGTTCTTTCTTCATTTCACTCAATCAGATTTCGTTAGTCCCTACACTTTTCATCTCTCCTTCAATTTTCATGCAAATTTCACTAATTTTCTTTCCCATTTTTGCTTCTTTTCTTTTCTTTCTCTTCAAATCAGAGTGGTTAGTAATATGATATGATATTTCTTTTCTTTTAATATTTTTACATTTTTAAAATTAGAAAATGTAGCCAACATTAATCTGATATTGGAGGTAGATTTATCATTCAAAGGCTTTGCTACTGGATCATAATTAATTGTGTCCCGAAATGAAATTTCATTCATATTCTTAACTATTTTGCTGAACTCGAGTAATGTGACGTCAATCTTAATAATTTTGGTTGTTTCATATAGTATATATAATGGCTCCAGTTGCTCAATTCTCTTAAGCAGCGTGCTTTTACTAACCGATTATAACCTAATCCTTCTGCACAAGATGGAATAAGGGAGCAATGGGAAGGTGATAGAGAAGGAAGATCTTTTGTCTCATTTTTCTGATATCTTTTCCATTCTACCAATAATAATTTGTCACTTAAAAAAAAATGATAACTCATTAGTATCAATATTGCTCATCCCCTACCATTTGATTGGTGCGACACACATCCAGAGAGAGTTTTGAGACAAAAGATTTTTATTTAGGTGATAGCTAGAGGACACCAAACTTATCGAGGTTGAATTTCAAGTTCATTTTCACCCAGTCATGCAAACTTGCACCAAAGAAACTATCCCCATGCTACCTTGCTACCAAGCATCTCAAAACCTCCACTATATACGTTTAGTCACGAAGGATATAATAATTGAAATAGGTAGTCCATATTGGTAACGGATCTATTCCCATGTTCCGATCTTTCCATTTTGTTTACCCATTTCTTGGGTAAAGTCACCCGTTTACCCACAACGGAGGAGCCGCCCCCACCAAACCAGGCAGGCGGCCATGGGTCATAACGCACTCTTCGCATAACAAATCCACTTTGAAGTTGACTTATCCGCTTAGCCAATCGTCGGAATGTGTACGAGATACCATAAGGGCCCAATATCTCAATAGCACCTTTGTCTAAAGCTTCGAATGAGACTTCATATCCGAAAGCCCTTTCACAAAAACCTACGGGTCCTCCCCCCATCCTGCCTGCCACTTCAGCACCTTGTGATCTTTGAGAAGATCATTACGAGCACATTCATATTTCATCTTCTCCTGCAAAATGAAAAGAATATCAAGTTCCTGGGCTAGCTAGCTCAGGCTTGCAGCTCGCAGAAGAGGAGAGAAATGAAAGAGTGTTAATCATCAATCCATCTTTTAACACAAGCTATAGGAAGCAGTGGTGGCCCTCACCATGCGTGGAAAGAGCGACCACATAGGGCCCTATTTTGTTAGGGGCACCAATTTTTTTATATACTTAATATATATAAAATTGATAATATTAAAATAAAAAAATTATATAATTAATTTGCTTTATATATATATATATATATATATATATATATATATATATATATATACATATTAAAATAATTTTTTTATAATTTACTTATTAGCAATAAAAAATAACTATTCCTTAAAGTGTATCCATGATTATTGAAATATATTTGAGTTTTAAATTAGTAACCTAAATAATTGCACTCTTAATTGATTTAAACATATTTTCTTTTCCTCTTTTTTTTTCTTGGTGACTCTGTCTCTCAATGACTCAATCCTTAATTCTTGTTTCCAACTGCGCCGCAGTTCAGTAGTTACTCCCTCTTTTGGCTCTTTTCACTTCGACATTGTCAATATTTTGGCCACCATTGTTGATTGCTCTTTCTCTCTTTGTTGGCCTTAAGGACATCATATCATCATTTCTTCAATTGTGTGTGCTTTGAGAAACATATTTATTTTAATCACATAGTGAGTCCAATTTGACAGCATCCTTTTATTGCAATGTTTTATTGTCTTTGATTCTTTATCTTATGCCTTATAGAGTTATGGTTCATGCAATTATGCAGATAAATTGATTATTTAATTTGGTGAAACAAAAGAGAAGACATATGGTGGAAATTTTCACGTTCAATAAGGTGTTATCATTTTAATCTCATTGCTATTTGCTCAATTAGAGACTCCTTGTTTACTTTATATATTATAATTTTGTGCTTTTGTCTATACTTGTTGTCTAATTGTCTGAACATGTTGCCTAGAAAACAATCTTCTGATCATCTAAAACGGAAAAGAAAAAAACAAATTGAAATTGATATTAAATCTCAAAAGGGTGCTCTGGATAATTTTTTTTTTTGTAAAAAACTGTATTAACAACATGTTGTCCATTTGAAGAACTAAAAATCATTAGAGAGGTTTTAACAGTTGAGTCAAAATCAAGCTTTATGATATTGAGTTCTTTGAAAACATTTAATTGTTTTCCTAATGCATGCATAGCTTATAGAATAATATTAATTATTCTTGTTACTGTTGCATCTGCTGAGAGAAGTTTTTCTAAATTGAAATTGTTAAAATCTTATTTGAGATCTACTATGTCACAAGGTAGATTAAATAGTTTTGTTTTAATTTCTATCGAAAATGATTTTTTAAAGAACTTTGATAATGAACGGTTTATTAATGATTTTGTAGCAAAAAATGCAAGAAGGACAATGCTCAAATGATTATAAGGACACCAACTTTTCAGTTCGCACATGGCACCCAAAATCTCAGGGCCAACTCTGATAGGAAGCACCTTATCCTTTGGGAGCCGTTCCATTTCTAAACCTACTGCTATATGCTATAAACACCTTTACCTCTGCGACCATATATAACGCCAGTGACAATTTGGTATGCAGTCTTAGAACATTTGCCATATGATCTCGCTGTAGGAATTATTGGAAATTACAAATGTAAGTGAGATATGGATGAAAAAGTCTCGTGTTAGAAAGAAGTTGAAAAGTTGAAGGTTATATAAGTGGAAAGTAGTCATAGATTTAATGTCTTAAGATTTTGGATCAAAATGTCATGTCAAAATATCAAATTCTCTTATGTGTTTTTTCACTTAGCTCATGTATGAATATCTTAACCTATGGAATAAGATCTCCCTATGTTTCGGGCTTCCCTAGTCCTATCAGAGTCAATGGTTTGGATGAGACAATATTGGACAAAAGGCGGTTTTATGGACCCATGTATGGGACTCGTGTCGAAAGTTTTCCTAACAATATGAAGGCTAGGTGGCGTGTCCCATTACAGGCGATGGACAACAGTGGTATAAGTATGAAGAAAAGTGTGTGTATGTGTGTGTGTGCGATGACCCAATTTGGAGGCGGGTTGGACACTTAGTGACACCGTCAAATACTCGAAAAACTTCAGTCTAAGGGGAAGTGACCCTATGTGAAGGAATAACATTTGAGGGGAAGATTACTGGGAATTCCAAATGTGAATAAGATATGGATGAAGAAGCCTCAGAAATTGAAAAGTTGAAGGCTATATAAATGAAAAGGGTTTAGGAGATGTGGTATTAAACTCATTTATATGATTCTTTAGTTAGCCGATAGATAAATACCTTAGCGTATGAAATAAGATTTCCGTTATTTCGGGCTCCCCTAATCCTTACACGAATGATCCTACACTTGTATTTGCTTAGAAGAGATAAGGCCCCAACCCACTTTCATCAGCAAAAGCCCCACGCAAAGTTTCTGTTCATCTATTCTAGCTTGTCACAAACACGTTTTCGCAGCAAGGTGGTTTACATCGTGTAAGTTTTGGGGATATTCAAACATTTTAACATTTGGTAATATGAAGTCGGAGATAAAAATGAATTTTCAACCTTAATCCGAACAAAACAAGGGTTTTATTTTATTTTTCCAGTAAGCTGGAAGCATAAACGAGGGACAAAACAAGCTCTTTAAAGTGATTCCCGATTCGGACGTTAAAAACAGAGAAAGCGCTGTTGAGAGGAGTAATACATTAATCAGCAATGAGTGACCCATGATGAAGTGTATGGGTTAGCCTCATGTCTTAAATAATCAAAACCTCCTCTATATCATAATAATCTATAAAATAACGAGAATGGCAAGTATATGATATTATAATATAAAATTACACATATATTTGATTTTTGTTTCTCTATGATACTCCTTTTTTTTGTTCTCTCTCTTACACACACACACATATTTGATTTTATTTGCTAAGATTTGTATATGATTTTCTTTGATTTTGTTTTATTTTAGTTAGTTTTAGATTAAAATATTTTGAGTTAGTTTGGTAAATCTCATCCGCTAACTTATAGCGAATGGGCTAATAGCCCAGTTTGGCAAACACTTTTGTCATTAACGATTAGCATTTTTTTTACGAGTTTATAACGTTTTTTTCAGACTCTACTTCAAGTAGCGTTTGACCTTATAGTTTATAACGCCTGATTTTTATTTTATTTTATCCTTATTATTTTATTTTAATTTCACATTAAACCTCTTCAATTTATAATAAAATATTATATGATAATATAACGTATTATAAATATTTTAATTCCATCTTTACCCTCTTCAATTTATAAACATTTTATTATAATGTATTATAATAAAATACAACGTATTATTTTAGTACAACATTTATTTGGTACTATAACACACACACACACACACACACACACATATATATATATATATATATATATATATATATATATATATATAATAATATAATTTTATATGATAATATAACATATTATAAAAGAGCAAGATTACAATTTATATAATTTTTTTATATATAACAATGTATCAACATTTTTTTATATAATAATAACGTTCAACATTTATAATACTAACGTATATATATAATATTTTTTTTTTATATATAAACACTATTTGTATAAATAGGTATAAACACATGTCCTTTTATATTTATCAGCTAGTTTAACCGTTAGTTTTACCAAACACTTCCACACCAATAAGCTAGCTTATCCACTATCCGCTATCAGTTAGCTTATCCTCTATCCGCTAGTTTTACCAAGCATGCTCTTTACCTTTTTCATTAATGGGTTGTATTTGAACTTTTAGGTTTTTTAGGGAAAAATGCATATACACCCCCTAAACTTTAGCATATTTGCAAATAGACACTTCAACCATTTTTTCTTCTTAATTAGTCCTTAAATTCTAATATTATTAAAATCAATTCTTCAACTACTTTTTAGTCCTAATTAATCATTAAATTTCTACCATTAGTAAAATCATCCTTTTATTAAGTATTAACTTCCCCTTAGATTTATGTATTTTTTAATTAAATTTATATATAAGCATGAAAGAATATTGTTAATAAATTTAAAATATATCACAATGTTATAATTAATTTAAGACATACGTACTCTAATTTTACACAAAAATTTCAACATGATTTACACATACATACTCTACGTACATTTTGTTTTTTTACCTCTATGGTAACTAATTTTTTTTATCCTTCCTGTTATAGATATAATAAATATATTTATATGCTTTTTTTTAAAAAAAAACAAATTTTTTAAAATAATTAATTCCTGGCATTATTGTAAATTCATTTATAATTTATGAAATATTAAAAATTTATAAAAATCCAATCAACGAATTGGATTTAAATGAAATGAATGGTTTGATTAATTTGTTCATCATTAATCATCTAAATAGAAATTAACAAAAGGATTGATTTTATTAATAGTAGAAGTTTGAGGATTAATTAGGACAAAAAAATAGTTGAAGAATTGATTTTACTAATACCAAGAATTTTCACTATGTCATAAAAAGACCTTTAATAATGCTTATTTTAGGCATTTAATAACGCTTTTAAGAGTTATTTATTTTCCAGCAATTAAAGTGGGTAAACAAATAGCGCTTCAGGAGTGCTAGTGTAGGAGTGCCTATGATAGCGTTTCTTGAAGGGGACGTTATTATTGGTGGAACTTACTATAATGATTCTTGCAACAAAAGTTATCTAACTTTTGGCCGACGATATCGTTTGTTTAAGGAAACACTATCTAAGGTTGGACAAATAATAGTGTTTCCTTGAAGAAGCGCTATCGTTGATACCTATAAAGATAAGCTTCATAGATGAAACATTATCTTAGTTGGATATAAGATAACGCTTCCTTGAATTACTTGAAGAAGCGCTACCTATTCCCCTTATTTTTTTTAATATATTTTCGTTGCTTTCTCAACTTCCCACTCCATTTAGCATTCAACATATATCCCACATTTTACTATCAAATTGAACAGATTCTTAAATACTTCTCATGCAAGAAACATCAAATTTTATGAAACAGAATCGATCATAATCAAACCTTGGTTCTTAAATACAGATATGATCATGCAAAAAAAAAAAAACAAATTCTCTCATGAATATATATACTAGAATTTGACAAAGTCCAACAATTGAAATTTTCTTATACCTCGCATGATTTTAGCTGCATGCACTACCATTTCAGCACTACTAACCAAAATTTCCCAACTTGCTAGATCTTGAAGCACTATCCATCATTGGGGGAGCCATTTACCTGCAAAAAAATTGAGACCGTGCACCGTAAAACATTAGTGGACAATAAGAGATGGATATACAAACAAAATAAATTAAAAGTGCTACATATAAAATTAATAAGCATACATGTTTAAGTCAATCTTTCCTTTTTCCTCGTGAAATTGAGACTTGTTCGTCCCTTACTGGCATGAAATGATGGATTGATCGACATCCCCGTGTAACACCCCAATTTTCGTTTATGTGTTTATCGATGTGGTTATATATGTTGATCTATGTCCTTAGTTTCATGTTGGGTGTTTAAGTATATGTTTTGGGTGGTTTTGCCTTTAGAAATGGTCAATCCATTCGAGTCCAAGAAACCTGTTTTACGGTTTTGGATGTATCTTGAGTTCTAGATGTCCGATTGAGTCAATCATGGATGCGTTGGAAAGCTTAGAGAATTATCTACAAGTCAGAGTAGTCATAATCAGTTATTATGAGTTTCAGAACAACCATAATCGATTATTGGTTACCCACAATCGATTATGGGTATTTGAGAACGCTGATTGTTGAGTTAGAACAGTCGTAATCTGTTATGACTGCGTTTTTCTGCAGAAACGAATTTTGGACCCTTAACTCGGCCCGTTTCGTCTTAACTCCTTTAAACCCTTTGAGCACGACCTAAACCCTATTATTCGCTATCTTAGACTCAGAAAAACGGTCTCTCTTCATCTCTCATGAAATTCCTTTGATCTCTTTCTTAAACCACCAAAGAGAAATCCTTGTTTTGGTTGATCTTCATCAAGAACACTTCTTGAACGTATGAATCATGTTCTTGCTGGGTAGATCGTGATTAAGTGTTGGACCGTGAGGAGGAAATCAAGAGCGAATCCTTGTTTCTCTTACCCTTAGGCTGTGCGTTTCGTCATACCGGTTATGAGGGGAAAAAGATGATCATATCATATAGGAATGTGAGAATGGGATTGAGGTGATTGAGGATTCCCATGATCCCCTTGTGCCTTGAGTGATTTGTTGATACCATTGTTGGAGCAATGGCTTAGATGATTGTGTGCTATGATTATTGTATTGAATCTATTATATGATTGTGATATCATGAAAACGTGTATGTATTGTTATAATGATGTTATAAATATGTATGTGTTACTATAAGTGGTATAGTGTTGTTAATGTTATCATGATAATGTTTTGATCATGAATTATATGACTATTGGTTTGAGATTATAATGTGAATATTGAGTTATAATTAAGGATGAATATATGTGAACTATGATTGTGACTATATCGAAATGTGATGTATTGTTTATGTGTGAGACCCAGCTCTAAGGAGCCCGTGATGGGTACTTATTTGTGATTGCTTGTGTGACGCTCAGCTCTGCAAGGCCCGAGATGGGACACAGCTCTGGATGTCTCGTTTATGAACCCAGTCATGGAATGGCCCAAGATGGGATCCAGCCGCTAAGAGCCCGTGGATGAGACCTAACCCTTAGAGAGCCTGTTTGTGGGTACTCAATTATGTGTGTTGTATGAGTCCGAGGGGACATTGTTGCTTGTGATAGTAATGCGACATGTATACAAAATATAATGAAATGATATGTTAAAATGTTATGATATGATTTAACTTGATTTACGAAGATGATTACGTCATGTTTGTGGGTGTGTAGTACTTATATGTATATCTATGTGTATGCACTCGCCTTAATTTCCATTTTACTTCCATAACATATGTATATGAGTATGTCTTCTCACCCCTTTTGTATTTGTGTCTCTTCTTGTATAATGTATGATTTGTACAGATGATTCTCAAGTAATTGAGGAGTAACGCATTGGAGCTTACGTGGAGTTGTGGATGCTCTATTAGGAGTTGTTTTCACTTTGATGTTGTTCTTTAGGCTTTGGATCATGTTATTTATTCCTTTATGGGTTTTTGTTTAGCTCTGATTCATGTGACATCGGGCTAAGGGATTATCTTGTTTAAGCTATTTATTATTTATGCGAAACTTGTAAACGTTTTATGACAATATGTTTAATTTAATTGGATTTGAGGTTGAGTTTATAAATGGTGATACTCTTAACTATTGCGAAAATGTTTATTAATGGTAGAACTCCTATCTTTATTCCGCAAAGAATCTTTTCGCAAATTAATATTTATATAATAAATGTATGTTGGGGTTAAGGGTGTCACACCCCGCACCATGATCATCTCCAATATACAACTCATCATCTTCATTTGGATCAGTCTCAAGTGATTGCGATGTCCCGAAGAAAGAATCACATCCTCAATATCAATATCTTCATGGTCTTAATCATCAACATTATTGACATTTATTTTGTTAGTCAAAAGAATAATGAACCACTTATTATCAACTGGATCGGTGATATAGAACACTTGTTGAGCCTGAGATACTAAAATAAAAGGCTTATCTTTAAGCTTATAAAAAAGAAGGTCTTTATACCCTGCCTTATTCAGATCCATCTTTATGAACCATAACTCATCAGTCCAAACATTGTTATTGTTGCCAATTCCCACTTACAACCGAACACAAGTCCCTGAAATATCGTGTAATCCAACTTTCATATGCGTTCAATGACCCCGAAGTATGAGAAATTCGCATATATAGGATTTCTGTCTTTGAAACATGAGATATGCATAACTTTAGCTACAAGAGTCACACAAATATTTTGCATTGTACTCTGATCATCATGTTATGTTGTGTAGAATATGTACACGTTAACTAGATAACCGATGTAAGAGAAAACATGTACTGTTGGACCATTTGCTAACAATCTCAATCTTTCTGAAACAGAATCAAAATTTATAGTCAACTCAGCAAAACTGTGATCTCTTAGCCATGTTATAAAACACTGATTGTGTTATTTTGTTATCCAATTTTCATTATTATTTGGGTTCATACTATTAAGTATGTCATTGTGTCTTTCATCATATAGCTCAACCTCATTGGCGTTGTGTAAAATATATAAGTGTGCTTGCTCCCAATCTGTCCTTGGTATGCTCACTATTTCATTTCCAGTGATACCTTGCTATGTTGTTCATCTTGTGTGAGGAGACTTTGGAAGCCCTATGGAATTGACATTGGATAGGTATTCAATACAGAATTCAACAACTTATTTGACTATATACCATTCAACAATTCAACCCTTTACTCGTGATCAGTTTTTCATATACCCGAAATCTGGATATCATCGCCAGAATCTGGATAGAGAGAGAGAGAAAGAAAAATGGTGGTTGAAGAGAGAAATAAGAACATGGAGAGAGAGAGAGAGAAAGCGAGTTGGGCCAATAGAAAAGTTGAAGTCACAGCTTAAAAACACAAACCTGAGGGTGAAGCCAAGACAATGGCAACAAAGAAATGAATCTCAAAGAAAAGAAGCTAAAAGGGTAAAAATAACAAAACAAACGAAGGAAAATGCAGAAGCATAAGGTTCACAGAGAGAGAGAAGCAGAAGAAACATAGGAGAATAGAGAATGATTGAAAACTAAAATTGAAAGGGGAAACAAATATAAGGGAGAAGAAAAATACGTACCCAGATCTATGAATTCCAACAAATATTCTCCCTCCAACCCATTTACATCGCCGCCCAATAGTCATCATAGCTCCATCTCCTTCTTTGTTCTGCGTTTCATAGGTCTAGAACCCTTCTCTTTATTCATTTTTTTTATGAGCTTTGTGTGTTGACTCTTGAACGCTGAAGGTGATGACAAAAATGAAGAAAATGGTGAAGAGGAATTAGAAGAAGAAGAGAATGATGATGTAGAGGCACAAAAACACGAAGAGGAAGGTGAAGATCAACATCCTCTTCTCTCTCTTACTCTTCATGTTCTTCTTTCTCTCTTTCTCTCTCTCTCTCTCTCTCTCTCTCTCTCTCTCTCTCTCTCTCTCTCTATATATATATATATATATATATATATATATATATCCAGATTCCAGCAAGAGAAGAGGGTCTTCAGTGACTAACGATGGAAATCTAACACCGTTAGTGCAAATCTGATAGAAAGGAGAGACGTGGTGTAATGACAACATAGAGAACCAAATCGGAACATTAATTAAACAGAAGATGAACTTGGGACAAAAAAATAAGATAGATGACCAAAAGTGTAATTTAGCCAAGTTATAATTAACAAGCTTGTTCATGTGGCATGTTAAATGACAACCACTTAGAATTACCATGTGAGCAAGTGTATTAATTATAAGTAACGTCTTGTAACATCTGGATCCATTTGAACGACGACTTTCAATGTTAGGGATTTATTTTACGTTTCCTTAAAATTAAGAATTTATACGACCAACCATTATAATTAAGATAATGAAAATTTGTTTAAATTAGCTACGAAAATTAAATTATTTCAATAATAAATTATATATATAGTCAATTATTGTTATAATTTGTTATAACAAAATGTTTTAATGTATTTGCTGAAAAACGATTTTAAGACTATTTTTATTTATTTGGGTTATGTACAAAAATTATTTTTATTTGCAAGTTATAAAAAGGATAAAATGTTATTTTGTTTAGGGATAAAATGGAAAATTATAATTGATTTAAAAATAATAAAAAATATTTTTCAAATAATATTGAAACTTCTAACTTTTTTTTATCTAAATGGGGTAAAGGATTGGGAAGAAGAGAAAGAAAAAGGGCATAGCGCATCATGAAGATCTGAACCTGCACACTTACAATTCATATCCTGCAGCATGACTAACAGAGTTGACTTGAGGGGACGAAACTTCTAACTTCTTTAATAACCACTTTTTTCACAAAATCCACTTTTCTGTGCTTTAATTAAATTTAAAGTAAAGCCTATTTTAGTCCCTAACAATGTTTGAGGTACCACTTTTCGTCCCTGAGAAAAAAAATTCACCGAACAGTCCCTGACAATGACAAAAGAGGGACAATTCAGTTCCTCCGTTTGTCTTCATCCTAAACATAATGTTAAAATGCTAATATATATCGTCATTGTGCCCCGATGTCTATTAAATTCGTCCATATAACCTGCGTTGGTGCATCTGATGTGGTGCGTCTGATGCATGCGTTGTGATACTTTTAACATAGAGGGACTAATATGTCCCACGATAGAAATTATCAGGGATTAAAAATTTGGTTACTTAAATAATACTTGGGGATTTTATTGAGTCAATGCATAATTATTTTTATGGTCTATTATGCATGTAGGGACTATTATCTGGCTACCTGACATACTAAAGATAAAAATCAACACTTTAATGATGTGCTTAGCATAGAAACAAATGGAGGGACTAAAATGTCCCTCTTTTATGATTCTCGAAAACTGTTCAATGAATTTTTTTTTTTTGAGGATGAAAAATAATATCTCAAAAATTATTGAGGAGTTAGATGAGCCTTTAATCTTAAATTTAACAAGCATATATGAAAAAACTATTTTTTGTACAATGATAATATTTGCCGATGGAGCTCTACAAGGAGTTTTCACTGATATTTTGGTGGTAAAAGACAGGAAATTTCCTCGCAAAGCATTTGTCATCGCTCTTCAAGTAACGCGTTAAGTGCTCTTGGTTTTATTTTGTTGGCACATCGTTAAATGTTTTTTAATCATGAGTGGGACCTTGCTCACACTTTATAAGTTCCTGTTTGGCTATTTGCTCTGTCAACACCATTGGCTGGTTAAGGTTTCCTCACAACTTTGCTTAAGCTTATCAAAAGAAGAACAAATTACATTTGGTGAAGTTTTTTTTTATTTTTATTTTTTGAGTTTTTTGTTCAGTGTGCCTTCATTTGTTTACTTGAGAAGAAGCTGAAATTTGTGATTTTGAGTATCTGGGGTGTTTTGTAAAGTTGAGAAAGAAAAGTTATGGCTGCAAGTTTGTTTGGTGGAGGTGCTGTTGGAGCTGTAATACAAGAGTTGCTGAAAGCTGCTCTAGAAACTATAGACAAAGGTCGAGATTTCAAGCCAACCCTTGAAAGCAACATAGACACCTTAAAGGCTTTAACTCCTTTGGTTGAAGAGATCAAACAATACAGCAAAGTATTGGATCGCCCCGTAGCTGAAGTACAAAGGTTAGAAAATGAAATACAAGTAGGTAAAGAGCTTGTTAACAAGTGTTCCAAATTTGGTTGGTGGAGGTTACTTTCTTTCCCTTCTTACCGTGATAAGCTTCGAGCAAGAGACCATAAACTTGTGAGGCGTTTATCTGTGGATATGCAAGCTCATATGGTAAGGGATTCTATGGAGATACTGTGTAAGGTGAGAGAGATTCTTGAGATTCTTAGCAAGGAGTATGTTGGGGTTGGAAATAATGAGAGACTGTTAAGGGGTCTAAGTGGGGTTCCTGAAAAACCTGAGTTTATTGTTGGTTTGGATGAGCCTTTGAAGAAGTTGAAGATTGAGCTGCTCAACGGTGGTGGTGTATCTGTCCTGTTGTTGACTGGATTGGGAGGATCGGGAAAGAGCACATTGGCTAAGAAGCTCTGTTGGGACGACCAAGTCAAAGGTATATATCTGGTCCTAGAAGACCCTTTTTTCACAAGGATAAAAATTAGGTGTTGTTCTTTATGTGTTTGTGGTGCTATTTTTCAATGTGAATTACAACTTTTACACATGTTATAGAGTTGTTACACACGTATTCTTCTCAATTGGAAAACAACACTATAAATACATATGGAACTGTATCTAAGTTTTGTCCCTTTTCATAAATGTGTTTTATGTTGCTTGATAATTTAAGACGCAATGTTGGAGTGAGGCTATGACACTGCCATGCCTATTCATACTTATTTAGTAATCAAAGTTTTAGTTTTTATTTTTTAAAAATTACGATTGACTAACGAGGAGTGTGGATAAACAATTGGAAGTGTTAATAGCAACACTTGCTCTGTTGGGATCCCTCATGTGTTTGATTTGTTTTTCATGATTCCTTCCTTATTTGACATTAGATTCATAGCAAGGGGCATCTTTCTAAGAATAGGATTACCTATTTATTCCTTTAATTAACAAATAACATAGCATGTTTCATATAGTATCCAAGCATATGTGATATTAAGTAGGAAAAGAGAAACGGAAGTATGTTGATTAGTTTCCATGATTTGCAATGTTCAGAGTGGCTTCATGCAGAGCTTAAGCTTGCTACTGCTTATTCTTTTTACCCTCCATTTCATCATTTGAGACATCCTAAATGTACGAGTAAGGGGTTCATTATTACTTTAGTCTGTTTCTTTTTTCACAGAAGAGGTCTCAGACATGGTGTGAGGATGAAAAAGTAGGCTCCTTTAACCATGTTTATAGTCCAGTGAAATAATGTCAGATTCTCCTATTAGAGATTTTTTTTTCTTGGCTAACAAACTCTTTGGAGACTAAAACATGAACTTATTAAGTTATTGTTTAGTTATTATAGAATATATCATTTATCTTAAATTTCACTCTTCTAGTCTAGTGAAGTGACTTGCTCATATGATTGTATATGTCCTGCATTCTGGGATAGTACTACGAACCCTCATTTAGTTATTATAGAATATATCATTTATCTTAAATTTCACTCCTCTAGTCTAGTGAAGTGACTTGCTCATATGATTGTATATGTCCTGCATTCTGGGATAGTACTACGAACCCTCAAATGCTCCTTGGTTTAGAAAGTTGTTTGTTTTGATCAGGCAAGTTCGGTGAGAATATCTTCTTTGTCACTGTCTCAAAAACTCCCAACTTGAAGACCATTGTACAGACACTATTTGAACACTGTGGACGTCGGGTGCCTGAATTTCAAACCGACGAAGATGCCATTAACCGGTTGGGACTTTTGCTGAGGCAAGTTGGAGTTGGGGAAAGTCCAATATTGTTGGTCCTGGATGATGTTTGGCCTGGATCAGAAGCCCTTGTTGAGAAGTTTAAGTTCCAGATGAAAGATTATAAGATTTTGGTGACTTCAAGAGTTGCATTTCCAAGATTCGTAGATGCATTCCACATGAAACCCCTTGATCATGGTGATGCAGTATCCCTTTTCCGTCACTTTGCTCAACTGAATGCCACAAAGTCATACGTGCCTGATGAAAATATTGTCCAAGAGGTGCTTTCTACTTCTGCAAATCATTCACACCAATTAGACATGGTTGAATGTGAAGAGTCAAAAAATTTATGTTTGTTGAGTTATTTTCATGCTGCATTCACATATTTACAAATTACCAATGAATAAAGATGATGGTTTTTTTATCCTTATCTCTGCTTCAAAGTTCAAACCAATAAGTTGACTAGAATACTTGCAGCCTTTTTAACCAAGACCATTATCATATACAGTTACTGATTTTACTTGCTTGCACTGAAATGCAGATAGTGAAAGGTTGTAAGGGCTCACCTTTGGCCCTTGAAGTCATTGGTGGATTGCTCTGTAAACAGCCTTTTGAGGTCTGGCAAATTATGAAGGAAAGGTTGAAAAGTCAGTCCATTCTTGAGTCTAATGATGACTTACTCAATCGCCTCCAGAATAGCTTAGATATATTGGAAGGTGAATTCTCCATCAAGGAGAAGGAGTGTTTCATGGACCTAGGACTACTTCCTGAAGACCAAAGAATCCGTGTTCCTGCACTGATTGACATGTGGACAGAACTGCATGAACTTGATGAGGGTGGAAAGAAAGCAATGAACATTATCCATAATTTAACTAACAAGAATTTGGTTAATCCCATAGTTACAAATACAAGGTACACATAATCTCCTTTTTCCCTATTTCTTGTTGGCCATTTAATGCTGCATCATAATCATAGAAAGAAAAAATATTTTATGATTTATAATATTTTTGTTTAAATTTATATGCATGCTTTTGGTAACATAATTTAGTAAGACGAAAAGATTTTACACAAATCCGTGCAGGAGTTTGTATGTTCTTAAATTATGGGTGCTTTTACGAAAGACAATTTTATAAATGCATTCCTTCATGACATTTGATTAAGATACAATCTATGAATTACAGACACCAAATTGTATGATATATTTTTCAGTGAATGGATCTATCCGAAAGCTACCTTAATAGCATATGTATTCTGCTTGTAACTATGGTGGCAAAGAAGTGAAAAATATAAACTACGACATCAAATAGACTAAATTTTATGAATCTTTTATAGGCTTTTGGTTCATCCTCAGTGACTAATTTCTGCTTGTTAACCAGGCAAGTTGCAATGGACACAGATATGTACTACAATAACCACTTCCTAATGCAGCATGATCTCCTTAGAGAGCTAGCCATCCTTCAAAGCAGCCAAGAACCATTTGAACAGAGGGAAAGATTGATGATTGACTTGACTGGAAATAATCTCCCTGAATGGTGTGTGGGACAGAATCAGCAGGGTATCATTTTCCGCATGTTGTCATTCTTTTCCATAAGGTGGATGGAACCTAAGCAGAAACAGGTTGCTGCCCGGACATTGTCTATCTCAACTGGTTTGTTCTCTCTCTCTCTCTCTCTCTCTCTCTCTCTATATATATATATATATATATATATATATATATAGGTCTTTGTTTGGATATCTCCACGGGCAAGCTGTGAGATTAATCCTCGGGCTCGGGACAGGGATGATGGTTAGGTAAGGCCCTCCCCAGAGTGGCGACTTCAGGATGTGAACCTCTAACATTGCAGATGAAGATCGCATGGGGTCGTAGTTTACTTACCCTTCGACCAACCACTGTTGGGTATATATGTGTGTGGGTGCGCGCGCGCGCGCACACACATGTAAATTATATGCCCAAGCGGACTAATGACAAATGCTAATAACTAATAAGAAAGGCTCGTGCTGTGGCGTTCACCATCTTCCATTCTTGAGCTAATCTATGATGCATTTTGCAGATGAAAATTTCACTTCAGATTGGTGCAACTTGCAACCTGATAAAGCTGAGGTTCTGATTTTAAATATTCGTTCTAGCAAGCTCACCTTACCGGAATTCACTAAGAAAATGAGTAAACTTAAAGTACTGATAGTCACAAATTACGGTTTCCATCCTTCTGAATTAAACAAATTTGAGCTACTTGAGTATTTACCTGACTTGAAAAGAATCAGGTTGGAAAAGGTTTCAGTTCCTCACCTATGCAAATTGAAGAGTGTGCAAAAACTATCCCTTCATATGTGTAATACAAGGCAGGCTTTTGAAAACAGTCCCATCAAAATTTCAGATGCACTGCCAAATCTGGTTGAAATGAACATTGACTATAGCAATGATCTGGTGGAATTGCCTTCTGAGCTCTGCAAAATTACCACCTTGAAGAAGCTTAGCATCACTAACTGTCACAAACTTTCTGCACTGCCCCAAGAAATTGGAAAGCTGAAGAACTTGGAAGTGCTCAGGCTTAGTTCCTGCTCTGATTTGCTAGAGTTGCCAGATTCTGTTGGAAGCCTTCATAATCTTAGGTGTCTTGACATCTCAGGCTGTATAAGCCTTATCCAATTACCAGAGAACATTGGTAACTTGAATAGTCTTGAGAAGCTCTACATGTGGGGTTGCACAAGATTGAGTGAATTGCCATACTCAGTCATGAACTTTGAGGATTTACAGCATTTAATATATGTGATCTGTGATGAAGAGGTGGCTGCTTTATGGGAAAATTTCACTATCCTTCCCAATCTGAAGATAGAAACATCTAAAGCAGATATTAGCTTAAAGTGGCTTGGAGAAATGTAAAAGTTGAAACACCTTTGCTCATTATGTGTTTCACCTTTTACCATCATCTTTTCCATGTAATTATTATACTTGTAAAAGCAGGAATTTAAAAAATAAACGATTATTTTCTCAAAAATATTTTTTTTTAAAACATGCACTTATTCTTTCTCTTGATTTTTACATGTGTGAATTGCATTAACAGCATCATCAAATGTCAAGTCAAAAAATCTCGATTATTCACACAAACTTGTCCCTAGCTAGAAGAATGCAAATGTGATGAGTCTGCAATTTATAAATCACAATCACCTAAGCTAAGGAAAAGGTCTCTTGTAACCACCTAACAGTGGTCGATCGTAGTGAAAGTAGACTGTCTTAGAAGTTTGAATCCTGAAGTCGTTATCTTGAAAAAAAAAATTACTTAGTCATCACTGTCATCCTAAGAAGCCAACCTGAGGGTTAGTCTTGCTACTTTGTTTGTGAGGATATCCAAACAAAGACAAAAAATATCTATTGTAATCCTACTATAAATTACTCTTCAACTTACTTTCTTATTATTTTCCCTAACTTCAGTTTAGTATTCCCTCCGCTCCATTTAATACTGTAGTACAATCGTTAGAAAAGTATGATCTAATAAATTTTTTTGGGTGCACATTTTATGTAATATTTATAACTTCCATTTTAGTTGTATGAAGGACAGCTTAGTGACTTGCATAAAGCATGGACGAAGAGATACATCAATTTACCAACGGAAAGGAGCAAAACAAATCGACGATGTGACACACGAACTACGTAGTACATAAAGTAACAAATGCGACGAATATGTCTACTTCAAACTAACCGTTTACAAGGAGTATGTGTATATAAGCAGGGATATGCAAACATGATTCACCTAACGGCCAATTTAACTGGCCAGGGTACACAACAAAGAAGGCTATTGTAAATATGATATATAAAGCAAGTATTCACCAAGCGAGTAAAGGGTAACAGTCATTTCTTCCCTCAGCCACCATCCCTTCGATAGAGTGTAAGAAAAGTGATACTGATAAATGGTGTGACTTTGACAACTCCAAGAAGCATACAAACATATAAATTAACATGAACATCTTTGTAATATTATCCATGCTAATCTACAAGAAATGTGGGCACCACATAATTCTTCTTCCTTGATGCTGAAAAGGGCCATAAAGCTCAATATCAAGATGCTCTCATTTCAATATGTTGTCTTTCAAGTGCAGAGGATGAGTAAATTATATGGCATACACTATCTCCCCACTGCTATCTATATCAAGCTCAGATTCTGAATCCAATTCATCAATGTCTTCATCCATATCAATGTTATCTGCCATAAACTGGTCTAAAGAATAGGTCCCAGCTGCTGGTATTGTAGCTTCTGAAATTATCTGCATGATTGTATCAATGCTCTGCATGGGTTGGTCTGGTTCTTCAAATTGATTACCCATTATCTTCTCATCCATCAGGTCTGCAGGGAGATTCTTTAGAAACCATTCATGGTTCCAGATTTCAGCCATGGTGATTCTCTGTCACGTAAGTGTCCAAAGGCACAAGATTCAAATAAGTGATTGCAATAACAAGAGTAAAAGTTAAATTCCTATCTTGTACAGTCAATAGATCCAATTCATTATAAGCATTCAATATTTTGCAGAATAAGGTTGGTCCAGTCAGGGATTATAAAGTGTAAAATTTTACATATGCATTTAAAGAACAAAATTACTCAGGGATTGAATAGTACCAAATTTTATATATGCAGAAGTAGGTTAGTTATTTGAAATAGAAAATACCTCTGCAGGGTCAAAGACAAAGATCCTTGAGATAAGGTGGCGACACTCCGGAGATATTTGAACAAAGTCAGGAATGGAATACTGGACACTAAGAATTCTCTGCAAGGAACCAACCACAATCAAGTTGTGCTCAAGCAATCAGACACCAATGAAGAAAATAAGCAAATATCGAAAGATCTGATCTACCTGAATTGTCTTCCGGAAATCCTTCGGTTCATTAGGATCTTCAAAAGGATATGCTCCCACTAGCATCACATATAAGGTTACGCCACATGACCAGACATCTGCAAGCTGATATTAAATGCACAACATAACAATAGCAACCCATTAAGATACCCAACATACATACTAGTAAAGTTAAAACTTAAAAATTGAAATGTTTGATGTTTAATCCAATTTCGCGCCTGGGCTTATCTATAAATATTGGAAATTGCACTCTACGTATACAACTAACTAAACCAGTGAGAGAAGAAGATCACACTACTAAACCCTATTACAGAAGGGGAGGGGCCAAATATTACACACTTAACTGTAGGTGGTGAACCAGTACAATTGTTAAGATTTAGATATTGAAGATTAAAAATGTGTCAAAGCAACCTTGAAAGTGGGCACACAATTACATTGCGCAAGTTTAAAAATTAAATTTAAATAAAAAAAGAGAGAGAAATAGTGGGAATGAAATAAAGAAGAGTGGATGGAGAAAGTTGGATGGTAGTAATCTCAATTAATTTTCTTATTTAATTACATTCAGAACTTTTTTTTTTTTTTTTACTGATCTACCATAAAAAATAACACGTTGTAAATTACCTCCCATTCTCTTAATCAATAATAGTAGACATATACGACAACACTGTAAAGTGTCAATGAAGTTAACATTTTCAACTAGCTCCAAGAAGACCTGAATTGCGTGAAGATGACAACCAGAAAAGAAAAATGGCCCTTTTACTGTCCAGACTCCGGATCAAATGACCACTGGACTAGGTATGAACAGACTGACTACCAAAATATCAACGCTTCAGTTCCTTATAGCATGAAAAGTCAAGAACTCACCAGCCCACAAATTATGACAAGTTGACAACAAAATTCTTCTTTCAATCAAATGTGACAGCAATAATTCTACAGAAAAAGTATACCATAATTAAGTGCTCTACCTTGCCATCATACTCTTGCTTCAGCAATACTTCAGGAGCAATATATGCAGGTGTTCCCACAGTTGACTTTGGTTGTGAATGAAGCACCGAAGACTGCAAATAACGTCAATCAGATTTGCGAGATACAACAATGATCTAAAAAACTCAAATAAAAGCAAATAGTACACAATGATGATCTATAATTGTTAAGTCCCCCATTAGATTAAAAAATGAAATATTTAGGTGCTTACAAGCCAGAAGGAAAATGAATCAATGAATTAAAAGGATGACAGCAAAATTCAAGGACCTCACGGTGAATTTTAATTCCAAATTGTTCTAAAACACAAGACAGAGATACAGGTTGAATTGATTTAACAACACCAAAAGGGTGAAATGGCTAAGTTATCAGATTTCTCAATACCAGGAAACATTTATAGTTTTCTTGATGCACCTATACGTGAAACATATACACAAGCAGGAGCAGGTTCAAAGATTGGAACAAAGCAAGGGAATGCCTTTGTGCCATTGTTCATCTGAAATTCACAATTGGCTCCTCTAAGGTGGATAATGGATTAGCTCCTCATCCATGGCTTGATAGTTGATGAAACATTAGTTTTTTAATCAAAGCTATATATGACAATCTTAAAGGCTAACACTTTGAAAAGGCCAACATCTGCCATATGGGAATGCATGATGAAGCACAAGTATAATAAAAAAATTCAGACTACCAAAATTCACCATGAACATTCACGCAGAATGTCCCTTTGCAATATCCCAAATTACTGAAAGCATCTTTTAGTAACTCAGGGAGCTACCCAATTCCATCATGGCAGTCTATGCCTGAAAAACAAAAGTGACTTACAAGGAAACTAAAAAACACCCAGATGCAGGAAATAATTTGGAGGTATACTAGTTCAGGATTTGGTATGAAGAGCTAGCAGAAAATATGCATTAAGATTTGAGAAAAAAGAATCATTTAAAGGTAAAAATTACTCAACCAAACATATCCCGGTAAAACATGCTAGCATGGAACGCTCACCCTGAATAGAGAGCAATTGAGATAAAGAAACCCTTACCTTGGAGTACCCAAAATCGCATATCTTTAAACGAGGTGCTGGGCTTCCATCCAACAAAGTGTTTTCCAACTTCAAGTCCCGATGACATACTTGCTTCATGAAGAGACATATTATACAGAAAACTGATACATCAGACATAATGTTCAAAAGATTGATACATTACCTATCCTACATTCCAGTGTAGGTTAAACACAATTCGGATCGGACAGCTGTGAAAGGGGAGAAAGGTTTAATTACCATTGCATGGCAATAGCTGACCCCAGATATGAGTTGCTGAAAGAAAAACCGAGCCTGCAGCATAACAATTGGTTAGCAATTTAGATATGGAACGGAATAAAAGTACAACTTTTTTATCAGTAAAGTAAATTCTAGATATTTATATAAGAACCTCATTCTCAGTAAAACGCCCTGCATTGCAGATTCGCTCAAAGAGTTCTCCTCCAGACGCATATTCCATTACAATGGCCAGATGAGTAGGAGTTAAAATGACCTGAGTAAAAATTTATAAAACATTACAGATAAATGTTAGGGTGTACAGACAGGTCTCTGTACAGACACGATGGAAAAATATTTAAATATATATATATACTTACCTCCTTAAACCTAACAATGTTAGGGTGTCTCAAAGACCTGTGATTAATTATTTCTCTCTTGACATTTTCATCAATCTGTGAAACACAAAAACATGATGATAAAAAAGATCAGTCCAGCACACTATCAGTAAGAATTTAGAGTTAATACATTAAATAAATAAATAAATAAATAACTGACAACAAGTATTTCATAAAAAGGTCCATCTTAAAGATCATAGTTCATTTTAAAAGTTTGATTCGGAACACCGAAGAATTTTCATTGCTTCAAGATTCGATTCTGAAGCTCTAAACCTAAAATTCACCTAAACAGCATCTGCATTCACCCCCTGAACCAGACCAATCCAAGGTTTGACTTCGGGGGCAAAATGACCAAACCAAATTTTGATCAACTTCCACTACACCCTACACAAAGCACTCATCACCCTTTAACCTCCTCTACCATCAGAACGACCAAAAATAACTCACTCTTAACCTATTATGTAAAAATTGAATATTCATATTTTTATAAAATAAAACACATGAATAACAAATTATGGATCAGTGAAAATCCACTCCCTCAGTCCCTTTAATACAAATCCATATAGGAAAACAAACGTGTTGCTCTGCGTGGAAGGGGCTCCAGTCCCCTAAGCATATAGTACCAGGTTCAATCCCAAGATTAAGTGCGTGCTTGGTTCCACAGTGGAGAGCTGCAGAATTGATTTTGCCCTCTATCCAACGTGATTTTAGTAAAAAAAAAATGAGGTGTTTGGTTAATGTGAGTCAAAATTGATTTTGCCTTCAAACCTAATTTTGATTAAAAGCTGGTTGAAATATTTACACTAAGTTTTATATCAAACACTTACTTTCAAAATAATAACATCCACACATAAATCACTCCACTTTATAAACTAAATTGTAACCAAAACAATTTCATTCAAAATCACCATTATCAAATACTTATCTAAACACACACTAAATGTATGAAAAAACAACACGATTAGGACAGGTTCCTGCTTAGGTGCCTGACCCTGTTAGAAGATTAGTCTTTGGGTGAGAATCGTGTGGAAAATAAAAAAATCCATATAGGAAAACAAAATACTAATGACAATAATGAAATCAGCTCGTTCAATTAAAAAAAAAAAAGGCGGAAGCTAAAACGAAGTGATGACAATTTAATTTCCAAAGCTCAAAGTTAGTAAGAAAACCGAAAAAAAATCACAAACCAGTCACTCACAAGTACTGAAACAAATATAGAAACCCAACGAAGCATGGTATAAATAGTATCATACGTCAGCAGCAACCAAAGAGACTCACTCACCCGACAATTAAAAGCAAAAAAACGATCATGTGATATTTTCCCCCTTTATTTTTTCGGTTAACCAAAAACGTGAAAAGGAAAAATTTCCAAAATAAGAGGCAACAAACAGAAACAGCACACATAAAAAAGAAAGAAAAATAAAAAAAGATTTAACAAGTCTTTTATGTTCTTCTAACCTTATCACCTCGTTCGATATACTTAACAGCAACAAGCTCTTTGGTTTGCTTATCCTGCATCAACCTCGCTACGCCGAAATTTCCGGACCCGATGTCTCGAACCAGATCGTAACGGTCGCTGTCGTGCATGATCGGCATGTCCATTCCGGGTCCGACTGTAACCGAAGCCCGATCCATATTAGAAAACCCGAAAGAAAAAAACGGAAGCGTTTCTTCTTCTTTTTTTTTGCGCGGCGAAACGCGATTACATTAGAGGTTGGAATACGGCGTCGTTTTGCGACGATCGGGGATGAGGGAATGGTTTGGGTGAGGTGAGGGGGAAGAGAAGACTTTGAGGAATGGAGGAAGGTTTGTTATTGGTGAAGGGGAAAAGGGAATAGATAAATATTGGATTGGGTTTGGAATGGAAGCAACTGCAAATGGGGGAGAACGAGACATGAAACGGTGCCGTTTTACTCTGTGTCCGAGATGACGCAGGTTGTGCTGGTTGCCTCGTAAGCAATGTTGTCGTCTTTCTCTTAGGCCTTCTCTCTCACTTCACTCATAATATTTTCAGAAAAATGTTTTTTAATATTTATTTTTTATTATTATTATTATTATTATTATTATTATTATTATATTAACATAATTGTAGGATGGATAAACGGGTAAGTGAAAAAGTAACGGTGAATATACCTTCATTAATTGATTTAGTTAATCAAAGATGGATAGATACTAACTTTCAAGCTCACTTTATATGAGTTTTTCTTTCATATAAGTAAATATCAAAATCATATTTTAAGGTAGAGTAATTTTATTAAGAATTTAATTTAATTGTTATTTACCTTTAGTATAAAATTTTTTACATTGTTAACCAATTACAAATTATTATATGAGTGACTTTTAAGATAATTAGTAAAAGAGTCAAACATTTTTACTGATGTGACGATTTATGATTGGTTAACAATGTAAAATTCTTTATTATAGTGTTTGGTTAGAGGGGAATGGAGGGGAGGGGAGGGATTTTTTTAAATATTTGTTGTTTGGTTTATTTTTTAGGAGAGGTGGAGAGGGAAACAAAATCTCTTCTCACCCAATTTTGGCTCCCCTCCAAAAGTAGGGGAATTTGGAGGGGAAGGGAGGGGTTTTAAAACATTTTGTATGGAATGATTAAAATAATCCTAATTATGTATTTAAAATCTAAAATTATAAGGGCTCGTTTGGTGGTCAGGATAGGATAAGGATGGATAGGATATGAGAGCTGGATAAGGATAGGATAGGATATGAGCATGATAAGCTCTTATCCTGTCCAATGTTTGATGTGCATCAGATAATGACAGGATATGATATAAAATATCCACAAATAATAAAATTATCCTTATATCAAAATTACATTTTTTTTTCAAAAATAAATTTTAATATTACGTGGTTGTTTTATATATTTAAATTAAAAAATATTTAATAATATATATTTTTGGCTTTTTAATTATAAATTCGTCCATTTTTTTAAATTATAAAAAATTAACTTTTTTTTCACTTTTTATAAAAATTGTTAATTAAACCACATATTTTAATTAGTATTAAGGTTGACTAATTAGGTTTGAAACCGTAATTAAATAATAACAATATTAAAGGTAAGAGATAAAAGAAAGCATTTTCTTATCCTATCCTGTTGGTTCTAACCCAGCTCCACCCTCAGGATAAAATTATAACTAAGTAACAGGATAGGATAAGCTAACAGGATAAGCTTATCCTATCCTGCTGGTTCACCAAACTACAGATTAAAACAGGACAGGATAGCTTATCCTATCCTGCCTCCCTTATCCTGACCACCAAACGGGTCCTAAGGGTATAAAAGTAAGTTAGTTTTAAAATCCATCCCCTCCCCTTGTGAACCAAACACAAATAGTGTTACTTTCCCTCCCCTCCATTAAAATCCCTCCCCTTTTCTCAACCAAACACAAGAGCTAATTAAAATTCCTCCCCTCCCCTCCCATCCCCTCCATTAAAATCCCTTGCCTTCCCTCCCCTCTCCTCTCCTCATTTGAACCAAACACACCCACTATAATGCATATCAATAAAATCTTTTTATTATATATATTACCCAAAAAGAGAATCTTTTTATTATATATAAATGTAAGAGAAATGTTTATTACTCTCCGTTCCATATCTTTAATCTCTTTAGCAATTTGTTTTTGTTTTAAAACAATTGGGTTTTATAAACCAAGGTATAATTTCCCCATTTTTTTCATATATATCCTCAATTGGTTTTACGTCTTTCTAGGTTATGCTTCTTGGTTGAATACTTCATTTAATTCTTCAAAAGATATTTTAGTACATTTACACACAAATTAATGATTTCTTAATTTGTGTGTAGAGTGCTAAAAAAAATTAAAAAAATGGAACGGATGGAGTAAAAAGTAAGATCACAAATAATTTATCAGCAAATAAAAACTGATTAAATATTTTATTTTTTTTTCTCTACATTCGTTGTTTGTGTTTTTCTTGACAATAATGTTATTTGTACATAAATGTAACATACATAAGTCACATAAAATAAGCATTGGTGATGGGTGTGATAATAATAGAAGTGAGGTCTAAGATTATATTTTAGTTAATTATTTTGTAAGAAGTTTTACTAATTAATGTCTTTAATATATTAAATAATCAAGATCTATACTTGTTAATAAAAAAAGTTATCTTTGTCAAAAAAAATAAAATAAAATAAGTTATCATTTAATTCTTTAATTAATGCTTAGCAAATTGCCTTTTTTTTTAATAATTGTGTTGATTGAATAAATTAGGCTGGGTATGTGTTACTGTCATGACACAGGCACAACCACTTAGCTTGGCTTGTATGGGAAAAATGAGAGGACGGTCCCCACTTGAAATAGAGAATCGGGATTGGATACATTTTGATGGTCAACTTGGTGGAAAATTGCTCTGGCAATGATATAGTGTGAAGCATGCAGTGAGGAGGATCAGGTGGGTGTGTGAATCGGACGGTCAGTGTTTGTTAACCATGCTTTATTAATCATTCATCATCCATAGTAGTTGGGAGGAATGGGAAGAAAAGGGTTATTTGGTAGAGATGATTTGGTCAAACGGAGAGGAGAATGTCTTTAATGTCCGGCAGAGAAAGTGATATCTGGTCCCCAGAGCAATGAAAAAAAAAGGCTTGAAATGCAAAGCAAGAAAAGTTTGTGACCCTGAAGAAGTTATCAAAATAATCAACCAATGCTAATTCACCCTAAAAAGGATATTAATTAATAATAAGCTAGAGACAAAGGTGTGGATGGCTCTTTAGAGAGGGTGAGGAGACGTCTCCACATGGACCATCCTGTTGAAAAGAGATAGAAATAAATTTTATAATACAAAGATCTACTAATTTTATTTGAAATAAATTATATCTTTCAAATTTTTTTTGACTAATTATTATGTCTTTCAAATTAATCAGCAAGAATATCTTCTGCAAATTTTCACATCTTAAAAGTACTAGTTAGGCTGAGATTTTTATACTCAGTCATGGAGGTAGGATACGAATTAGTAATCCTTGCTTCACTAATATGAAACCTCACACTATCTTCGTTAATTTTTATAGGAGAATGTTTTTACTTATAATTAAGGATTTAATTTTTATTATCAAAAATTTTTTGATAGACTTCTTATATAATATTTGTTTTCACGTTAAAGAATCGCGTTTGTTGAGAAATCACGATTGAAATGACAATTTCGTTTTTTTAGCAACAAAAGGGGAAGCAACTTCCCACAGCTTTCACATCACGTCCATTCTGAACGTGAAAATAAACATATACTTAGACTAGAGTGTTTCATACTTAAAATGTTTATGTGTGTCCGGTCAAAAAAAATGTTTATGTGTGTGTGTTTTATCTAAGATTTGAGTCTCACATTACCTAAAATAGACTCCTAGAAAATATTTAAATATATGGATGTGTTTTATAGATAAGTATCATATGGTATTGAATTAGGATAGTAGATTTGGGCTTGTCTCTACCTGTCACATCAATAGGAATTTGCCAGCTAATAAAAAAATAATACATCATTCAATTTATTCTCTTTTAAATTTTTAACAATGTCATCATCCTTTCCTTCCATTCCCCCCACCTCCCAACCCTCAATCTTCAAATCACTCTACGTGTCGCCATTGCCTCTCCTTTCCTTGGCGTCCTTCCACGGCAAAGAACCTCACCTCATCCCATTCATAATAAGGACTTTTCAATACATTAAGGGGTTCTCTTTCTTCCTCCTATCATATGCTTCATAGAGGTAAGGCCTTGGAATCACAGACTCACCAGAATCCTTGATTGAGGCCTGTAATTTTCTTCCCCAACTTTTCTAACCCAGGTGATTGAGGCCAAGCTTGAGTCTTTAGAGAAAAATAAACCCAAATTCATGACCCCTTTTAGCTCCTCAAATTCAAGATCTCAAAACTCTTGCTTTCCCTTCTGTTCTTCCCTAATAACATGCTGCAGACCCAGTCGCTGAGGAGTGTAGGAACGACAACGACGAGTGTGACAACACCGATGAATGGGGCGACGGCCAGAGAGTGGGCCAATGAAGGAGACCCACATGTGTGAGGTGCCCCGTAGTTGAACGTAGGAACGTTCTTAATTCCGTTTGATAATTAACCACATTGTTAACTCCATTTGGTAATTGAAAAATGGCATATACTTTTTTAATTGACTTGGCAAATTTTGATTGGAGGGAGAGGGGAGGGGAGGGGAGGGAATAATGGTACATGTGATTTTTATCCTTATTATACACGCATGCATGCCCCCACCTTACCATTGCTTGGGTTATCCTAACGCCTATGGGCTCGACTTGATTTTAACTTGGTCTATTTTTAATTTGTCAGGTATTTTGGACAACATATATATGTATGAAGTATGAACCATTAAGGAATCCCTTGATCTATTTGTTATATACTAAGACCCATTATATGTAATTATGTACTTATTTATTTAGCTTCGATTACACACTACATTACTGCTAGTTCTGCATCTGTGCTTACTTATTAAGTTACCTTTATCTTTTTGTTAGATACCACCAAGACCCATCACACATATTTATCTCTTTAGCTTCCAGTAAATGCTACTTTGTTATTGATTATCCATCTTCTACACCATTTCGCTATGCGCACATCAGAGAAGTCACATACATTATTTGCACGATACTTTGCCACTGGTATTGAGCTAGAATAGAATATTTGGTCTTAACTTAATACACACACGTGCCTGCCCTCATCTTACCCTTGCTTGTCCCGTCCTCGCGTGTTAAGGTCTAACTTGATTTTTAACTTAGGTCAATCTTTTGGACAACAAAATATCTTTATGGATGGTTTGTACTTACTTATTAAGCGACCTTGATCTATTTGTTAGATACCACCAAGACCCATTATAAACTTATATCTTCATCTTTCATTACATGCTACTTTGATACTAGTTCTCTGTTTATGCTTACTTATTAAGCTACCAAGACCCACTGTATATACTTATCTCTTCAACTTCCAATACCACTTTGCTGCTGGTTTTCAATCTTCTGCACGATTTTACTATGCACGCACCAAAGAGGTCTCATGCACTCTTTGAACATTACTTTGCTAATGGTTTTGAGCTAGGATAGTGGATTTGGATTTATCTGAATACACACATACGCCATGTACCCACCTTGTCCCTACTCGTCTTGTCCATGCGCGTGTGGGCTCGCCTTGATTTTAACTTGGGTCTATCTTATGTTAAGTCATTTGGAGAACAAAATATCTTTTTGAACCATTAGAGACTTTCTCGTTGAGCTATTAAGGTACCTTGGCCGATGTGTTAGATACCACCAAGATGAATTATTGATGGGACCACAACAAGCGTATCAGGTCATTGCGACTAATATAAAACAGTGAGAACCGAATATCGTTCACAGGGATTGGTTGTCAACTACTAATTCGCAAGTTAATTGGCTATTTAGACTTATAAATAGAGTGAAGGAAGGTTAAAGGCATAAAACAAGCAATAAAGAAATAAAATAATTTTGGATTTTCTTGGAGATAAATTATCGAACACTATGATGGCAAAGGATAAAAATGCAATAAAAAAAATTAGAGTTAGGTTCACTTGATTTTAACCATAAGAACATCAATTGGGGTTAATACAAGCCTTTAATCATATTTTTCTAATGAAATTTCACTTAAAAATACACTACATAAAAAAAAAGGTATTTTAGCGACCGAATTTAATCGATCGCTAAATATGAAAATTCGGTTGTCAAATATGAAAATTTGATCGCTAAATCGGTCACGAAATGGTTTACCGATCGATTTAGCGACCACCAAACAGTTTACTTACTAGGCATTCTGCGACCACCAAATTCAGTCGCTAAATACAAAAAAACCTCTTTTTTTGTAGTGTACCAAATCTCCAATTCCTTGAGCAATTGAGCCTTTAACCCCTAACTAAACCCTAATTCCTTAGGTGAGTTAATTACAGAAAAAGCATTAGGCATAAGAATTCAAAGGGTTACTTGCAATTCGTTGACTATTCCTAGACTAAAGAAATATAAGGATAATAATCTCAAGATAAAAAATACAAACCAAACTTCCATTTGCATGCATAATCAACAAACCATCCAAGGAGTCATCAAGTCCAAGAAAGCATTAAGCATAGAGATTAAAAGCTCAAAAATAGAAGAAATAAATTCATATTAATCAACCCAATGTCAAATAGAAGTGGAGTCCATGAAGTTGACCTAACCCCAAGGAATGGGATATCTTACCCAAAAGGTTGTCTCCCAAACTCTTTTTAATAAATTAGTCAATTCCTGGAAGGAGTATAAACTCATATTTATGCTAAAGATAATAGGCATGACTTTGTAATAAACTATTGTGCATATGAAAATTGTATGGAAACCAAATTAACTAAGAACGATTCGAAAAAGTAACCAGTTGTTAACTATATCATCGTTAATTACAACTTGTGGCACAAGGGCTTGATGGTGGTGGTGACTGGCTTGTCGTGAAGGCTCAAGCAGGAGCATATGCAGTTTCTACTGTGGTTGTGATGTGGCAGGTCTAGTAGATGGGTCGTGGGCAATGGTAATTGGATCTGATGGTGGTTCAGCAATCGGTTAATTGCGACTTATGGGGGTTCGATGGCATGAGGATGGCAGCTTATAGTGGTCGACTTGGGTCTAGCAAATGCAGGTATAATGGCTTTTGTGGTTGGGGTGTCAAATTGCATTGGGATTAGGTCGATTTAATGTGCATCTAGTATCGATTCACTACGATTCTAGGCATTGAGTTGAGAGTGTTGTTGGCTTGAGTTTTGTGGTCAGTGGCCCTAATGCCAATTCGCAGTAGTTCTAAGTGGTGAGTTTGGGGGAGTAAATCTCCAATTTGGTTCCTCAAATTGTAAGATCATATCAATTTGGTCCCTGTGTCAATTTTATATCAATTTGGTCCCTAAAATTATAAAGTTTGTATCAACTTAGTCTCTGACAGAGGGATTGGATTGATTAACGTTTGAAAATTTCAGGGATGTTTTTGGAATTTCGAAAATGGCAGGGACCAAGTTGATACGACCTTATAATTTAAGGGAGCAAATTGGGGATTTACTCGAGTTTAGGGTGATGGTGGGTTTAGTTATGTGGTCAATGACTCTACTGCCAATTCATGATGATATTGGTGGGCGAATTGAAGGTGATGTTTGAGTTTTATTGTGGATCCTCCTTTAAATCAGGGTAAATAAGTCGCTCCACCCTTAAACAAATGGCATCTGATGTAACACCCCGAAAATCCTTATATGTTATATTTAACTGTCTGCTGTGAATAAATTGATTGAAAACGTAATTCAGCTAATTATAATTAATAATTAGAGGTTGATACCTAGAATTCATTAGAGAATTTAAAAATCAACCCTAATTCCATAAAAAGGTTGTTTGAGTTTTATCTGCTGTTTTGGAGTGGAACCGGTAAAAATATAATCGGCCCCGCGAAGTTTAGGTTTTGGGCCCGGGGTCAGAAACATTTGGGCCAGGAGATGGGAAAGGCCCATAACCTAAAATCTCACCTACATGTCACTATCATACCTTTTTCCTTTGTCTCCACTTTTTCCTAGCACTATATTCACCTTTACCATTTTTGGTAATAGACCAAAGTGTTTTTTTCCTTACCAACCCCTTTGTGTATTCCAAATCAAGTAATGCTCATCGATCAAGTCAAAACCCCCTCCACTCATCTCAACCCTCCATTCCATCACTCTTGATTAGCAAGACTCATTTTCGCTCCTATTCCCTCATCATATTCGACCAAGCCTAACCAAAGGGAGACCATGAGCTCATTTTTCTCTTCTCTCTCATCACTCTTCATATTCTCTATGGTAAGAACCCTAGTGTTCATCTTCAAACTCCATTGATGGACCTTTGAAGTGCACATCACCTTATACCTTTTCTTATTCTTTTTAAGAACTAATTTCATATCTTTAATCCTCTCTTCACATTCTTCATCTTTAGTTAAGAAGATTTCTCCATTTGAGGACTTTGAGCCAAGAGTCAAGAACCACTCTCTTCTTCAAAGTTGAAGCTCTTGTGGTGAGCATTCTTCCTTCATCTTTCTTTTCATTTTCTATTTCAAAAACATGAACACCTTGTTGTGTTCATGTCATTTTTGAAAATGACCTCTCAAGGGTTTCATGTTCTTTTGCTAGGAAGCAAGCTTGTAAGTCTTGGAACCTCTTCTCTTCTCAAGCTACCTTTTTCTTGAGTCTTCAAAGGTAATGGGGAGTGAACCTTCATCTCACCTCATAGGTTTTCGTATCTTGTTTGGTTGTGTATTTGGTTACTTAGTTTGTAATAATCTTAGCTTTATGTTCTATATGATTGTTTGATATTTAACATGATGTTATGCTCTTGAAAATGACGAAAACCCTAGCCTTGATCTTGGTCAAGGTAGGAGCTTTTGATAGTATGTTTAGATCTATGATGTTTATGAGTTGTTCATCATATTCATATGCTTATTATGCTTGCTATGAAAATGTGCTAGTGGAGTGGAACTTCACTTTTAGCCTTGTGATGGCAAGTTTTGTATGAGTGTGTAAGGGAGAAAAGCACACCTTTGAACTTAATGAACTTATGAACGATCCAAAGATCATGTTTTTGAACTTATGATGTTAATGGATAGTAAATTTTATGAGTTTTTAGAACTAAAAACATGTTTTGACCTTCATGAAATACCTTAGAAAGAACCAAGGACGTTTTTGAAAACCAAAGAAATCAATTTTTGGTGAAAGAAAATGTATCACAGCCTACCCCTGATGGGTGTCACAGCCATGATATTCCGTAAAATCAGAAATAGAGAGTATCATGGGCTGGTCGTGAAGTGGCTCACGGCCGTGATCTCCCATAAATGAGAAACAGAAAGTATCACGACCTGGCCATGATGAGGCTCACGGTCGTGAACTTCCTGGGAGCTAGAGACAGAACCTATCACGACCTAGCCGTGATGGTGGCCACGACCATGACAGGTAGGGAGTGCTTTACACACTCTTTTCCCTCTCTCCTTGTTTTGAACTTACCTCGTAAAATGAAAATGGTTTTGAAACTTAAACTTAAGGACTTATGATTTCAAACGTTTTCAAACCAAAGTGAATTGAGATGTGCAAACACGGTTTAGGCTTGGATGGACCCTCTAAGAGTAAGCTTGTACTTGCTCCACATCATCCATTCATTGGTTGACTTGTGTTCACTATCACTCAATTACTTTGAGGTTTTGAGTAAGGATAAAAGTCTATGTATCTTTAGAACTCATTGTCTTTCAAATAAGTTTCTTTACCTAAATAACCAAAGGGTACCAATGTACCTCTTTTACAATGTTTCTAAGAGAAAAAGGATTTTCTTATCTTAACCTTAAAAGAAGACTAAAGACTTATGAAATAAAGCTTTTGTGAAATTAAAACCTAAGTCAAGAAAGGACTTAGAAACCTAAGACATGAATGTTTAAGTGTGACATTTAGTGGATCATGACTACATTTCATACCCTTGGTGACTTAGTCACAAAGGTACCCATAATACTTAAATAACAAAGAGTAATCCTAAATACTTGATCAATAAGTGATCATATCTTAGAAAGGATTAAATAATTGCTAAGGGAAGGATTGTTAATCCTCCTTCAGAAGACATATAGGATTATAAGACAATCGAATAATACATGAACATGAATGAAACTGTGTGTTTTACAACAACTTCTCTCAAGGAGACATGAAGATTGATCAAGTAACTTGAGTTACCTTATGAGGCCCTGTGATGGCAAGGTTCTTGGAGAAACATGTTATTGTACGTCAAACACACATTGATTGCATTCGCATATGAAGTTCAACATATTGCATATGGTTGTAAGTTAAGGCCTGTGAGCCTAGGAGTTGAGCTTACACCTTGTGCAAGTGCGAATATAGTGGTGACGGCCGGTTTGACCTAGGGGATGTTGGGGTGTGAAACTCCACATGTGGCCAATTGGTAGCTCTACGGTGCCGTGGTAAATCAAGATCTCACATCAACATTCTCGACTAGATACTACCTTGTTCAAGATTGGTGTAGGGTGTTCTTGCAAAAAGCTAGTAATTCACGTGTTGTTACAAATGTTGTAGCATATTTTGCCGAAGAAGGATGTTAAAACCCCCGACGGATGTCAAAGAAGGAAATTAGTTTTTCAACAAGTATATGAAAGATAAAGTACCACAATCGATTCTGCTCACTCGAACTCAGAAGAGGAGGAAACAGAGGCTGAGCTCGGTTCTAAAAGTGAAGCAGACTTTGCGGATGCTATCGGAAGCAAAGAATGTGGCAAGGGAAGAAGTTCAATCTCCCAAGGTTGCATAGATACTAGAGGTAGCATTCGGATGCCATAAGCAGAAGGAATCGGCTGACATAAATAATGACCAGCCGATACATGCTGAGAGATAGCCGATGTTAGAGACTACTAAGGATGAAGAATTAGATATGCTAATTGATGCAATCGATTTGTCTGAATTCAATGATCTGGAAAATGAAATAGAGATGCAAGCACAAAATATGAACAAGGAATCTTCGGGAGAGAATGATGAGGTAATTCAGGAAGGAGGAGAATCTTTGTTCGGTACAATGTTCAACGAGGAGATGGACTTACTGTCCGCTGATATTGACATAATGAGTATTATCCCTAGTGAATTCTGGGTAAGTGATAAACAGCCTGATGGCCTAGAGGGGGATGTATTTGCTGAAGAACTTGAATGGGCTACCTTACTCGATACCTAAAGGGATGACATTTAGCAAACACTCTGAAGAAATGCCTAGGCATTTAAAACCCTTGTATATCAAAGCTCACATTAATGGTAAGTGATGTGTGAAATGCACAAGTGTACGGTTTACCTCAAGGACCATGATTATGAATATCAATTAATTAATAAATTTAATTAACTATACAAAAGAATAATATTTTGTTGAGAACCAAGTAACAATTGGGAATTAAATTTAAAAATTAAATAAAAGCACTAATTGAAAAACAAGTAATCAAAATTGGGGTTTTCAAATATGCAAGGGAATTTCCAAGAATTGAGATACCACAATGACTGATAACGCTTCTAAACTGACTACCCTCGTATTAATATCAATATTTTTCGAAAGTGAATTTATCCTAAAATATTTAATGTTCCCTCTCGACATACAAGAATCATGCCCAATTAAACTAACTCTTACTCTCGTGGTAATTGAATTTAAATTGAACCCATTAAGATTTGTGATAATGCAATGGAATACTCGAAGGATCGCTTCTAACTCTCGTGATTTAAGTCCTAAGTTCAACTCTTATAGATCAAATACCAAGTTCACTTCTCAGTTCCTCCCTATAATATCTATGACATGCAAATATGTGGCCAACAAATTCACAAGGATTAAAACAATATGAATCAAATCAAAGGCAATTGACATTAACAAAAGGCAAAAACATCAATTCACAAAATAGATCAAGTCATGGGCATAGCTCCGATTTCCAAGAATAAAAAAACTACTCAGCCATAGCCATAGTCATAACAATCTTGATGAAGGAAAACATAAAAACCAAAGAGAAAAGAGAGAAGAGAGGATAAAAGAGATGAATCTTAATTCTTAAGCTAAAACCTCCAAAAGTAATGTTAAGAATTACCAATGTCGAGTCTAAACAACCTATTTATACATTAGGGTAAAAAGAGTCCAAAGCCCAATAGGAATATAATTAAAAAGAAAACAGAATTATGAAATTTTGCGCGCCACTGTGGCACGTGTCACGGCCAGTGTGACGCACCCACAACCTTAACCTTATTAGTTTTGATACCATAAAAGCATATAAGAAAAGACTTATTTAAAACTTACACATATAAGCAAATATATAAGAATTTGAAACTTGAAATAGTATACTCACATATAGAGGCCCCACTGGCCGTGGTACAAACACTCTGAGGTCCTTTTTCCTACTCGAGAAGCACCCTCGTCAACCTCGTTGCGAAAGATGGACCCCGCTTTGATTCAGCATCACCTACTGCAACACTTCCATCGGCCAACCAGCACCTCCATCTTCGGACCACGACCCGAACAATACATATAAAGAAATCACAGGAAAGACATGCATAGGAGGTAAGAAACTCCACAATTATCATGCATAGGAAAGCATATAGAATATAACACGCCAACACGCACAATAACAAGCACAGTCATCTCTCGAGATCCCCACAACAGTCAACCTCCAGATTATCACAACTAAGGATCACCGCCTACTCTATATGCACAACTGAGTCTACATGATTGACCAATTCTACAATATGCACTCGTAGCAATGGGAATGCAACGGTCAACCTTCAACTGTGAGGAATGACAAACTGGTCTCCAACTGTGAGAATAACCATTCGCCAAGATAAGAGTGTTGCCTCCAACTGTGAGGACTTTGAGTCGGTCGTTCAGGTAATCGTTTCCTGAGTTTCCAAGACAGTACAACAATGTTTCCTCCAACTGCGAGGAGCATTACCTCTTCGAGCCCCTCCAACTGTGAGAAGACTCGAGAAGTTCTCCAACTGCGAGAAAGCACCTCCATCCCTCCAACTGTGAGTTTAACCCTCTTGGTCGTCCTGGAATGTCCACCTCGAACACCAACCTCGTGTGACGACCACTCAAACTGTTGTTGCAGTTGTAACGCGACTTTTCACCACAACAAATGCAAATGCTATGATTATGAATCCATCACCTCAACAACGTCCTAACAACAACTTAACCAACGTCTTAAAAGTCTACATCCTCCAATTGCAAGGATGTCACTCTCCAAATATGAGAGCCACCTTCAACTTAAACTTATTCTATGGGTCAGATACCATCACCTGTTGTGTCAATCTAACAACACATCAATCAACTCCAATATCAACCAAGATCATAACATCCACAGTAATATCAACAAAACATAGAATCAAGCATCTCTTTATCTCAGGCATACCAAAATATCAATTAAGCATACTAGAGCATTTCACTTAGCATGTTAGAAGTTACAGCATATAGGCACACATCCATGTAACCCTAGAGCATGTTACTAACGTCAATACACATATCAACACATATCTCTTAGCAAGCATATAAACATAGCAAGCATGCAACCTCAATATATCATAGATCAACCTAACGACGATAAACCTATAATGTCTAAAACTACATTGGTACCACAATCTAGCAATCCCCAATGTAAGTTAGGTGTTGTCGGTTACTCAATCACTAGTAGGTTTGAGGAGCCCTACACATGTTAACAGTTATACTCTACGTCTACTTTTCCACGATACTTGAGATTTCTTCCTCCTCACCTGAACTTTCATGCGCACGTACTTCCGTATAACTTCTGACTGCAACACCACAACCGGCAACCACACACGCTTTCCAACGAGCTCACCACACGGCTCCCAAAACCGCCACAGATACCCCCGACATGCACATTGGGCCAACAATTGGTCCGAGCACATGCACGGGGTCCAAAAACAGACAGAAACTCAAACAACAACAAACGTTCGTAGGGTTCGAATCAATGAACCAACACTACTCAGCCACGAAATTTAGGGAGAGAAGCTTACCAAGACAGTGGTTGGACTCTCTCAATGCATATCCACAACAATTCCTTCGCGTGCTTCCTCGAACAAACAATCGGGTAAAAAGACCCGTAAAATCCTAATGTGTTAGCAAAGCAACATTAGGTTGAAGCACGAAGGAGAAAAGGATAGGAAACAAGCCAAACACTAGAAAGAACTTAGGGCCAACGTTGTCGGTACCTCGACTTACCTCAATGAAGCTCAAAACCAAGGTTGTACCCTAGGCGAGTCCGAAGCTACGAGCACAGAAATGTAGTCGGAATAGGGTTTCGACGAATGATCGAGCCGGAACCAACCAAGAACTCTCAAACTCACTCTCTGGTCACTCAGGGCTCAAGGAAGATGAAGAAGTTTGGATGACTTCATGCTAACTGGAAAAGAAAAGAAACTTGAGCATGTAGGGTCATTAACCAGCATGCGTGCAGAAAGCCAATGCTTGAGCGTTCCTACGCTTGAGCGTGGGGTTTCTCTATGCTTGAGCGTGGAACCTCATCCACTATGCCTTCTCCAGGGCTTGACACGTGTCCAACACGCGTCAAAACTCAGAACAGCTTGCACAACCACACAGCACGCTTGAGCATGCCACTTTCCCACGCTTGAGCGTTGGCACACTCTGGCGTGCACTCTTCCCACGCTTGAGCGTGCTGCTCAGCTGGGAAGAGGTTTCCAAACCTATGATCTTCCTCGTTTCTTGTGTTACGCCTTAGGAACTTCCAATCTAATTCAAGTTTAGTCCTAAATATCCCACTGGACTTACAACTAACACACGAACAACCACACAACCAAACAAGAACCCGATAAAGGTTATCCACCTTAATTAAGGTTATCGGAATTAGGGATGTTACAGCTAGGCCATCGCCACCTCTGCTCTGGGTATATCTTTGCACACTTTGCCACACCACACCAAGGTATGTTCGCCTCTGACTTGCAAACTCCAATGCCTTCATATACAGTCCAAGGTCATGATGTCCATCACGGCTAGGCCATGGTCTTCTCTAATTGTCCAAAGCTGATTTTCTTCACTCCCTAGAGCCACGATTGTGATCTGGAGCACGGTCAGACCGTGGTTGACACTGCTTGGCTCTTTTTCACTTGCTTCAAGTTCCTTTCTTCTTGCTAGCTCCAACAAGGGTTAATCCAAGCTCTTAAATCCATTCTAAATGAAAACTAACAAAATATTAAATAAAATGCCTAAACTAACATGAAAATGCATGCAAAATACATATCAAATATGATGTGAAATCACACACCTCAAACTACCCCAAGCCTAAGATTTTGCTTGTCCTCAAGCAATCACTAATGCTAGAAATAGATAAGCAATCAAAACATGACAGTGAATCAGGAACCCGAAAACAACAAATCCAAGCAATAGGCATGTGCAATTTAAAAAACTAAGAGATGATCAACACCAAGTCCAATTAAAGTTTTAGTTTCCCTAAATACATGCTTCTCCTTAATTAGGGGTACTCTCATAACCACTCAAAGTGTGTAAAGGTAATAGACAATGCGTTCAACTTCCTTCAAAGAAAGCGCCCTACCATAAGTTTGACTATCAACCAAAATCTCTACTTTATTTTTTAAAACACGCCAGAATCATAAGGTCTTTCATTGGATTGTAATGAGGTCATGGGAATTAATTATTAGGTGAAAAAACAAAGGAAGAGAAATTCAAAATGCAGTGCAAAATATCAAGCAAGTATGGCTACCTTATAGAATACCCATTAGACTTTTATTTACTTCTTTTCCACCTTTTTATTTTCTCTTTTCTTTTTCTCATTCTCTTCTGCATATATTTTTATTTTTTCAAACAAACTAGGAGAAGATACAATTATCACGAGAGAAATGTTTCCCATATACTTCTGTCTATTTTCATTGCCTTATCTTAAGACTCTAAAAGGCATCATACATCATTTTCAAATATCAAACAAGGATACTAAGAAAAGCATATTTTCAATAAGCTCAAATTTGGGCAACTGAGGATAACATGCAATCAATCTCAAAAGACCAGAAAAATACCTAATTGCCACAATCATTTTCAAGCATGTTAACAAAATTTTAAGCTTCAAAACGGTTTCAAGTCAAGTTCTAGAAACCACAATCAATGAGGAATCAACACTCAACAGGAAGAATGGGGCATTATACAACACATACCCCTTTTAGGCTCAAATCTCACATTTTAGAAGCACAAAATCAATGAGAAACATCAAAAACAAAGAACCTTATCTTATTTTTTAGTCTCACATTGGTCCCTTAAGTTTAAAAAGTTCCAGTTTGGTCTCTTATTGTGTCTCAATTATAGCAAGTTAGTCCTTTCCATCATATTTGCACTAACGATGTTAGATTTCCACCATTGGTGGCCGGAATCTAGAAAACCTCGCCGAAAATTGTAAAAACTCGTCAGAATCCGAAAAACTTGTCAGAAATCGGGTTTCCTCCCTCTCTCTTTCCCTCTATCTCCTCCCCTCAGTTGATGTCGCAGCCTTTGTACCACGCGACCACCGCACCAGAACCGTTGCAGCCACAACGAGCAACACCCCACCACGAGCCAGATGCACCACGCGAACCAGATCTGTACCCACCACACGCACAACGACGTTTCTGATCTCTGCCCACCTTGCGAACCCAGTTTGCCACCATAGCCCCACGCGAATGAAATCTGTACCCTCTGCATGCACATCGAGATCGATATTTTGGAGACTAAAATTCTCTTCTCACACAGCTGGTTCTCTGTGTGAGTTGATGGGTCGACTGTGATCAAGAAATGCGTTGACCTCTTGGTTGTGTTTTTCTCCAATCCAAAGTTATGATCGTTTTGGAGATTTAGGAAGTTGGAATGTGATTTTAGTCATATGGGTTTGTTACAAGTCCAACTAATATTGATCTAATTTTTTTGGTTGAATTTTGTGTGTGTATGTGTGTTGTTGATGGAAACAGATACCAAGGATGCTGCTATTGGTTGCATCATGAATAAAATGATGGTGTCAATTTATGATTGGTTAACTATGTAAAAAATCTTCACACTAGATATGATGTTGGGAATTTTATTCTCTTCTCCCTATAAGGAGAAACGGGCAAGGGAACCATCTTTTGGATTTGATTTACCCTCCTCATCTCTTCCATTTAACCAATGCTGTCCGACTCGGACCTCATCACCCGGCTCCGAGAGTTCCTCCGGAGCTCCGACCTCAACACCACCACCACTGCCTCCGTCCGCCGCCAGATGGAGAAAGATTTCGCCATCGATTTATCCGACAGAAAGGCTTTCATAAGTGAACAGGTCGACTTGTTCCTTCAAAACGACGCTCAATCACAACAAAACGACGCTGCCTCTGATTCCAACGAAGAGTCCGAAGAAGAAGGCCTTCATGATGATAACAAAGAAGAAGAAGAAGAAGAAGTAAAGCATTCAAGGAACGGGAAGAACAAAATAGGACGGTTAGTTAGTTAGTTAGTTGTTCTTTCTTGATTACGTGAAGGACTCAATAATTATATATTATTTGAGATAAAAATTATATGAAGTCAACCATCAGTTTCATAGTTGCAAATTTTGGATGAATGATAAATTTGTGTCTCAAAACTACACACATTCAGTTATTCACACAACAAACAATTGTGAGTGTTACTTTGTTTCTTATTTCATTAATGTAACAATCTTTGGTATCATTGTACTTTTACATGAGAAATCATATTTATACACCTGAGTAATGATTGTGATATGTACAAGTACCTTGTTGTAATGCATCTTTGCAAGGGTATATAGGAATTTCTATTGGAGGGTGTACTTATTTTAACAATTATTGTTTCATGTTGCACTTCAGATCTGACAAGTTAGGTAATGAGGTAGTAAAGAAAAGAGGTGGCGGTTTTTGCAAATTATGTAGCCTGTCTCCACAACTTCAAGAACTCATTGGAGCACCAGAAATGGCCAGGACCCCAGGACTGAGGTATACTTAGTGTTTCTTTTAAAGTGAGTATCTAATGTAATTCGGACTCCGGCCTTATTGCATCTACTTATAATGTTGGCCTTAGGTTGTTAAGCAATTATGGGCCTATATTAAGGAGAAAAATTTGCAGGATACAAACAACAGGCGAACCATCATTTGCGATGAGCCATTGCGTGTCCTTTTTGGTGTTGATTCCATCAATATGTTCCGAATGAATAAAGTGTTGTCAAAGCATATCTGGCCGCTGGATTCAGATGATGGTATGCTCCTGCAACCTTACTCTTTTTACTTCATGTTATGTTATTGCCAAATAAGATGTTCGGTATATTTTTTAAGTTGGTATTTTTCATTGTATATGTGAGACAAGGCACCTAATAGGTTTGAAATTTCACTGTATTATAGGGGTTTGTATATCTTGAAACTGTTGAGTTTTCTTTTCGATAGTTTCTTGTCAAAGTATTTTTTACGGTTCTCTTATTAACTATTAAGAATGGTAAAATTACACTGCTGCTTTGTTCACTTGACCCCTTGATATATTGTTGCATTCAGAAAGAACTTCTACTGATATATGATATATTTTGTCATTATATTTATTTCTAACATTTGTTTCATGACACTGAAGATCTGAGCTTCCCTGTTTTACTCCTCTTGTCTAGTTTCTGGAGACAATCAGAAAATGTTATTCAAACATATCTCTTGACTCTGGGTATAGTTGTCCAGGTGAAGTCAGCACCAAAGGAAAAGCAGAAGAAAGAGAGAAGACGGTATGATTTATTAGTTCAGTTAGTATGATTCTTTGCCTATACTAGATCAGAGTTCTTTCCTTGCCAATAATAAATTCTTGTCCTTGCAGTTTTTGCTCCCAGTTAACTGTGTTCCTATGTGGTCATAATTTTCTATACTATACATGTTTTATGATGGTATATACTTGTCAATTATTTATAGCATGTTCACTGCATCCTTAACCTACCTTTGACAGATCTGGATGAGCCAAAAAGAAAGAAGAAACAGCAGAAGGGAGGAAAATCAGGTTTTCTTGCTCCTCTTCAATTATCTGATGCCCTTGTAAACTTCCTTGGTACTGGAGAAAGTGTGTTATCAAGATCTGATGTAATAAAAAGAATGTGGGATTACATAAAAGGAAACAACCTTCAGGTACGTCTTTGCTCTAAACTGACCTGCAGGCATGGTTATTGCTTGAATACAGCTCTAATGATCTCTCTCCTTATAAGTGAACATGGGCATGTGAAAAGCTTGAAAAATCATATTCAATTTATCATAGACTTTTGGCTGAATATGATAATATTAGCATGTAAATAAAGACCATGCAGATAATGCATCGGACTAAGCCTATGTATGCACGGTTCTGTGTTTTCTTTGTATCTTCTACCTCTATAGGTTTGCGCACTTTCACCAAAATCAAGAAAGATATGGTGTTGCTAATCTAACCTTAGGTTTCATGTTAGATTGTCAACCTACCACAACCAAATTTCTTCTTTAGTGAACTTAAAGACCAGCTTTGTCAAATTTTTAGGAGACAAAGTTGAAAACATATTCAAAACAATGTTATCTTGATTGTTTTCTTTGATCATATACTTTTATGATGTTTTTTGCTTAACCAGTAAGTAACTATTATGACCAATGAAATTGGCCAGAGCTTCAAGGCTGAACTTTGTGGTTCACAATGTTGATTTTAGATTCACATCTATGTCACTAAAATTGTTGAGATTTGTACTTAACTGAGGGTCAAACTCATTTCTCTTTGTTCTCTTTTTCTATAACTTCTCTTTTGAAGGCCAGCTAAAGTTTAATTGGATGATTTCTACGTTTGTTAATTGACTTTTTTATCTACTACTTATAATCTGCAATTGTGGACTTTGTATGACTTTACAGTGTCTGTAAATGCTGGCTAAAACGCTAGTTAAATTTCTTATTCCTTTTGTGAAGGATCCTTCTGATAAGAGGAACATAATTTGCGACAATAAGCTGAAAGAACTTTTTGACGTTGACGCCTTCAATGGATTCACTGTTACAAAACTGCTGGCTGCTCATTTTATAAAGACAGAGCAATGAGTTGCTTGTACATTGTTGTTTAGTCAAGCATGGGAAATTTTGTTTATGAAATTAGTTTTGGAACTTTCTTCTTTTTCTTCTGGTCTTCTTCATGACTTCAAGTATCGTTTTGGTATGGTCTGCCAAGAGGACAGGTAGAAATGAGTGAAGTGTCACATTCATTATTTTTTTTCCAAGCATTTCATGTTACATGACCTTTTTTTTTATATCTTGCTACTTAGCTGTGGAAATTTTTTTATATTTGAAGTGCCAGGAGCCGCAAGGATAGTGCTCACTTTCAATTCCAATACTAAAAACATTGGGGTAGTAGAAGACATCATAGATGCCCCACAATATAAAGAAAGCAAAGCAATTTATTTTTATTGAGTTAATAAAGTCAAGAGTTTTTGGTCTAAATATGTAGATTTCATATTGAGTAAATATCCAATTTGGTCCCTGAAATTATAGAGTCGTATCGACTTAGTCCCTCACATTATCAATATTCCAAAATGATCCTTAGAATTGAAAAGTGTAGCAAATGCATCCTTGATATTATTCGCTTAGTTTCAAATGCATCCTTGATATTATCAACTTAATGTCATTATAGTCCATGCAAATACCAACGGAGGGACGAATCTTATTAACTTTCTACAATTTCAGAAATCATTTTGGAATATTGATAATGTGAGGATTAAGTTGATACGATCTTATAATTTTAAGGATCAAATTAAGTATTTACTCATTTTCTATTCTTGATGTTGGAGAATGGAAGAAATTGAAGGTAATAGGAAGAAAATAGAAGAGAAGGAAAGATAATTGGATGTCAAGTAATTAATTTTAGTTTAATTGTTTGGATAATTAAAATCTTTTAAAATTCCGGTTTTGGAAACGGAGCACAAGATTCTTTTTTTTTTTTTTTTTTTTTTCTGTTTTTAAAAACTCATTTTCATAAAACTTCTAAATGAGAGAAAGGAATATCTGTAACTTTCTTTGCCCTCCATTCTTTATTCCTGGTTTTACTCCTAGACACGTTAATTTTTGTGTCGTCGGAAAAGTTTTAAACTTGTATAAAAATATATATGAATTAGTTCGATGCATTGTAGTGTAAAACTTCTTTATACTATTTTTCAATTAAATAGTCAAATTATTTAAAAAAATAGACTATCAAATTCATCACCTAAGAAGTTTTATTTTTTAAAAACGTGTCTAAACATTATTGGATGAACCAATAAGGTCCAACACAGTAATTAAATATTTTGTTTTCTTACGCATGTTGTCAAAGATTCGATTTCTGTCATATATATGAAAAAAAATTTTGTTAAGAGAAATAAAACTCATTTCGGTGATCTCTATGTCTTGAAAAAGATTAATCTTCGACTATCGGTCGTGGATACATTAGTACACACCAAAAAAAAATTATTGGATGATAATAACAAAAGAAAACATAACGGTGATACTGAGTTAAATTTAAACTCAAATGTAATAGGGCTTGAATTAGTTGAAATTTTCCACTTCTTTCTTTTCTTTTATGAAACTTAAAAAAAAAGGTAGCCACACTTGTACGTATCAACTTCGAAAGATAAATGCATAACATATATCTCAAGGGGTAGATACAAATGTTATTATAAATGGTTGTAATTAAACATTTAAACAACAACAACAACAACAACAAAAAAACACAAAAACAAAAGTAAGTTGGAAATCAAAAGTACTATCAAGGACGGGGAGACTTGTTTTAATCAAAATTGTCCTAAACAATCTTCTTTATTATATGAGTCTTTTTAAAATTCCAAAAAATTAAAGTTGTCGAGAAGATAATTCATTTGCAGAGAGATTTTTTCTGGACAGTAAATGAAAGCAAGAAGGGGCTACCTCTTATCAATTGGGATACCATTCAGAGACCAAAAAGGATGGGTGGACTTGGAGTAAACAACTTGATAATAAAAAGGTTGGTCTACTCTTCAAATGGTGGTGGAAATTCTCAAAGTAGGGCAATCCTTTGTGGAAAAGAATAGTGTGCTCCATCCACAGATTAAACCCGAATTCTTCATTCTTGCAACAACATAGTAGAGGTGGAAATGGTAGGTTATGGAAATCAATTATGTCAGTGGACGAGTGGGGAGAAAAGTTTAAAAATGCCTTTAAAAAGGGTTGATGAATGAGAGTTGGGGATGGAAGAGGTACAAAATTTTGGAATGACAAATGGATTGGGGACTCATGCATAAAAGATAAATTCTCACGCATGTTCCTTATTTCTCTACAAAGAGATGAGTTAGTAGCAAACATAGATTTCTGGGATGGACTAGAATGACAATGGAATCTCAATTGGAGGAGACATTTGTTTCAATGGGAACCTTTGCAATTGGAGGAATTTTGGAGATGCTTAAAGGAGGCAAATTTAGCAAAATCTGGAAAAAATAGGCCATGGTGGAGTTATAACAGCAAGGGTAATCTCACAAATAACATGAGGAGTGTATGATATGGCTTGGCCCCTATGAGGATAGAACTTTTAGCTTGGTTCGTTATACTACAATGGCTAAACACAAGAAGTAGATTAAAAGGTTAAACGTAATCCAAACAAATGAAGTGATCTACCCATTTTGTGGTAATGAAGAGGAGACGATTAATCACTTTTTTCTTCATTGTAATCATACGCGGAGAATATGGTCCGAGAGTTAGGATTGGTGGCATATCCAAATGCCTATCTCACAAACACCTGCAGAATGGTTTGAAAGATGGGTGGAAGTCTTTAAAGGTGGTTTCCAACAAAAATTGTAGATTTCCCTTATCTTGTCATAATGTGGTCTATATGGTTCCAAAGAAACCGGGTGGTGTTTGAGAAAGTAAACATATATTGGGATAATCTCATATATTTAATTAAATTGAGGCTTGGCTTTTGGCTCAAAGGGTGGAATCAAAATTTTCCTTTCAGCTTGGGTGTAGTGGCAAATCAGTTGGAGTGTAAGCGAATGTGGAAACATAAGAAAGAAAGAAGGCCAACAATAAGTTGTTGTCCGTCGCTGCCTAGCATGCTAAAATGGAATGTGGATGACTCATCAAAAGAAAAATCGGGGGAAGCAGACATAGGAGGAGTACTTACAAATGAGTATGGTTCCATTAAAGGTTTGTTTGCAGCATCAGTTGAAATTAGATAGTCAAATGAGGCAGAGTTTTTGGTAATTGTTTTTGCACTAGAAATGTTATTACAACAAACATGTGCACGTAAAGGAAAATGAGCTTATTTTTGAATCAGATTCCAAGAATGCATTAGCTTGGGTGAATAAAAAGGAAGAATGCTCTTGGAAACACAGTTATTTTTTTGTAGTGTATTGGAGTTTTTTGAAACCAAGAAGAGGATATTATTTTTTCACTTCTCAAACGCATAAAACCATTTAAATTCGTGACACCACGAGTTACTCTCAACTCGTCCCACCAAGTGTACCAATTTGTTTACGGTGAATTTGGTATGACCAAAGTCCGACAACACATAAGATAGAATCACTCAAATGTAGGTCAAAGTTATATGGTAATCTTGTTTGTCAGTTGAAACTTTCAAATGGAAATCGTGTCTATTCGAAATGGGGCAAGCCGAGCTATTATCGAGGAGCTACTATTCGAAAGATCGGGCACAACACCCAACCAACCATCTACAAAAAATATCTACAGGACGATAACACTAAACTTTACGCCCTTTGAAGTCCGAACTAGCATTATAGCACCTACACACCATTTATCAATTGTCGTCGATCAATGCTATATCTGCTATGATTAATTATATATCTCTAACATCCATATTCCACTCAAAATTGGATAAAGTGATATTTTCAGTAGAGCATACATTTCCCTCTGCCGGCTTGCCCTCACGGCTATTACTAAGGAGCTACTATTCGAAAGACCGGACACAACACCCAACTAACCATCTACAAAAAAATATATACAGGACGGTAACACTAAACTTTACGCTCTCTGAAGTCCGAACTAGCATTATAGCACCTGCACACCATTTATCAATTGTCGTCGATCAATGATATATCTTCTACTCAAAATTGGATAAAGTGATATTTTCAGTAGAGCATACATTTCCCTCTATCGCCTTGCCCTCACGACTTGCTCGTCTTCGCGCCTTGAGCATCCTTAGCTCGGCCTCGCACCTTGAGCATTCTTTAGCTCGGCCTCACACCTTGAGCGTTCTTTGCCTCGGCCTCACGCCTTGAGCGTTCTTTAGCTCAGCTTCGCGCCTTGAGCATTCTTAGCTCGGCTTTGCGCTTTGAGCATTCTTTAGCTCGGCTTCACGCCTTGAGCATTCTTTAGCTAAGCTTCGTGCCTTGAGCATTCTTTAGCTCGGCCTCATGCTTTGAGCGTTCTTTAGCTCGGCTTCGCGCCTTGAGCATTCTTTAGCTTGGCTTCGCACCTTGAGCATTCTTACCCCGGCTTCGCTCTTTGAGCATTCTTTAGCTCGGCTTCACACCTTGAGCATTCTTTAGCTCGTCTTCACGCCTTGAGCATTCGTTAGCTAAGCTTCGTGCCTTGAGCATTCTTTAACTCGGCTTCACACCTTGAGCATTCTTTAGTTCCGGGGCGAAACGACACAAGTCTTTGAACTTGGCCGATCCTGATGGGCAAAAGAAACAAAACTCAAAATAGCTTAAGGGGCGAAACGGCACGAGTCTTCGAGCTTGGCCGGTCCTGACGGGTAAAACGACAAAAGAAACAAAACTCAAAATAGCTTAAATGACCAAATGGCCTAAGTTTCTAAACTTCGCCGGTCCTGACGGGTAAATAGCTAAAGGACTAAACGACCCAAGTTTCTAAACTTTGCCGGTTCTGACGGGCAAATAACTTAAAGGACCAAACGGCTCAAGTTTCTAAGCTTCGCCGGTCCTGATGGGCAAATAACTTAAAGGACCAAACGGCTGAAGTTTCCAAACTTCGCCGGTCCTGACGGGAAAATAGCTTAAAGGATGAAATGACACGAGTCTCTGAACTTGGCCAATTCTTATAGGCAAACTCTACTTGAAGACCTCAGCGGAGGATATAAACGCCTCTCTCTGTTACAGGCAACTGAAGACCAAAGGCCTCGGCAAAAGTAACATGCTTTCGAAGATCTCATCAAAAGACCCCATCCTTTTCAGCTCGGCCTCGTGCCTTGAGCATTTTTTGTCTCGACCTTGGGGGCTTCGCCAATCATAGCTAGCACGAACCCCATCGCTTGATCACATATGTCATGATCAAAAGAAAAATCGAAAATGCCCCGGATAGGTTATACATTTTAGCTCGGCACATTGCACGGCATTGCACCGACCTAGGGGCTACTGTTTTGGATATTTACTATGGGCCCCAAGGCCCACTTATATTCTCTTTAAAAAGGCCCTTGGAGTATTGAGTGAGAAGGGCAACCTTAAGGCCACTTTAGACCCAACCTTTACTCTCTTCCTCCCTTTTAGCTCCTTATACATCAGGGACTCACTCCATTGAGTATGGACATATGAGGGCCAGCTCCAAGCAAAGACTTGGCTCCTTCATCATATGCTCTCACCTTTCCCCCGTCAAAGAGAACTATGTGGACTCTGATTTCCCTTCGAGGAATACGTAGGACCGGAGGTCCCCCTCCGTCGAGCCCAATATCGAGGGATCCCCCTTTGTATGGGCGGACCCACATGTTAATGAGTGTGGGCACATGCACCCACTCATTTAAAAAAAAATTATGATTATCTAATATTTATTACTTCTGCCCCCCATTGTTGATTTATTTGCACCCATGCCACTCATTATTCACTTCACTCTTTCAAGCATTTACTTACTCCTCCCATCATGCATACACTCAGACACTTCCTCCCACATCCATTTCAAATTTCTTTTTTGTACACTTTCACTTTTTCACCTTATTACATGCATGCAGCACTTTCACCTTTTACACACATTGCACACACATACACAAAACACATGGTAAAATGTTTCAATAAATACTTAATTCTAGTTAGTAGAAAAAAACTTAATTAGTAAACAAAAAAAACTTAATTGGTCATATATATATATATATATATTCTGTTGTTGGTTATATTTATAGCAAAAATTATATTTTTGCTTTATTCTATTGTTGTTTCTATTTTTTTCTCTTAAAATTTGTCTTAGAAAAAATGAGGATGTTACACAACTGCCGACTGTTCATGGTTTCGCCTCTCTCTGTCATCTCTCAAGCAGTAGCACAACACTGCACTAGCCGACTAGTCCTTCCTCTTTTTCATTTCATTGTTAGGGACTTCCATTCCTAGGATTTGTAAAAACTTGAAATTTGGGGTTGTTGTATATAGGTTTATTTCTATCAAATTGGTTGATCGATTATACAATTAGGATGATGACAAACATGTTTATGAAGTTAATTTTATGAAATTTTCTCTTTATGATGGTTAATTGCAAATATTGATAGGTTAGGATTTTGATATGCTTAAATTGGAAACTTTGTCATAATTGTATTATTTTACCAAATTGATTGGTTAGACATGAAATTAAATGTATTAACATTTTTCTTTTAATTGCATGAGATAATAGAAGGATTTTTGAAAAGGAAATTAACATCAAATGAACAACAATCTACATTGATTTTGTTTTTTGAAATAGATTGCACCCGCTGGCTCAGGGTCTTAGATCCACCACTGCCCCTTTGTGTGTCATGATAGCCGTGAGCCTTCTGACCAAAGTACAAACCAGCAACTTGAAACACGAAGATGGAATTTTACTCGACTTGAAGCATTTTGGTATGCTCTATGCACTTTTATGATTTGGTTTGGGCTCTTTTTTATGAGTCCATTTCCTCTTCGGTATAGAAAAATTTCAGTAGAAAAGAGAAAGATTCAATAAATAAAATAATATAATTTATAAAATATTATTATTTTATTCATTAAGTTTATCTGTAGTCTATTGAAATTTTCGGATGATGGAAGAGGATTATACTACTCCTTTTTTATCTCGATCAGAACACATGCTAAAAAATATTCTTCAAACCATAAACATGGTATTATATAAAGCCAAAAGTGAAGACAAAACCAGTGGCTCCGGGGAAAGGAAGGAAGAGGCATCTACATCATATATTCATTGTGATTTGACTTTACACAACATCAATAAACAAAACCAACCGTAGGCCATATCCCTGGCGAATCCTTATCTCTTAACATAGAAACGACGGAATAGGGTACGGGCCCTGATTATTATTATTATTATTATATATTTTCCCAAGTTAGGATACTGGATATATGATGCTCCTTGCACGTGTCGTTACTTAAATCGTGGAATCCAAAACCAAGGAAAATCAACCTACATAAAACGGAAAGTACAGTGTTTTTTGCAACCACCCACTGACACTGATTGTGGGATACGGTAGACTGAGATCCTTTTTATTTTTTTTCTTTATTTTCTTTTTAATTATTTTAATTTTAGAAGTATAAATATAATAAAATAATATTAAATGGATCCAATCCTAAAGTTATAGTAATGGAGGGATAAATTAAGAGAATCTCCACCCGAATATAGAAGGGTGGTGTTTCACTCTGCTTCCAGCTAAAATGATAGGAGGGAAAGAAGTATAAATAAGTGTATGCAGTATAACATGCCATTCATTCCTATAAGTAGGAAAAGCGTCTTTCTCACGTCACGGGTACGAGTTTATAATCGATAATTTATAACGGATAAGAAAATAATTCCGTTTGATAAGTGTTTTTGTCATGAGCTTATAATACTTTTTCACGAGTTTATAACGCTTTTTTCAAATACTATTTGAAGTAGCGTTTGAGTTTATAACTTATAACGTTTTATTTTGATTTTCACTTTTATCCTTATTATCTTCATTTAATTCTACCTTTATCCTCTTCTCTCTCTTTTATGTAAAATCATTAATGAAGATGTCATTTTATGTCATTTTATATTTTTCAGTCAGTTCAACCGCTAGTTTTACCAAACATTTCCACAGAAAATAAGTTAGTTTATCTGCTATCCGTTATCAGTTACTTCAGTTGTTATCTGTTATAAGCTATCCGCTATCAACTAACTTATCCGCTAACAATTAATTTTATCAATGAGGCTCGAAGTCAATTGTTACTTGTAAGTGTTCGATAAACGTATGGAAAAAAAAAGTGATCGATAAAATTTGTCATATATCTTAACTTTAAAATTGGATAATTTTCCATTCTCTTAAATTTATTATATAATAATAATAATAACACTTACATGTTAGAAGGGAGTTGCATTTTTATGAGAAAAATTGAAGTTTAAATTTTAAAACAGTAACTATTGATAGGATCTTTTAATCTCAATAGTGTCTAACCATTTAGTTTTATAGGAATTGCGGAGATACTTTGTTCAAATATGTAAAAAAAAATAATGCTTAAAAAAACAAAATAAAACGTTGGAATAGAGTGCTACTGTGTGCATTCTAAGCTAGCGTTTGCCATAAAAACAGAATGGAATGGAGTGTTTTATTTATTCGTTTTTATTTCACACTTTTAGTGAAATCAAAAATCAGACTTTTCAATTTCGTGTTTTATTAGGTTCTATTTATAAAATGTTAGACAAAATTTATATATTATATGAGTTTAATTATTATACATTATTAGTATTAACGGAGGGTCGGGATCTATTATTGTCATTGTCTCCCCCAAGTTTTCTAAACAAAATTATATATATATATATATATGATCAAATTATACCGATATAATATTTGGACATTGTTACATCATTCAATAACATCCCACCAGATAAATATTTTTCAAAATCAATCGTTGGATTGAAAGTTACTATCATATAGATCATATCTCTAAATTTTTACACCAATCTATAATCATTTGCTATGTCATCAAGATGCATCAAGATTAACGTTATATACAATTACACTGTTAACTTTAATCTTGACATATCTTGATGATATAGTAAATGATTATAGATTTGTGTAAAAATTTATAGATATGATCTATATGACTTTCAATCCAACGGTTGATTTTGAAAAATATTTATCCGATGGAATGTTATTGAATGGTGTAACAATGTCCAAGTATTGTAATTTTATCCCTCCTCATATAAATAAATATATATATATATATATATATATATATATATATATATATATATATATATATATATTTCTGAAAAATCAGTCTAAGCCCAACTCCCTAAAGACTCAACTACAAATCAATTACCAATTAATTTCATATCAGAAACTAATAAGAAAATGGATGTAATTAAGTTGACTATATAAATATGTTTGAGTAATTTATATTAGAGTTTAATTGCTATGCACACCCAATCATCAATTATGATATGAATGACTTTTAAGGTAGTTAGGATAAAAGTAAAACATTTTTACTGGTGTATCAATTTATGATTGAATGTTAGTATAAAAGGAATTTCTACTGTCAGTGTATAACAACTAAATTATGGCTAAATTACTCTTTTGGTCCCTCATTTATTTTAATTTATTCAACTTGGTCCCTCTATTTTAAAAATGTTCAAGTCCGTCCCTTAATTGTCAAATGTTAAGCAATTTGGTCATTTCCGTTAACTTTTCTCTTCGCCAGAAAATTTCGCTGTAAACTAGAAATTTCTCTCCCATTCTCTCTCTTCCCCCTTCTCTCTCCCTTCATCTCCCCCTCTCTTCTCTCTCTCCCTTCATCTTGGGGAATTTCAGTCCATTAATTTCATTCCTGAAATCATAAATCCCTCAGAACTCACATATATTCTTCCCCAATTCTTCTCACCGCAGGAGCACCAGACACACCCCAAACATTTGTAACCTTTTCCCTCTTATTTTCCTAAAACCCCTTTCCTTATTTCTCTCCACCGCACTATGCGCACACGCACTCAGCCCCTCATTTTCCGTCGTTGTCTCGCCGGAGCACCAACACTTTCCTGTGATGCTTTTGGGGATTTTGGGTTATTAATCCATGATGTTTTTTGCAGTCTTTCTATCCGTTCTCTCCATTTCAGGTATGCCATCTTCATTTCTGATTTGCCAATTTCTTCTTGTTTTTCTTCTCTCTTAAGATGCAAAGCAAAGCCCTAAATATTAGAGAGTTTTCTTCTATCTTCAAATTATTCGTACAATAAGAAGGGAGAGATTGGGGGGGATGGGGGAGAGAGAGAGAGGGGAGAAATTCCCAGAATCAGGCGAAATTTTCGGACAAAGGGAAAAGTTAACTATGAAAGTTAACGGAAATATATTTGACAATTAAGACCAACTTGAACATTTTTAAAATAAAAGGACCAAGTTGAATAAATTAAAACAAATGAGGGACCAAAATAGTAATTTAATCTTAAATTATTTACATATGTTAAGATGTTAATTATATATCAAATTTGTTCCATATAATTTGCTTTTATATGTTAGTTAATTTTTGTTATTATTATTTTATGTTATGTATATTTGGTCGTGACCTTCCTCATGAAATTTCTGGCTCCATCCTAACCGGCAGTGTAAAATTTTTTATATTATAAACCAATCAAATATCATGATATGAATAACTTTTAAAATGATTAAGATAAGAATCAAATATCTCCATGTAAAAGATCTTTGGACTTACGTGCATACCAATTAAATGTATATTATATACTGTCTCCTTCTAACACTTCTTACCCAAGTGTCTGTTAGTCTTTGTGACAACTCGTGGATTTTGTCGTCCAAATTCAAACTGGTTATTAGATCCTAATACTGGAAGGCGCGATTCGATGGTAGCGGTAGCAAACGAGGAGGACCCCCGAAGTGTAGAAGAATCTCCTTCTCACCGTTCATCAAACAAGTTCTTGGAAGGCACGTGTTGTTTTATCGTTGGAGGTGACAGTATAGTTGTTGTAGTTTGTGATAATCTTATTGTATTTGGAAATGGGAGATGCACTGCACTAACTCAAGGAAGGACCACATTAATGGGTGTGGGGGGAGAGATAATGCAGTGGAGAAAAGAAAGGGAGAAACTCCAATTCTATGGCATCTTTATTATAAACAAAATTTAAATAAAAAATTTAAATAAAATATATATATTAAGAAAATTGGTTAATCTTATTTAATATTATTAAAAAATTAAGTATATTATTTCAAATATCCTTCATAGAAAATTTTAATTTTTATTAAATAAATTCAACATTGAGTTATTGTTAAACAAAATTGATATTAAATATAGGATATTTTAGAAATAATATCATTAAATAGGATGAAAGTAGTTAAAATTTATTTATATATGTGACCAAAATTTTTGAAACTTTTTTTTGTTTATAATAATGGGAGGGAGTATGCCATTTTCGTGGGGAAAGGTGACACATAACATAACGTCAAAAGAATCTTCGCATGACAAACATATCATGCTGCATTTGGCTTTAGCGTAAAATTATAGTGACATCTTGAGAGATGGACAAATAACTTCATTCGCATGCTTAATTTTATACGCTATACTATAAGTTCTTTTAATTATTGTTATATTACAATTACAATTTACAACAGCTGTTATTTGATAAATATTTATAGTTTTTTTTTTTTTTACTGGATAAATATTTATAGTTATAAAGTATGCCTCAGTTGACAACATAAATTTCATATGGGCATATTTGCTCTATGCAGGACCGACCCTAAGATTTTGGATGTCTTATACAAATTAAGAAGTTGGTACTTTTATAATCATTTGAATATTGTCTTCCTTGTAATTTTTGCTGCATAATCATTAATAAATCGTTCACAATCAAGGTTTTTTAAAAAATCATTTTCGATAGAAATAAAAGCTAGACTATTTAATCTACTTTGTGATATAGTAGATCGCAAATAAGATTTTAACAATTTCAATTTAGAAAAACTTCTCTCAGCAGATGTAACAGTAACAAGAATAGTTAATATTATTCTATAAGTTATGCATGCATTAGGAAAACAATTAAATGTTTTCAAAGAACCCAATATCATAAAGCTTGATTTTGATTCAATTGTTAAAATCTCTCTAATGACTTTTAGTTCTTCAAATAAACAACAAGTTGTTAATACAATTTCTTACAAAAAAATTATCCCTGAGCACCCTTTTGAGATTCAATATTAATTTCAATTTGTTCTTTTCATTTCCGTTTTAGATGATCAGAAAGTTATTTTCTAGGCAACATGTTCAAAGAATTAGACAAAAGTATAGACAAAAGCACAAAATTATAATCTATAAAGTAACCAAGGAGCCTCTAATTGAGCAAATAACAATGAGATTAAAACAATAACACCTGATTGAACGTGAGAATTTTCACCGCAAGTCTTCTCTTCTGTTTCGCCAAATTAAATAATCAATTTATTTGCATAATTACATGAACCATAACTCTATAAGGCATAAGATAAAGAATCAAAGACAATAAAATATTGCAATAAAAGGAAGTGGTCAAATTGGACTCACTATGTGATTAAAATAAATATGTATCTCAAAGCACACACAATTGAAGAAATGAGGATATGATATCCTTAAGGCCAACGAAGAGAGAAAGAACAATCAACAATGGCGGCCAAAATATTGATGATGTCGAAGTGGAAAGAGCCAAAAAGGAAGTAACTACTGAACTACGATGCAGTTGGAAAAAAGAATTAGGAATTGAGTCATTGAGAGACAAAGAGTCATCGAGAAAAAAAAGAGGGAAAAAAATATGTTCAAATCAATTAGGAGTGCAGCTATTTAGGTTATTAATTTAAAACTAAACTATATTTCAATAATCACGAATACAATTTAAGGAATAATTATTTTTTATTGCTAATAAGTAAATTATATAAAAAACTATTTTAATATATATATATATATATGGTGCTCCTTAACATGGAAAGCAAATTAATTCTATAAATTTTTTAATTTTAATATTATCAATTTTATATATATTAAGTATATAAAAAAAATTGATGTCCCTGACAAAATAGGATCCTGTGCGGTCACTCCTCCGACACATACTCGGAGTCACCACTACCTCTACGGTTGTAGAACCTCAAATTTCGCTATAAGTGTTGTGATTAAAGCCACTCCATCGAATGCTCAAAGGAAATTAGTAAATATGCTTATTAAAAATCCTACAAAGAGTATACATGCATGCTATAATTAATTGGTAAAAGTTTTAAATTCATTTAGTCATAAATTAATCATGTAAAAAAAATCATTGTCATTCTTTTTATTTCTTTCTAAAGTTTCCTCATATCTTTTATAGGGATGGCAATAGGTAGGTATGGGTAGGATATAATAATACCCATCCTCATACGCATGTTTTTAAAAAATACTTCTACTTGTATCCATACCCGCATGAGAAACAACTTTAATATCCGTACCCTTACTCGTTGGATACCTAAGTATCCATACCCGCACCCATTACCCGCACTTTAATATAAAAATTTGTGGATGTTTAAAAACATGATAAGAAATTTATACTGTCAATAGAAGAGAACATAAATATGTAATACAAATTAGTTCATTTCAAATGTAAGTATTGTTTCGATCTAGTGATGCCAATAGAAACTGTTCATTTGGTTCCCTATATTCAAAATTTATCACATTCACTCATATGCACCATTAGATACATTTGAGTATGCATTAAATAAATGACTTCTAACAATGAATCAATGATCCAATGGTGCATACGAGTGAAATCATTGAATGTAGTGCATTTTGAATGTAAGGAATCCAAATCCAACTAGAACATAACAAGAAAATTAACTATTACTAAAAGTAATAAACACAAATTTAATTAAATAAATATATTAGTGCAATAATTATTACTTTCCTTTTCATGTTTCAATCAACTGTACACATAAGTATCTTCAAAGTATCTTCATTAAGCCTATAACAATAAGAACTCGACAACTTACCTCCTGTACAGATTCTAAAGCAACACTTGAAATTAGGACGGCCAAAATATCCTTGACAATTTTTCGCAATATTAACTTGATCCCATTTGTTTTCCATGAGGCAACTCTGTAGATTTCTATGCATAATATTAAATTGGGTTAAGTATGTTTTTCATCCCTATAAAATTGATAAATTTTAATTTTGGTCCCTATAAAAATTTAATTCGTTTTTAATCCCTGATGAGGGACTAAAAACACACTACTTTTATTAAATGTAGGGACTAAAAACGAATAAAAATTTTATAGAGACCAAAATCAAATTTTACCAATTTTATAGGGATCAAATACATACTTAATCCTATTAAATTAATGGTAGAGATATTTCTATAGCATGATTTATTATTGTTTCAAGAGCATGCAGTAATTTTCCCATAAGTATTGGATCAAGATTCAAGAATAACGAAAACTAAACTAGAATTTTTTTTTTTTGGTACAAAAATATGCATGTTTAATCATTAAATCATATTCCGTTCAAATTGTGTAATATATTGTTTTCTAGCTATAAATTATTTTTTAAATTGTCAAATTTGTTCACGAAAATTGTTACTGATTACTTAAATTCAATCTCGCCTTAAGCAAGTGGTCGAAGAGTTCGATCCCTGGCTCTTACATACGGAGAAAAACCTGATTGAAAGAGGTCAGGCCTTAAATATTGTTTAGTACTTCGAGGGATTAATCTTCACAGTTATGTGCGGAGGATATCCTAAGGAAAAAAAAAATCAATCTTGCCTAGCCAATTCTCGCATTACTGATCTCTATTAAGTATCAACAACTATTCTAAACTGTCTCTTAAAATACCTCCCTATTAAAAACAAAAACAATGTAATTTAAGGTAAGAGAAAGCAACCGAGTATTTCCATAACAAATTATAAATCTGCAAGATTAATTTTATATATAGACTAAAGGCTTACCTTAGTCCCCAACAATATTTGAGGTACCATTTTTCGTTCCTGAAAAAAAAACTCATCGAATATCCTGACAATTAATGACAAAACAGGGACAAGTCAGTCCTTTTGTTTGTCTTCATCCTAAACATAGTGTTAGAGTGATGATGTATACTGTCAGTTTGCTTAGGTGTTTATCAAACTCGTTCATTTGACCTGTGTTGATGCATTTGGTGTGATGCATGTGAGGTGTTGTTTGTAATATGTAGGGACTAATGTGTCCCATGATAGAAATTGTCAGGGACTACATTGAGTTACTTAAATAATAGTTGAGGACTTTATTGGGCCAATGCAGAATTATTCTCATGATCTATTATGTATGTAGGGATTATTGCCTGGACACCCAACATGCTAACGGTACACATCAGTACTCTAATGGCCTGTTCAAAATGAAAACAAATGGAGGGACTAAAATGCCCATCTTTTGTCATTCTCGAAAACTATTCGGTGAATTGTTTTTTGCTCTGGGACGAAAAGTGATACCTCAAAAATTATTCGGGGACTTAGTATATATATATATATATATATATATATATATATATATATATATATATATATATATATATATGGGGCGGAGTGGGTACTAGAATACTCGTATCCGCACCCATTCTCATTAACTTTTATAGGTAATTATCCATACCCTTTAAGCGGCTAATTACCCTATCCATCATAACTAATTTTTGGTGAAACTCAAGGGCTCCATTACCCATTCTCATCTCTAATCTTTTAGGTTTCAGAATAGTGAGTCCATAAATTTGAAAAGACGTTCATATATAAATGAAAAGAGTAAACTACAATCTGAATGATTGGGTTGACATTTATTTGGTCCATAAAAAATAGATGACATTAATTTAGTTCTCTTAAAAAATTGATATCAGTTTAGTCATTCAATAACAAAATATCACATAAGTTTAGTTTCTCCATATCATATTTTATATACAAAAGGATAATTTTGATATCCTTTTATATTATTGAGGGCTAAATTGATGTCTCCTATTTTCAAGGATCGAATGATATCAATATCATTTTTCAAGAATTAAAATGGAAGTAAACTCTTAAAAAAAAGTAAGGTTTGGCAAACTTTCCTCATTATAAGCTTTAAATTTTTTTACATAGTATTATAGCTCTTTTATGTTTAGCAATCTTATGATGTGGATCCAATTCAACATTTATTTATAAAAAAAAATAGTTAAATTGCTCTATGACTATGTAGAATTTTTTAAAATTTTCAAATAGATCTCTATAGTTTAAAAGTTTTTAATGATGTTTCTATACTTTAATATATTTTTTAAATAGGCTCTATAATTGAACTAAATTTCTATTTAAGCCACTACTAATTATAAAATGTTATAATTAAATCCTTTGAAACCAATAATATCGATACAAAATGTCCTGAAGATGACTACAAATATCCATTAATGGGGTCTCGCAATCATCAACCACTAGAAATATATTTAAAATTTTTTAAAAGTATTAAAAGTATAAGGATCTTATTGAAAAATTTTAAACTATAAAAACCTATTTAAAAATTTAAATTATATATAGGGACTTGTAGAACAATTTAACTATAACTCTTTTATTCATAATTAGGGACTGGATTGGGTGGTTAATTATTATGTTGCATATTATATTGCAATAAAGGTTATTGAAAGAAACTCAGAACCAAAAAATAGAAATTGCATGGGGTAGCTGAGAATCTTCGAAAATGGTTGGAAGCAAAAAATGCTTGCAGTGAGCAATCTCAGAGTAGAGAAGAATCCGAGAAAACCAATTGAAGAAAACTGCATAAAGTACTAGCTTTCAACTCAACTAAATACAGTGTTGGTGCTGTCCTTTTATACAAGTGTGCAACCGTAACTAACTAAATAACTAATCCCACAATCAATTAACTAATCCTAACTCATAGACTTTATATTAAGTGCAAACACTTAGCTACAGTTAAGCTACGGAGGATTCTGTTGTAATACTCCTCGCACAATGTAGCAATAAATCTCTCTCTCTCTCTATTTATATATATACGTTTTGTACGTCCTTGAAAGATAGGATTAGCACTAATGTGCAAGGCAGACAATTGTCACAATAAGGAAGAGCGGGGGATTGGAAAGGGATATGAAAGTCTTTAAGCAAATAAGTGATACATTGCATATCACAGGTGACTATTGCCATAACTTTCTATTCGGCTTCACATGAGCTTCTAGAAATCGTGGTTTGTTTCTTAGACTTCCAAATAGATAAGGAAGAAACCTAATTAGTCGACACAGTAACATGTGATGGACCGATTTGTGAGTATCAAGACGGGTAGCCCGGTCATTCATAACCACCATAAGCCTTTAATTGCACGGTGGAGGTCACATGCAAAAAAGACCAAGAGCTGAACAATCTTTTACATAACAAAGGACCCTCAAAACAGCAACATAATGACATTTGGTCGGCTTGTCCATGAACTAGGATAGTTGCTGGACAACAAAGGTGAGATCAGGAATAGAGGTGTATATGAATCGACCAACAATTCTTCTATATGCAAATGGATCCTCATAAGATGGAGAATCAACCTGATGTAGCTTGGCTGCCTTGTCAATTGGTGTGGTGGCTGGCTTGCAGGCAAGAAGATCTGCATCTAACAACAATTTCAATGCATACTTTCTCTAATTAATGTCTATATCAATATGACTGCTAGCAACTTTCAATCTTGGGAAATATTTAAGGTCCCCAAGGTCTTTAATTTGAAAGGAAGCATCAAAGGACTATTTGATAGACTAAATTTCAGAGAGGTTATTGACATCATCCACATAAAAAAGTAGGGCAGTAAATGATTGAGAAGCTGATTTGGCGAATAAGGAGTAGTCACTCTAGGATTGTTTGTAACCAGAATCAGTGAGGAAGGAAGAAAGCTTGGCAAACCATAGGCGGCTAGCTTGCTTTAGACTATAGAGTGACTTTTGTAGTTCACAAACCTGATGTGGATAATTTGGGATGACTCCTGGGGGGCAATTTCATGTACATTTCCTCAACCAAATCACCATGGAGGAATCCATTATTTACATCCAACTGTTTTAGAAACAAACCATGGATGGAGGCAAGGGAAAATTGGTGGAATTGGTGGCCACTATGAGATTGTCTCTAGTGGATTTTTTAACCTGCACTTTAGAAGATGCGCGAGGAGATGATGCATAAGGGAAATAAGATTAGGAAATGTCAGGGATGGTTAGGAGGTTAATGTTGAAACCAAAGTGGTTATGGTCCAAATAATCCCTTGAGTTTTGATGTTAACAAAGGGCTAATTTAAGAAGAACAAAGATTTATTATGGACTAACGTTTTATATTAAGTGTGCAGGATAAAACTTAATTGAGTCCAAAGACTATCCAAAGTCCAAAGACTTTATCTCGTCCAACCTTTGAACATGATTAGCGTCTTACTCAGACTGGACGGTAATAAATAGAACCATGAGTCCAAAGACTCCTTCGGTTACTTTTGTAATAGCTAGTCCAATAGTGCTTTTATATTTTAAGCGCGAATACCTTGTAAAAGTATTTGAATTTATTATTCCCTAAAAAAGGCTTATATCCTTGGGACAAAACATTCTTTATAATATTCGTTCAAATGTAAAGCGTAAGCCAGAAGGTCTCTGTCACTTAAAGAAGTTGACCTTCTTCTTTTGGAAAAACAAAAGGGAACTTTCGTTCTACACAGAGAATATGTCAGCACCACTTTTAGCTATCATTCCGATAGTCTATCCTGCTGATCAAAAACTTCAGAAGCTATCAGACTCAACGGATCAAATGCATTCAATGCTCATCAGAACGGATCATTTTCCATCCGTTGAAGACTGAAGTCTGCTCAAAGACAAGAGGCTATATATACCTCCATCCCTTGAAGATGCATGGTGACCGAACTTGAGCAAAAATACAAGTGAAGCAATACTTAGCGATTCAAAATCTTTCAAGAGAAACAAGCAAACATCTGCTCAAGCATTCAAAGAGAAAATCTCAAGCTTACAAAGCTAGCAAAGCTACTCTGATCCTCATTTTCATTTTACTCTCTGTGTAGAGTTTTTAAGAGTCTAAGTTTCGAATTCTCACATTTAGTGAGTTAGTAGAACAAACTCTTTTCAAAACCTTAGTTTGGTTGAGCCTGAAGAGGCATGTCTGTAAAAGAATACTTAGAGAACCTGAAGAGGTTGAGAATACTGCCTGAAGAGGTGTTGAATACTTTGTAACAAAGTGATTTTGTTATAGTGGATAAAGCTCTCAAGTAGAGAGGACTGGACGTAGCTTTTTGGTGAAGAGTGAACCAGGATAATATCTCAGTGTTCCTTTCTCTCCCTTACCCTTACTTTAGTTTATTATCTAACTAACTAACTAGGATTGAATTGCCTTTTCCAACGGTGCTTTCTTATCTTATTCAAACTAAGTTAGCGTCCAACTTGATGTTTGGAAGAGCTCTCTTTGCTTTTAATCGTTTTAGCGTCCAACCTTGCGAAAATTATTATCTGCTTACGAAAAGAATTTAAAATCTTCAGAAACACAATTCAACCCCCTTCTTGTCTTTCAAACAGGTTCTTTCAGTTAAAATGTGTAGGGAATCAAGCACAGTCATGGAATTAGAGGAAGGAAGAGTGGCAATGAGGATGTCAAATATATCATCTAGACTTATGGGGTTGGTGATAATGTAGGAGGTGAGAATGTATTTATGGTGATAGTAAATTGAGAAGAACTGGTATTTTTAGAAAATGAAAAAATTCGTGAAACAAGACATTTCTAGAGACAAAAAGCTATCGGGTTTTGATATTCAACAATATGAACCCATTGGTACTCGGTTTGTAGCCAAGTAATGCACACTTGCAGGCCCTAGAGTCAAACTATGTTCTAGGAATAGAGGAGGTGCTGGCGAAACACAAAGAGCCAAACACCTTGAGATGTGTGAAATCAGGTGACTAATTGTAAAGGATAATATATGGGGAGCTGTTTTGGAGCAAAGGAGTATGGAGAATGTTGATAACGTGGACAGAATGTGCAATTGCATATGACCAACAGACCTTTCGTATATAGCTTTGAACCATTAGTGCTAGTGTTATGCTGAAAATATGTTGATGTTTCCTCTCCATTATTCCATTTTGTTGGGGGTATCAGCATAGGAGGTTTGGTGGATGATACCCTTATAAGTAAGGATGTCAACGGAACGGGACGGGGACAGGGAGTACTCCCCCGCTCCCCGTCCCAAATCCCCGCCATGGGGAGTTTTTCTCCCCCGTCCTCGTCCCCGCTGATCCCTGCGGTCTCCACGAGGACCTCGAAAATAATAAATTCAAAACTTATTATTATGTCAAAATTGCTATAATAATCAATTAATAATCAACCACACAAGCAAAGCATTTGATTTATTTGACCTCGAAAATGCATTACAACATTTGATGAATCCAACTGATAATCAACCACACAAGCGGAACATGACCAAATTCACAACCTCAAGCCCATTGATATGTGCCCAATAAATCAACCAGCAAAGCATTTGAGAATCTAGTTCTCATTTAATGTAAAAAAAATTCAAGTAGAACAGTATGAAAGAAAGATCCCAAGATGGCGAAATATTCCAAATACAGGTTACAAGATGAAAGAAAGAAAAAACGAAACTCCAAATGGGTTGAAAATGATACAGCATATTGCTTAAAAAGTGCTTCATTTTCATATTATATCTTGGGTTAAGTATGTATTTGATCCCTATAAAATTGGTAAATTTTGATTTTGATCCCTATAAAAAATTAATTCGTTTTTAATCCCTAAAAAATATAAAAATTGTGTGTTTTTAATCCTTGGCGAGGGACTAAAAACACACTACTTTTATTAAATGTAGGGACTAAAAACGAATAAAATTTTTATAGGGACTGAAATCAAATTTTACCAATTTTATAGGGATCAAATACATACTTAACCCTTTTATCTTTGTAAATGAACCAAAAAGAAGAAGAATAGCATTGGTTCTCTATTCCGATTAATTTTTGGAGTCAAATCCCTGATAACACTAGGATTCAAAAAAGACAAAACTTTGAAGCTTATCAAGATAGCGGTTCCTCTTAAGGATATAGAGAACGGGGATTTGTTGGATTACTTGGAGGTTTGCATCGATTTGTTGGAGGTTGCTAGATGCGGCGCTGGGTTGTTGGTTGCGGAGGGGATTCGCAGCCGCGAGCAGTCAGCCGCGAGCAGATGTCGGAGTCGCAGACGTGAGTAGCTAGCCGCAAGCAGAACCCGCAGTGGTCGGTTGATGATGCGGTGGTCGGTTGCTGGTGGCGGTGCAGTCTGGTTAGGGTTTAGATTTAAGTGAAAGAAATGTAGGTTGCTGGTGGTGACATAGTCTGGTTAGGGTTGAGAAATGAGAAGTGAAATGATATAAGGGTTGAGTACTTGGGTGAAAGAAAAAGCTTGAGGGAATCAAGACATTATGTATTATGAGTAGGTATAATATATGTGTGTATATATATATATATATATATATATATATATATATATATATATATATATATATATATATATATATATATTAAGGGTAATTATGTAATCTCCTCGAGATGGGGGTATGATCCTCGTCCCCGTCCCCACGGGAAAAAATTCCCCGCCCGAGGGCCCCCGAATAGGGCAGTTCCCGTGGGGATCCCCGCTCACAGGTGAAAATTGTCATCCCTACTTATAAGTAGAGAAGAAATGCTGTATGATAAACTCAGGACCATTGTCACTTTGAATGGTTTTTTGACTTTGGTATTAAATTGTGTTTCCACCGAAGTGATAAAGTTCTGTAAAAGATTTTGTTTCACTTTTACATTTCATTAAAAATATCCATGAGAAAGGTGAGTGGTCATCTACAATAATGAGGAAATATTTATGACCATGCATGGAGGGAACAGAATATGGTCCCCAAATTTCTACTTGTAAAAGATCGAAATAGTGGGAAACTCTTGAATAGCTATAAGCAAAAGATAATTTATTTTATTTAGCTGAATGGCAAACATCACAAAATGTGGTTTTTATTGAATGATAAAAAGAGAACATGTTTATTTATTACATCAATGCAATATGCAAAAGCATGTGCAAGTCTAAAATGCCACAAATATGAGGATGATACAAAAACACAATTGACATATGAAAGTAAATGAGAAGCATAGTCAGAAGAGGGACATGGAGGAACCTCAAGGATATACAACCCATTGATCACATCAAATATACCAATCGTCCTCAATGTAGCTTTATCCTGAATTGTGAAAGAAAAGGCATCAAAAGTTAACAAACAAGACATTGAAGATGTCAACTTTGTGATAGAAAGCAAATCGAATGAATTAAAAAGATGGGATATGGAGAAGATCATGGATCATAAAGTGATATGAAATGTAAATACCACCTAAATGGCATGCACCTACTACATGGCAATTAGGAAGTTTCACATGAATAAGTCAATTTTTATGGTATGAAGCAAAATAAGATAAGGAAGAACATATATGATCGGTTGCACCACTATCACGAGTCCCAGAACTAGAAGAGTTACCTAAATCAGAATTTCCATTAGGTGCTGCTTTGGTGGAAGCAGCTAGGGTGATGCTAACTTGATTAGAGACGTGTGTGGTAGGATAAATTTGCGACTGATGTAGAAAAGACAACAGACCTTGATACTTCTATTGACTAAAACCAGACTTCGAATTTTCTTGAGGTTCCTGAGTGCAATCAAGATTCAATTCCTCTTTTGCATCATCAATGACATCTGCAGCTAATGTATTAATTTGGTCCTCGCCCTTTGTCAACAATGTGGCCATTCTTGCCACAATATGTGCAAACTATGTGATTTTCAGATCCTCTTCACAAGTATAATTAGGCAAGAGTAAAAAATTATCCAATTCATCCCACAAAATCATTTTAGTTCAGTGAAATAACTAGTTACACTTAATCCACCTTATTTGAAGGAGGTTATGAACTCTTATAAATCCACTATTCTGAAGAGAACACCTTGCGAGAAACTTTCCTTGAGTTCTACCCAAGCATCAAAACTCTTATCAGTCCACAGTATACTCTGAGCAATTTGTGAGGATACCGATCTGGCGATCCACAAAATCATTATGTTGTTGGCTCATTCCCAAGCAACGAATAAGGGATCTCCCCTTGCAAGTGCCACAATGGTCCCATCGATGAAGCCTAATTTGTCATTCGAAATCAAACTCATCTTCATCTAGCCTATTGGTGATAATTTTCACTTATGAGAATGGGCGAAACAAGAACCACAACGAGATTCTCTGAAGGATGGAAGTAGTATGGCGATACCGAAATTCGTGATTGATCAACGACAGTGCAAATATGTTGTTGTGCACAGAAGTGGCTTAGATAAATGTTTCTGCGGCCATTATAGATTGAATGTATCAGACCTCTGATGTAGCAGAGCTCTATTACAGTGTAGGAAGCTGAGAAGAAGAAAGTGAAATCACATAAGCTATTTAAATTAAGCTTCGAAAATGGTTGAAAGCAAGAATGCGTGAGTGCAAACAATCTCACAGTAGAGAAGAATATAAGAAAACCAATTGAAGAAAAATGCATAAAGCATTAACTTTTAACACAACCAATTATGGACATGTTGGGTTTACCGTTTTAAACATACATTTAGGTTCAAAAATACGTTTGCCTTAACGAAACTTTATAGATACTTTGCCTCAAACGTACATTTGAAATTTTCCAACGATAAACCAAACATAATCTATAGTGTTGGTGTTGTCCTGATATACAAGTGTGCAACCGTAACTAACTATATAGGTAATCTCATAACCAATTAACTAAGGAAGATTCTATGGTACACCTTGCCTATATGGTCCAATCAGATGGTGAGAATTTAGCTTCATGTGATATTCACATAACTCAATTAATTGAGGTGGCGTATTATGATTGGATATAGGATACCCAAACCCTTTACTTTTCAAGCGTATCATAGCAACGCCCATTAACTAATCGTGACTAACATACTTTATTATATGTATTATATACAAGCATATTATATATATATATATATATGTTAGAACAACTCACCTGTCTATCAGTTCACACATACACAGGATAGACGGGTCGCAGGGCATAGACGGGTTGCGCGAGGCACACACACGAAGTACAGACGGGTCGCGCAAAGCACACACACACACACACACACACGGGGCATAGACGAGTCGCGCTAGGCATACAGACAGGTCGCGAGAAACGTAGACGAATTAAACACACCCAATAGACATATGAACAGTGTATAGACGGGTTACACAGAATTGCTGAATAATTGCACACACTCATTTATTAATCCATTCACAAGTATTTATACACACATAGGTGTTAATCCCACAAGGATTAATTGCCTTACAGTTACACTCCTAACTGCCTAACTAACTCAAACTGAATTAACTAACTCAATACACTCCCTTTAATTCAGTCAACTCTTAAATGTGATATGCATAGAAGCATCACTATGAAGTCTAACGTCCCAACTAGGTTGGCACCCTAGACTTCACCATTCATTTGCAACACATCACACTCTACTGAATATTTGACAATGACACAATTCCCAGCTTATCTCTTAACAACTTGAATTTATCTCCCTTTAAAGCTTTAGTCAGTATATCTGCCCTTTGATCTTCAGTGCGGCAGTAAACTAAGCTCAACTTCTCCTTATTCACTTGATCTCGCAAGAAATGAAATCTAGTCTCAATGTGTTTACTTCTTCCATGTGCAACTGGATTGTTAGCAAGATTGATAGCTGATTTGTTGTCTACTAGAAGCTGCATCTGAACATCACTTTTCAAATGTATCTCTTCTAGTAATGATTCAAGCCACAAAGCCTGGCATGCACCATAAGAGGCTGCAATGTACTCTGCCTCATAGGATGAGAGTGCAACAACAGGTTGCTTCTTTGAACTCCAGGAAATAGAGGCATTTCCCAACATGAATACATATCCTGTTGTGCTTCTTCTATCACTTTTATCTCCACACCAGTCAGAGTCAGAATACCCTCTGAGTGCAATCTCTGAAATAGGCAAACTGTTAGAATACAGTATACCATAATCAAGTGTACCTTTTATATACCTCAAAATTCTCTTTGCAGCCAGAAGATATGAGGTTTTAGGACTTTCCATAAATCTGCTAACAAGACCAACACCATAGGTAATATCTGGCCTACTATTGCACAAGTATCTAAGTGAACCAACAATCTGCTTGAAAAGAGTGGAATCAACAGCTTTCTCACTTTCACCTTTCTCAAGCATAAGGTTGTTTTCAACAGGAGTGTCAGCTTGATTGCAGTCATACATATGAAATCTTCTCAACACATCTGATGCATACTTTCTTTGGTGCAGCAATATACCTTTTCTAGTAGTCACAAACTCCATTCCCAGAAAATATGAAAGTATGCCTAAATCAGACATTTCAAATTCAGCCATCATTTTTCTCTTGAACTCTTCAATTTCTTCATTTCTATTCCCAGTCACAAGCAAATAATCTACATACAGACATACTAATAGTAGGTCCGATGCATTGGAGGCTTTCACATACACTCCATATTCCAGAATGCATTTGCTGAAGCCTAACAGTAAGAGAAAATTATCTATCCTCTTGTTCCAAGCCCGAGGAGCTTGCTTCAATCCATATAAGGCTTTATACAGCTTATACACCTTTTCTTCACTGCTAGCTATCTCAAACCCGGGAAGTTGACACACATAGACCTCCTCATCAAGTGATCCATTTAGAAATGCTGACTTGACATCCAACTGATGTAAAGTCCACCTTTTTGCACTTGCAAAGGCTACAACAAGCCTTATTGTCTCAATTCTAGCCACAGGAGCAAACACATCTCCATAATCCAGCCCTTCTTTTTGTAGAAACCCTTTGGCCACCAACCTAGCCTTGTATTTGGCTACTGAACCATCAGGGTTCATTTTGGTTTTGAAGACCCATTTCACTGCAATTGGCTTCTTTTGCTTGGGGAGGGCAACCAACTCCCATGAGTCATTTTTATTAATAGATTGTAGTTCCTCCTGCATTGCTGCAACCCACTTAGGTTCCTGAACTGCCTGCTCAAAAGACACAGGTTCCACATCTGCATACAATGCTAACTGAACCAGATCACCTTCTCCTGCTATTGCACTATCAGGAAACATCACAAAGTCAGTCAATCTGGTTGGTGGTTGCCTATTCCTCTGCGCTCTTGTAGTATGAGTTTCAGCAGGAGCAGCATCTTGCAGTTGTGTAGCATTCTGATCGGGATCTGCCAAAGTGACAGAGACCCGTCTATCAGTCATGCCTCTCAGTGGGGTTTGGTTCCAATCCTAAGTATTGGACTCATCAAAGATAACATCCCTACTAAAGATCACCTTCATGCTGACTGGATCATATAGTTTATAAGCCCCTGTAGGATGATAACCAAGCATTACCATCTTCTCACTCTTGTTCTCCAGCTTGCTTCTCTTTTCATCTGGGACATGTCTGTAACAAAAAGAACCAAAAATTCTCAAGTGGCCCACAGCTGGCTTCTTCCCTGTCCAAGCTTCCTCAGGAGTAGTGCAATTCAATCTTTTGGTGGGACACAGATTTAAGATGTATACTGCAGTCGCTACTGCTTCACCCCAGAAGCAGCGTGGCATTTTCTTACTTCTCATCATGCTCCTTGCCATATTCAAAATAGTCCTATTTCTCCTCTCAGCAGTGCCATTATGCTGTGGAGTATAGGGAGCTGTAACTTCATAAATTATGCCCTCTTTATCACAAAAATTCTCGAGCTCTCTTGATGTGAACTCACCTCCTCCATCTGTTCTTAGAATCTTTAAGAACCTACCACTTTGTTTTTCAACCAGAACTTTAAATTTCTTAAAGACATCAAATACCTCTGATTTTCTTTTAATGAGAAACAACCATATTTTTCTTGTATAATCATCAATAAAAGAAACAAAATACTGGTTACCTCCAAGAGAGACTTCTTCAAATGGTCCACAAACATCTGAGAAAATGACTCCAAGAGGTTCAGTAGCTCGTGTAGCAACATGTGACTTGAAAGAGTTTCTCGGTTGCTTCCCTCTCATGCACCCTTCACACACTTGTTCTGGTAATTGAATGGAGGGAAGATCATACACCATCTGACTATTTTTCAGCTGACACAAGCTTCTGAAGTTGAGATGGCCAAATCTCAGGTGCCACAGCCAGCTTTCATCTTGGACAGCTGCTGACAAACTGAGTAATTCAGCCACCTGAATATCAATCTTAAAGGTCCTATTATTGGACAAAGGAGCCTTCAAGATCATCTTTCCCTTGCTGTCATAGACACTCATCTGATTATCTTTGAGATTCATAGAGAATCCCTTCTCTAGTAACTGCCCCATGCTTAGCAAATTATTTTGCATGGTTGGTACATAGAGAACATCAGCTATGTAGGCTGGTTTCCCATCTTTCCTTTTAATCAACATTTTCCCTTTTCCTTCTGATCTTATGGAATTGTTGTCAGCAAACCTCACATTGCTCTTGACTGCCTCATCAAGTTCTACAAACCAACCTTTATTCCCAGTCATGTGATTGGAGCACCCTGTGTCAAGATACCAAGAACCAGAATTTGTGCCTTCTGTTCTGGTAGTAACCATTAGAAGAACTTGATCAGAGTCTGAGCTTTCACCATGGGCAGCATTCGCTTCTTGTTCATCTCTGCTGGTAGAAGCCTTATTGGATCTGCACTCATCAGCAAAATGGCCATATCTTTGACAAGCATAACACTTTACCTTGCTTTTGTCAAATTTTCTCTGACCTTTCCACCCTTTGCCACCTCCTTGTTTGCTGAAACTTTCCCCTTGCTTTTGATCAACGAAGTGACTATCTTGACCAGAATTGGGATTTCCATCAGCTCTCCACTTGCTGCTTTTAAATTTTCCTTTGCCCTTCCACTTCTTGCCAGTGTCCTTTCCTCCTTTCTTGCTGATCTGAGCTTGGAGTGCTTGCTCAGAATTTCGCTCAGCACTTCTTTCATTCAGCCTTTGTTCATGAGCCTCCAAAGACCCTTGTAATTCTTCCACCTTCAACTCCTCAAGATTCTTAGATTCTTCAATAGCAACGACAATATGGTCGAATTTGGAAACCAAGGTCCTAAGAATCTTTTCTACTATCATCACATCAGTAAAAGTTTCACCACAAGCTTTCATCTGATTTGTGAGAGTCAGTACCTTTGTGAAGTAATCAGCAACATTTTCTTGCCCCTCCATCTGCAACAGTTCATACTGTCTTCGTAAAGTCTGGAGCCTCACTTTCTTGAGTTTATCACCACCCGCATGACTCCTCTCAAGAATATCCCAGGCTGCCTTGGAGGTCTTCGCAGCAGAAATCCTTTCATAATTGGCCGAGTCCACACATTGATGGAGCAAGAACAGAGTTGTGTAGTCCTTCTTCTTTGACTCCTTGAAGGCCGTTCGTTGCGCATCTGTGGGGTGTACCCCCAATTCTTGGAAGCCAATTTTCACCACGTTAGACACATCTTTGAAGCCAAAGATTACCTCCATCTGGTTCTTCCATCGGTCCCAGTTCTTGGAATCAAGAACTGGTAGGTTTCCACCCATAATTCCATTTGATTTCTCCATTGCGAGGAAAGAAAACAAATCGATTTGCACACTAATTACCAGAATCACACTCCTGATCCCAGGGCCGTAAAGCTCTTGATACCAAATGTTAGAACAACTCACCTGTCTATCAGTTTACACATACACAAGATAGACGGGTCGCAGGGCATAGACGGGTTGCACGAGGCACACACACGAAGTACAGACGGGTCGCGCAAAGCGCACACACGCACACGGGGCATAGACGAGTCGCGCTAGGCACACAGACAGGTCGCGAGAAACGTAGACGAGTTAAACACACACAATAGACATATGAACAGTGTATAGACGGGTTACACAGAATTGCTAAATAATTGCACACACTCATTTATTAATCCATTCACAAGTATTTATACACACATAGGTGTTAATCCCACACGGATTAACTGCCTTACAGTTACACTCCTAACTGCCTAACTAACTCAAACTAAATTAACTAACTCAATAATATATATATATATATAATATTACAACTTCTTTAAGTTTTCTAAAATAAATAGACATATTATCACATATATAACCATGAAATCCAATATATGCTTACACCATTTTAATTGATACTATTTTTTTGGCAAAATTGGTTTTTTTGTCATTTATCTTTATTTGATTTTTCAACTTTATCCTTTATCTTTTTTTGTTTTGTTTCGTTTAAGTTCTTTAAGTTTACACACGTTAGTCAGGTTCTCCTAGCTGCAAGTTTTGTGATGATGATGCTGGTTATTTGCATACGTGGCAGAAGAATTATGGTTATATTTTTCGTCCATTTTGCCAGATCTTGAATTGCATGACACGAGGGTTTTTTCTTACATGCCATGTCTCCATGTTGGTCTAGCTCAGACGCCACATGTGTGTTTCTGTTAGCCTCGCATGACACTAAATAACGATGTTATATATGATAGAGTTAACGATTAGGATGAATGTTATCACAAAAAAACAACGATTAGGATGAATGTAATTAACGATTATAAATTTAAAAGATGAAAATCAAACAAATAAAAAATAAAGGACAAATTAGTTAAAAAATGAAATAAAGATAAAAAAACGAAAAACTTATTTTGTCAACTTTTTTATTTAAAATTTCGCTATCTTCTATAAATTTCATTAGGGTATATATTCTCTGAGAAAATGACATCAAAATTGAAGTCCTTGCTCCCCTGTTACCACAAAAAAGTCTTCGCTCCCCACGAGCTTATAGCTCAATTGGCAACGTCACTATCTCTTTAAGATTTAAATATAATATTAATGTTGGAGGTTCAACTCTTCACCAGGTTACCTTTCCTCCATTCTCTATGTGACTAGCTAATGCTTGAACCTCTCCAATGAAAATATTTCTTAATATCTAATTGGTACGGTATTGAAAAACTATAAAATTACGTTAGAGAGGTAGAAAGCTTCTGCTGGACCGCATCTGTTAATTAAAGGGACTTTCCAAACATGTTATTAGACTTTTCACTCCAAACATGTTGAATAAGGATGGTAATTTGAATCCTATCCATTGGATACCCGTAAAAAATATTCATGATGGGTAGGATAAATATTTGTTTTGTGGGTACGGGTACGGATACTCTAGTACCCATCTCGTCCCGCATATATATATATATATATATATATATATATATATATATATATATATATATATATATATATATATATATATATATATATATTTATATATATTTATTTATTTATATTAATACATATAATTATAATAATATATCAAGTTTTAAAAATAAAATTAATGTAACCTACGGTTTCTTAACTATTTTTCTCTTTTAAACTTAATCACCTACTGACCTAAGCTCTAACAGCAGGCGCTGATGTTCTTTGTGTTATTTTTTTTCCTTTTTCTTTGTTAAAGTGCGGGTAATGGATGCGGATATGGGTACTTAGGTATCCAGAGGGTAAGGATAAGGGTACTTAAGTTGCTACCCATGCGGATATGGGTCCAGATACGGGTATTTTTTTCAAATGCGGATATGAGAATGACTACTATAGTACCCTACCCAGACCCTATCCATTGCCATCCCTAAATTGTTGAGTATATCGAAGCTAATAATGCATACATTTTTTTTTATTTCAACCGTTGTATAGGAATTAAGTGTTATAATGAAAGATTGAGAATTGTGAGTGATTTATATGGATAATAAGAAATTCATTTGAAAATATATATACTCTGCATTATTGTTAAGCCTTTCAGATACTATTAAGTAAATAAAAAATTAAAGACAAAAAAAAAAATTTAAGGTGGTATTATAATAAGAAAATAAATAGATGCTGATTTAATTAATGAAATAGTTTGTTTATCACTTTATTATCCCCAATTTTAATTCATTAAAAAAATTATGGTAAAGTATACAACTATGATTTAACTATTTAGTTAATAAAAAGCCGAATTAGCACCAAAAGATGTCTATTAAACAAAACAAAATAAACCAAACGAAGAACAGAAGAACATTTTTTCCCCTATAGTTTAATCGCTTAAGTCAAACATAATTTTAAATACTAATATTTGAACACGTATAATTTGACTGACATTTAAATTTTTTATGAATCAAGTTAAAATTTTACATTTTTCAAAAAATTAAATTAGGAGATACTATCTCCCACTTTTACATCGGGTAAAAGAGAAAAAGATAGTGGTGCTGGCTCTTAAAATATCACAAGATCTTGACCTATCTGTGATGATTTGTTTAAAAAACATGATAAATGAAAAATGCCACACACGAGGGCAGAGTCAGGTCCATTTGGTCACCATTGAGGTTCTCTGGAATGGCCCGACTCTCCATGCCTTAATTATGCAACTGTATTCTATATATGTTACGCAGCTATAAACATGTTTTTTTTAGAATTTACAACGGTAAAATCATGTTGGAAGAAAATTATTCTCACATAACTTCCAAAATAATTATCTTGAAAAGTGTTATTTTTACATTTGCGTTAAAAATAATCTAAACCAAATAAGCACTACGTCATTCTAAAATTTTAAAGTAAACAAGTAAAAATATATTTACACTATATACCAAATATATATATATATATATATATATATATATATATATATATATATATATATATATATATATATATATATACGCTTTTAAATTATTTAATGAGTTGAAATTCTAAGATAATTTATCAATCAAGAGTCAATATATATACCATGTGTTTGAAATTGTTTTGGGAATGAAGTTTGGAAGCAAAACCACTTCCAAAATGACATTTGTGATTTTCTCTCCATCAAACGTGAAAGCTACTAAGACAAGTTTTGACGTCACATCCATCCACATCCAACTTGGATGTGGTTCCAAACATAGACATGCTCATTTTAAAGTCAGGCGAATTCATGATAAAAAAGCTTTTATGTATATGCCTTGGATTTTCCAGCCCACCAATTAGAGTATTTTCCACAAACCACACTAACCAAAACTAATTAATTTAATTTAATCAAAGCTTATTGGTCCAAATTGCAAGAAGTTTGACTCCCTTAAGTAAGGTTTGGTGTTGGAGACTTGTAAATGGAAAAAAATAGACGCAATGAGAAAGTTTTGCCCTATTAAATAAGTCTTTCAGCTTGACTTGGATTAATTGAAGTCTAATGTGATCCGAATATCAAGGGTCTTCAGACCAAAATTAATTAATTTAATCTAACCTTTGGTAAAACCAATGCTTTAAAAATCAAACCGGAGATCGAACCGACGAGACTTTCGAATCATGGTTCAATTGGTTCATCAGGTTAAACCCAGACTAATTAATTAATAAAAAAAAAAAAAGTACTAAATTGGGGGGAAATGTAAAATAAATAAAGAAAATATCTATTTCGAACGGTTCAATCGGAGTCAATTTAGGGTTCATAGCGATTCAACTCTGGTTCAATCCGGTTTAACCGATTTTGGGCGGTTCAATCAAATCATAGTTCGAAAGGACTGGACCGGACCACCAAACTGGTAGGTTCCCAGTTGAAGCGTCCGTTTCAGTTTTTAAAACACAATTAATTTAAGGTTTAATTACTCCATAGGTTCCCAAACTATTTGGGAATTTTTAAATAGGTCCCTGAACTAAAAAAATTTGTAATTGGGTCCTCGAATTTTGATATACTTTGTAATTGGGTCCCTGCCCTTTAGACGTTTGTAATCAGGTCCCTGAACTTGTTAATAGTTTGTAATTAGGTCCCTGTTATATTAGGCATTTTTAAAATATTTGCTATTGCGATGATCCATTGGTTGTATTAACCTTCAAGACCAATAAGAAACCTCAAAAGAAATTTATACGATGCTCTAATTACAAGGTTTTCCTCCTATCCCAGAAACCTAATTATAAATTATTTACAAATTCAGGGACCCAATTATAAACGTTTAAAGTGCAGGGACCCAATTACAAAGTATTTAAAAGTTCAGGAACCCAATTACAAATTGTTTTAGTTTAGGGACATATTTAAAAATTCTTAAATAATTTGGGGGACTAACAAACTAATTAAACCTTAATTTAATCCAACCAATCAATATACTATAGTATGCCGCGTTAACTATGGAATCCAAAGATTCCCATATCCACCAAACCAAAACCATTTGTTTTTGTTTTCTTCAAATAATTTCTTTTCTTTATTCAGAAAAAGGTAGAAATTGCTTGTGAGTTGTGACTTTACCATTAGGCCTAAAGTCACATAACATTGATAGAGTTACGCGACGACTCGAATGCGGTCACCGAATCTTTTTGTCCTGGATTACAAATTTTCTTATATATATGAATGAATCTCTATCCTCTTCCCCTCCCTCCTTTCCTTATCATTTCTATAGGGTAATGTCATGAAATGGTATGGTACCTAACACATATCACAACAATGAAACAGTGAAACCATTACTTTCAATAATTGTGACTTGTTGTGAGAAATACCAAAAATGGAGCTGAGCTTGGCCTTTGTTCCAAGAACCATTTCTGAGCTTCTAGGTGAGGTTTCTGATCAAAGTAAAGATGGGTCTCAGAAAATGGCCATGCTTGAGGACTATGTCAAAAGATTGGAAGATGAGATGAAAAAGATTGAGGCCTTCAAACGTGAGCTTCCTCTTTGCATGCTCCTTGTAAACCATGGTGAGTTAATTTTTTTTATTCTCTCATCTTTACTTTTCTTTTCAATTTTTTTTTTTTATAATTTCAAATTAGACATTTTGGTCTGGTTTAATAATTGACATGTTTTTTGGGGTATATAGCTATAATTAGATTGAAGGAGGAAAAAGACCAGTGTATGAAAATGCAAAATCAAACCGTTGTTGAAGAATTCATACCACTGAAAGTGAAAACCAATTTTGGAGGAAAAGGGTCTTTGACTATGGGGAAGGAAACTTGTGACAAGAAGAATTGGATGAGTTCTGTTCAGCTATGGAGTGCTGAAACCAAAATGGTAAATTTGAGAGCATAATTTTGATAAAGGATTGCACTTTGCTGTAGCTAGTTTGTATAAAATTAAGACCAAAAGTTATGTTTTTCTTATGGCAGAGGAGTGAAGAGGATGATGGGTATGTGCCAGAGAATCCAATTCAACCAAGGAACAAGACCAACAGTGAAGGAGCATTTATGGCTTTCCATGCAAACTCATGTGCCCAAAAGACAACGATGAAGAAGGATGACAAGGAGGTTTCAGTTTCACAGGTTCCTAGCCTTAGTTTGATGACACCAGTGTTTGAAATGAATCATAGGAATTCCAAAACTAGTTGTGGAGGTAGTTCTGATTCTTCTATGATTACAAGCCTGGTTGAGATAAAGGGTGGTCAACCACAATCACAGCAGAATCCAAGGAAACAAAGGCGATGCTGGTCACCAGAGCTTCATAGGCGTTTTGTTGATGCACTTAAACAACTTGGTGGAGCACAAGGTAGATTTTAGTGAACACTTTAACCATGCTTAATTAGAGGACAAAAATGTTTAGAAGTGGATTGATTCCTTCTCTTGCAAATTGGATATGCTCCAAAATTCTGAACATCATCTATCTGCATACTTTGTTTGGATCCTGATAAAGAACATTACCCCAACACTGGTGGGGTTTTTTTTTTTTTTTTCTATACCATCTAGAATTGAAAAAGTTGGTGTTATCACTAATAGGTTTATTATATTCTGCAGTGGCCACTCCTAAGCAGATTAGAGAACTGATGCAGGTGGGAGGCTTGACAAATGATGAAGTGAAGAGCCATTTGCAAGTGAGTAAACTAATGTGTTTGGATGTTAAAAATTGCTTATAATGAAAATTTTAAGTTTTATAAAAAAGAGAGCCAATTTTTACCTTAAAATCAATCAAAGCTAAACATATATCATCAACCCTTTCCCGTTAATAATAATTCTTTTTTTTTTCCTGCACTTTTGTTATCCTTTATTCTTGTCAATGACTTATGCAAATCTTTGGTTTATTCAGAAGTACAGGATTCATGTTAGAAGACTTCCAACTTCCTCAGTTAGCGAGGGTAATAATGGTTTATGGATGGCACAAGATCAATGTGGAGATAAATCAAAGGGAAACTTATCACAATCTGGTTCTCCACAAGGTCCTCTTTTTTTAGGAGGGTTTGGTAAAGGTCTTTCAAGCTCTGGACGCAACAGTATGGATGCAGAAGAAGATGTACAATCGGATTGCCACAGTTGGAAAAATGGGCTGCACCAATATCCAGAAAATGATGCATTGTGAACTTTAAGGCTATTTTTGGGAGTTTTAAAGGAGATGGAGTGGAGTGGTTAGTAATGAAGTGGTTAGTGATGGAGTGCAGTGGGGTGATAGAAATATATCACTCTATTTGGAAGTTTAATGAGGGAATCGTAAACCCCCCAATTTGGAGGGTATAAAAATTGAGGGTTTGGATGGGATGAAGTGGTTTGAGTTACCATCCTAAACAATCTCACTCCATTACTTATTAAACTCCCAAACAATGGATTAAGTGCTTTTAATCATCTCACTCCATTACTAACCACCCCCACTTCATCTTCCCAAACATAACCTTTAAATCACACTAAAAATAAAATATATAAATGAAGACCCAGAATTTAATAGCATAAAAATAATAGATCTAACACATAGAAAGGATCCAATCCAATCGATGTTATAATTATTTGAGACTCTTTTCTGGAGTGAGCGGTTGAGATTTTGCCAAGTTTCCGAGTTTTTTCCCCTCTATTTTTAGAAAGAGATTTTTTTGTTATAACCAGGATAAATTCTTGGTTGCTGTAATTTTATTCAATAAATTTTTGAGTTCAACTCCCTTTTGGTCTTTTCCGCTCTGTGTTTTATTCTTTGCTTTTCCATGATAAGCTTTATGTAAATGGAATTCACCTTCAAGTTTATCAAGATAATAGTAAACCTCAAACTAGATAAAAATTACAGTCCAACCCATTTTAATGTTACCTAATCATTGATTTAAGAATTTAATTGGTATGCATTGTCAGTGTAGAGATTTTTTTTTATATTGTCAACCCATCATAATTTGACACATCAATAAAAGTATTTAACTCTTATCCTAACTACCTTAAAATTCACTCATATTATGATTTCTGATTAGTAAGACCTAGTCTGGCCTAATCTATTTAGCAAAAAGGTCAGATCAAAACTTTTTAAAAAGACTATATAGCTAAAGAGATCAGGTTAAGGCTTTAAAAAAGCCTATTAGGCCTATCACTACAAGAAAATGGCTCTTTACCGACGGCCAAAGACGGCTTTCTGACGGACAAAACTCCCTCGGAAAGAGGGTCCTCGGTAATTATTACCGACAGCTTTTTATTACCAACGGCTAGGCCGTCAGTAATAACCTAAGCACTTTACCGACGGCCGAGACCGTCGGTCCATGCATTTACAAATTACTGTCGATGGGTCATTACCGACGGCTAGGCACGTTTTAAAGTATGCGACTAGTGTGCGATATTTAGACATATTCAAAGGAAAGCTCAATGTTAAAGACACGCATATTCAATAACTGTCAGTCGTACAAACCTTTTCGTTGTCTGATAAAACATAGTATAATCGAGCGAATAAATGTTTGTCTCTTCCTGACAAAAGTCTACTTCAACCAAGTTGACTTTACCAAGAAATGAAAGACAAAAGATAAACTTTCGGGTTCAACAGTCAAAGCCGCTCTACTTTCAACTTTTTGATAACCTATGCTGCTTTTCAGAAGAAGTAGAACAAGCTATTATACCAAACATGCTTCAACGGACTCAAGCATTAAATGTTTCATCAGAATGAATATATTTATCACCGTTATGAAGAATATGTGTGAAGACATGTCTCAAGTGTTGAAGGCTATAAATACTTGAAGATTCTGAAGAAAGTTAGACACAAGAAACATATATACAAGCTTTCAAAATCTTTCAAGCATTTTATTCTAGCAATCCCTTTGTGCTTTAACCTTTCATACTACTATCTACGTAGAGTTTGATTCTGAGTTGAGCTTAATCTTTATTACTCTCACACATAATGAGTTGAATCAGTAGATTTAAAAAACTATCTTTATCCTTTTGAGTTGAGCCTGAAGAGGCTTGTCTGAAAAAGAATACTTAAGATTAGTAATGTAAATGGGACGGGACGGGTTGTAGCCCCTCACTACCACCATGTTGGATGAATATCCTATCCGTACCCTCCCCATATCCGTGCGGATATCCATTACGTGGGTTTTAAACAAATTTATGAATATCCGTGGATATCTGTGGATATATATTAAATTATAACAAGTTTAAAAATATTAAAAATTGCAAAAAAAAAAAAAAAAAAAAACAACCTAACTTAGTACTTCAATCAACACGTTAATAAAATTTAGGAGCTAACTTTAGTACATTTAATCCCATAAGTCTAAACAAAAACAAGTTTTTAACATAATTCAAAAGCATCCTTAAAACATAATAAGAATCAAAAGTTCTTTAGTAATTTTAGTAATTTAGTAATTTCACGTAGCGGGCACCCGCGGATATGGATATCACAATATCTGCTCTCGCCTCGTTAATAAACGAGTAGAGAAAATACCCGTTTATTTTACCCGTGGGTAAGGTATCCATATCCAACTCGTTGTGGATTTTATCCATGGATATCCGTGGGTACGAGTAATATTTCCATCCATGCTTGAGATACCTTAAGAGGTCGAGAATACTTGTTACCTGAAGCGGTTTAGAATACTTGTATTTGCTAAGAGTTTAGTGGAAAAACCTTCAAGCCGAAAAGAATGGACATAGCTTTTGGATTAAGAGTGAACCAAAATAAAGCTCTTGTGTGATTCTCTCTATCCCTTAACTCTGGTGAGTATTTTGTTTATCACTAAGCTTGGGTATTGTAATTGCTAAAACTTAACATTGTTCAAAGTTTTATTTAGCTTCTCTTACATAAGTCCAATGCTTTCTAAAAGAACGCTTTGTGCATCTAATCTGTCTCTTTTATATCTTAAGCTTTATTATAGTCCAATATTTTCATGCAGATTTTTTTTGAAAAAGTTAAGAAACACAATTCAACTCCGCTTCTTGTATTCGACTTGATTACTTCATAAGGCACGATCACTAGTTATGTATCATAGGATTAAGAGAATGCATAATGTATATGTATGGGACCAGACTCTACTCCATGGAGTGAACACAATATCAGAGGAATGATCATGAGAACATATTTTGTATTCATCAGCCCAAAATAAAGTGCAAATCTCACATCTCAGAAGGCATGTCACATGACTATATCGAAACATTTTACCACCAAACCTGAATAGAATAACATCTCGTCCGGATCGCCGTTGCGGTGCATCGGATACCACAACTCAAAGGAGCTACTAGATGGCCCCTTGCGGAGTTCCACGCCCCGACATCCCCAAGGTCTATCGCAACCTTCACTATTATATTCTCACCATCAAATGAGCTTCATAAAAGATTATTCAAGGTCACACAACTCCATACAATATAAATATATAGATAAATACACATAAGCCAACCCATTGCATAACTCGCCACTCAACAATACATATAATATATAGTTCCAAGCATTTAAAATCAAACTAAAAGAATAAACATCACAAAACATCAAATTAATAAAGATACTTTAACTCAACTTGCATATTCATCACCTTAACAAAAATCACACTCAATAAATTTCATAACCATATCATCATAATATCCAACACTATCATAATCATAAGCATAATATCATAATCATACATGCCCAATATATAAGCCTCATTGTTCACAAATATTCTATTCTATATCATAACTTTATCGATACTTCCCAAGATGTACATTAACATAAAATGAACATATATACATATTCACATCCTTCAACTTATCAAAATAATCAAGAGAACAATTATCATAATATTTTCTCAAGTCAAAGATCACACACAATTCTTACATGAACATCTACCACAGACAACACGAACAACTCGAACAAGCATATGCAACAGTAACTTCCACGAAATTTTAAAAACTATCTCCGGGGTTAAGAAAATTCTAAATAACTTCTATGTCATCATATAACATGTTAATACTCTAAAAATAATTTTTCAAACTCATAAATAACTTATCCAATACTCAAATAAATTCAAAACCGAAACATGCACAAAAAGTTCAAAATCAGGCAATTATTGAGCTATTATAAGTTACGATTTTTCTACCCTGTCAAACGAACTCGATTTTGCCTCAAAATTGATACGTCGATTTTTGACATACAAATGTTCAGTGGCATATTTTTATATGGTCAAAAACCATTACCAATTAATACAGAAATATCAAGTAAAATTCGGATTCTGCCCAGAAATTTTCAGCAAGCACTATTTGTGATATACAGTGTCATAGGAGAGTCAAAACTCAACGAAAATTCACCAAATTTAATATGCAAGAACCTAACACATATATAAACAGTATCGAATGTTGAGTCTCCAAAATGTCTGATGTACATTTACCTTAGTTTTGATGAGATTAAAGCAATTATTCAATGATTTAATTGAACCCGTCTGTGGTGTTTAACTATTCTACTCAATGTGCAAATTAAAACATTAAGTGTTTATATGAACTGAGTTCTAGCGTGTTATCATCCGTCTGGATCTAAGGCAAAAGTTCACTCGTCTGAACAATGGAAAGTTTATTTGTCTAAACTAAGGAAAGTTCACTCGTCTGAACTAACGAAAGTTCACTCGTCTGAACAATGAAAAGTTCACTCGTCTGAACTAACGAAAGTTCACTCGTCTGAACAATGAAAAGTTCACTCGTCTGAACTATTAAAAGTTCACCCGTCTATCTGAAGTCTTCACCAACCTGCTGACCAGCGTTGAAGAATTCCCTTCAACCCGTCTAATGAAGAAATCAACCGTCTGATCAAAGGAAGACTCACCTGTCTGAAAGACTACGCAACTGACGTCATTCTCTTTATTAAGAGTCAACCCGTCTAATGAAGTTACTCACCCGTCTGGTGACTAACGTTGAAGAATATATTGGATGAAACCTGTCTCGTCTCTGAAAAGGAATTTCAACAAAGAGCTTTACCTGAACACAACTGCATTTTACACCAAAAGGGAAAGTCTTCCCTCTGATGGCTGGCAAAAAGCAAGTATAAAGACCTGCTAAGACTAAAGGTGTATCAGAAGTCTTCACCATTCTGATGAGAGAGAACAAGCGAAGTTCTCAAGGCTTTAATGGCTGATCAGAACGACTCTTTGCATTTATTGAAGATCTGCAAAAAGTCAAGCCTTCAAACATTGTGTCTAACGGCTTTAAAATCTTGAAGCCTATTTAATGAAGAAGTCTTTGAAGATTCAAGTAGAGAAGACAATAATCAAAGCAATCAAAGAGCATTTACTCTGAGCATTTATATCTTCATTCTTTCATTATTTATTCTTCAATCATTTGAAGTTATTACGCAGTATTTTAGAGCTTCACATTTAATACAAACGTCCGAGTGCTTGTGAAAGACTTGCAAATTGTAATTTATTTTACAACTTCTCTCAAACAAACCCGTCTGAGCCTGGAAAGGCTAGATGTGCAAACAATACTCGTCTGAGCCTGAAGAGGCTAGGTGTGCAAACAATACTTGTCTGGAGCCTGGAGAGGCTAGGTGCGCAAACAATACTTATCTGGAGCCTGAAGAGGCTAGGTGTGAAAATAATACTTGTCTGTCCTGTAACCTGATTCAGTTATAGCGAGAAAACTTAGTGCTGTCAAGGACTGAACGTAGCCTCATTTGTTAAGGGGTGAACCAGGATAAAACCTACTGAGTGATCTCGCTTTCTCTTAACTCTTTAGTTTGATTATTTATCTTAACTATTATTTAACTAAATGGGTTATAATTGTGTTTATCAAACCTATTTTCATCTTGCATGATTATGTGTTTTCTGTGAAAACCTTCAGACGAGTTGTTAGTCTGATTGACCTGTCTGAGTTTACTCGTCTGTTCCTTACCCGTCTGTGCTTGCGAAAAAGTTTATAATTCTGCTTAAATTTGTCAAACACCATTCAACCCCCTTCTAGTGTTTGCACCTGTCTATTTCAGTTGGTATCAGAGCTCAACCTCTGGGTTGAGCACCTAACAGTGTAGAGAAAAGATCTTGAAGAATAGACAATGACTTCTGGAGCAAGCTCAAGTGGGAACCCCAACCTGAAGGAGGCTCCATGACCAGACCTCCCTTCTTCAATGGTACAAATTATAACTACTGGAAAGAAAGGTTTCCCTGGTTCATCTTGTCAACAAACTCTGATATATGAGATGTCATCACTGATGGTCCTTACACTCCTCGAAATGATGATGGCTCAGACAAGCCAAAGGCTCAGTAGACACTTGCAGAAAAGACAAGATGGGATCTAAACTATAAAGCCAAATATGCTATAATCTGTGCTCTCAGTCCAGAAGAATTTGAAAAAGTATGTGCTTGTGATGCTACTAAAGAAATGTGAGACTCCTTATCTGTCACACATGAAGGAACTGCAAAGGTAAAAGAATCTAAAATTTCTATTCTTGTTAGAAAATATGAATTGTTCACCATGGATGAAGGTGAATCTGTTGCTCAAATGATTGGTAGATTCCAAACTATTACTAATGGTTTGAAATCTCTTGGTAAAATATATACTAATGCTGAGAAAGTTGCTAAGATTCTCAGAAGTCTTCCAAGGCATTGGAGACCTCTTGTCACTGCTATATCTCAAACCAAGGATCTCACCTCCTTGACTATGGATGAACTACTTGGCACACTCACTGTTCATGAGCAAGAGCTCAATGAAGATGTGTCAATCAAAAAGGGCAAAGCCATTGCTCTAAAGGTTGATCTAAAGGCAGCTAAAGCCTTAAAAGCTTCAAAGGCAGACGAGTCTGACTGTGACAAAGACGAGTCTGATGATGAGGATTCTGATGATGATGAAGGGACTTCTCTCATGACCAGAAAGATGAAAAAGCTCTGGAGAAAGAAAAAATTCAGAAAGGAGAAGCCCTTCAGAAAATTCAACAAGGAATCCACATCAACAGACAAGAGTCCTGTTGTCTGCTACGAGTGCAAGAAGCCTGGTCACATCAAACCTAAATGCCCTCTTTTAAAAAAAGCTCTCAAAAAGAAGCTCTTCAGAAAGAAGAAGAAAGGAATGATGGCCACATGGGAAGATCTTGAATACATCTTCTGAAGGAGAAAAGACAGAAGAGGAAGCTAATCTCTGTCTGATGGCCAACACAGATTCAGAACCTGAAACTGAGGTGCATTCTGAACTTGAGGAATTGCATGATACTTATGATAAGCTGGTAGAGGAATCCAAAGGCTTATCTAAGGCCTTCAAATCCCTCAAGAGAGATTATGTTAAACTCCTCAGTGAGCATAAACAAAAATCTCAAGAGTGTGAGATGCTGACCAAAGAGAATAGCCAGCTGAGGACTGAAAAGTCTGATAAAGCTTCGATCTCAAGTGAAACATCACATTCTGAAGAAGTTGTCACACTTCAACAGAAAGTGAAGGAGCTCACTTCTGATCTTGCTAGATTTGTTAATGGCAGAGATAATCTGACAAAACTGCTAGGATGTCAGAGACACTCTCTTAACAAAGAAGACATTGGATATGATCATCAAGCTGATAATAAAGTATCAACAAAATCTTCAACTGTCTATGTCAAATCCACTCTAGTTAGAATTAGACCCGTTTGCAACTTCTGTAGAAAAGCTTGACATGTTATGTCTAAGTGTTTTCACAAGAAGAAAATGAAGTCTTCACAGACTCCTAGAACTAACAGAAAAGGACTCAGAAAAATATGGGTACCTAAAGATAAAATAATTTCTGTTGCAAATATCCTTAATAGGACAAAGCAGATGCCTCTGCTGGTACCTGGACAGTGGTTGCTCGCGACATATGACAGGAGAAAGGTCTATGTTCCAAGACCTCCAGTCTAAAAATGGTGGATTTGTTGCCTTTGGAGGGAATCAAAAAGGAAGAGTAATTGGGGTTGGTACAATTGGTGGTAAACCTCCTTTTCCCTCAATCTCTAATGTGCTTATGGTTGAAGGACTAAGACACAATTTACTTAGCATAAGTCAATTATGTGATAGTGGATTTGATGTCTCCTTTACTAAAAATGAATGCATAGTCAAAGACAAGAGTGGCAAGACCTTCTTTTCAGCTAATAGACAACAAAATCTTTATAAGATTAAGCTAACTGAACTTTCAGATCAAAGTGTAACCTGTCTGATGTCTAAAGAGGATGAAAGATGGTTATGGCATAAGAACTAAGACATGCTAGTATGAAACTTATTTCGAAATTGAAAAAGGATAACCTTGTTAGAGGATTGCCTGATATTAGTTTTAAGAAAGATGTTGTATGTGATGCATGTCAGAGAGGTAAACAAGTAAAATCAAGTTTCAAATCAAAAAATCTTGTATCAACCTCTAGACTTCTTCAGCTGTTACACATGGATCTGTTTGGACCCGTTAGTGTTGCCGGTTTAGCTGGAAGGAAATATGGATTTGTCATTGTTGATGACTATTCTAGATTTACATGGATACTTTTCTTAACCCACAAGGATGAGTCCTTTAAGGCCTTCTCTGTATTCTGTAAGAAAGTATAAAATGAGCAAGGTTTCTGTATTTCTACCCTTAGAAGTGATCATGGGGGATAATTTGAAAATGAGCAATTCAGACTGTTCTGTGAAGAGAATGGAATCTTTCACAACTTCTCTGCACCAAGAACTCTACAGCAAAATGGAGTGGTTGAGAGAAAGAACAGATCTCTGCAAGAGATGGCTAGGTCAATGCTCAATGAAAATAATCTCCCTAAGTACTTCTGGGCTGAAGCAGTAAACACTGCATGTTATGTGCAAAATAGAATACTTATAAGGTCTATCCTAAAGAAGACTCCTTGTGGAAAGGTATAAAACCCAACATATCTTATTTCCATGCATTTGGATGTGAATGCTTCATCCTAAATACCCAGGATCAACTTGGAAAGTTTGATTCCAAGGTAGACAAAGGTATCTTCTTTGGATATTCTGAAATGTCTAAGGCATATAGAGTTTTCAATTCTAGAACCTCTATTGTTGAAGAATCCATTAATGTAAAATTCAATGATTATTTAAAGACTGATAGGGAACTATCAGATCTAGAAGATGATCTTGCAGGACCTGACCTTACCCAGCAGACGAGTCAACAGCCAAACGTATCAAAAATTGAGTCTGCTGAGGAATCTGTCAGACAAGTGGAGCAGACGAGTCATCAGTGGAGTCAACATCAGCATGATGATCTCAGAAAAGACTGGAAATTCAAAGCTCTTCATCCTGAAGATCTTATCATTGGAAGTCCCTATGAAGGTGTTAGAACCAGATCTGTCTTAAGAGAGTCAAGCAATATGGCTTTTTTATCTGAAATTGAACCAAAGCATATTGAGGAGGCTCTTGAAGATGAAAGCTGGATTCTTGCTATGCAAGAGGAACTTAATCAGTTCAAAAGGAATGATGTCTGGAAACTTGTCTCCAAACCAACAGACAAGTATGTTATTGGAACAAGATGGGTTTTCAGAAACAAGCTAGATGAAGATGGCAAAGTCGTCAGAAACAAAGCAAGGTTAGTAGCTCAAGATTACAACCAACAAGAAGGTATTGACTATACTGAGACTTTTGCACCTGTAGCTAGAATAGAAGCTATTCGCATACTCATGTCATATGCTGCACAACATCAAATTACTTTATTTCAAATGGATGTAAAAAGTGCTTTTTTAAATGGAATAATTGAAGAAGAAGTTTATGTTAAACAACCTCATGGTTTTGAAGATAATGAAAAACCAGATCATGTTTTCAAACTTAAAAAAAGCTTTATATGGTTTAAAACAAGCGCCTAGTTCTTTTCTTATGAATAATGGCTTTATAAGAGGAAAAGTTGATACTGTTGAGTCTCCAAATGTCTGATATGCATTTACCTTAGTTTTGATGAGATTAAAACAGTTATTCAATGATTTAATTGAGCCCATCTGTGGTATTTAACTCGTCTACTTAGTGTGCAAATTATAACATTAAGCGTCTATATGAACTGTTCACACGTCTGAACTAGCTCGAGTTCACACGTCTGAATTAACTAAAGTTCACTCGTCTGAACTGAGATAAGCTCACTCGTCTGAACTAGCTAAAGTTCACTCGTCTGAACTAAGAGAAGTTCACTCGTCTAATGAAGTCTTCAACCGTCTGATCAAAGGAAGACTCACCCGTCTAAAAGACTTTGCAACTGACGTCATCTCTTTGTTAAAGAGTCAACCCGTCTAATGAAGCTACTCATCCGTCCAAAGACTAACGTTAAAGAATACATTGGATGAAAGCTGTCTCGACTCTGATAAGGAACTTCAACAAAGTGCTTTGCCTGAACACAACTACATCTTACACCAAAAGGGAAAGTCTTCCCTCTGCAAACAAAAAGCACGTATACAGACCTGCTGAGACCAAAGGTATATCAGAAGTCTGTATCACTCTGATGAGAGAGAACAAGCGAAGTTCCCTATGCTTTAATGGCTGATCAGAACGACTCTATTGCATTTATTGAAGATCTGCAAGAAGCCAAGACTTCAGACCTTATGTCTAACGGCTTTAAAATTTTGAAGCCTATTTAATGAAGAAGACTTTGAAGATTCCAGTAGGCAAGAGAACGATCAAAGCAATCAAGAGCAATTACTCTGTGCATTTATATCTTCATTCTTTCATTATTTATTCTTCAATCATTTTGAAGTTATTACACAGTCTTTTAGAACTTCACATTTAATACACTCGTCTGAGTGCTTGTGAAAGACTTGCAAAGTGTAATCTTTTTACAACTTCTCTCAAACAAACCCGTCTGAGCCTGAAGAGGCTAAGTGTGCAAATAATACTTGTCTGGAGCCTGGAGAGGCTAGGTGTGAAAACAATACTCGTCTGGAGCCTGAAGAGGCTAGGTGTGAAAACAATACTTGTCTGTCCTGTAACCTAAATCAGTTATAGTGAGAAAATTTGGTGCTGCCAAGGACTGGACGTAGCCTCATTGTTAAGGGGTGAACCAGGATAAACCTGCTTAGTGATCTCTCTTTCCCTTAACTCTTTAGTTTGATTATTTGTCTTAACTATAATCTAACTAAAGGGGTTTATAATTGTGTTTATCAAAACTTTTCTTATCTTGCATGATTGTGTTTTTTCTGCGAAAACCTTCAGACGAGTTATCAGTCTGATTGACCTGTCTGTGTTTACTCGTGTATTATAACCCGTCTGTGCTTGCGAAAAAGTTTCTAAATTCCACATAAATTTGTCAAACACCATTCAACCCCCTTCTAGTGTTTGCATCTGTCTATTTCAGTTGGTATCAGAGCTCAGCCTCTGGGTTGAGCACCTAACAGTGTAGAGAAAAGATCCTGAAGAATAGACAATGTATTCTGGAGCAAGCTCAAGTGGGAACCCCCAACCTGAAGGAGGTTCTATGACCAGACCTCCCTTTTTCAATGGTTCAAATTATAACTACTGGAAAGAAAGGTTCCACTGGTTCATCTTGTCAACAAATTCTGATGTATGGGATATCATTACTGATGGTCCTTACACTCCTCAAAATAATGATGGCTCAGACAAGCCTAAGGCTCAGTGGACACCTGCAGAAAAGACAAGATGGGATCTAAACCATAAAGCCAGATATGCTATAATCTGTGCTCTCAGTCTAGAAGAGTTTGAAAAGGTATGTGCTTATGATTCTACTAAAGAAATGTGGGACTCCTTATCTGTCACACATGAAGGTACTGCAAAGGTAAAAGAATCTAAAATTTCTATTCTTGTTAGAAAATATGAACTGTTCACCATGGATGAAGGTGAATCTGTTGCTCAAATGATTGGTAGATTCCAAACTATTACTAATGGTTTGAAATCTCTTGGTAAAACATATACAAATGCTGAGAAAGTTGCTAAGATTCTCAGAAGTCTTCCAAGGCAGTGGAGACCTCTTGTCACTGCTATTTCTCAAGCTAAGGATCTCACCTCATTTACTATGGATGAACTTCTTGGCACACTCACTGTTCATGAGCAAGAGCTCAATGAAGATATGTCAATCAAAAAGAGCAAAGCCATTGCTCTTAAAGGTGATCTAAAGGCAGCTAAAGCCTTAAAAGCTTCAAAGGCAGACGAGTCTGACTGTGACATAGACGAGTCTGATGATGAGGATTCTGATGATGATGAAGGGACTTCTCTCATGACCAGAAAGATGAAAAAGCTCTGGAGAAAGAAGAAATTCAGAAAGGAGAAGCCCTTCAGAAAATTCAACAAGGAATCCACATCAACAGACAAGAGTCCTGTTGTCTGCTATGAGTGCAAGAAGCCTGGTCACATCAAACCTGAATGCCCTTTTTTGAAGAAAGCTTCCAAAAAGAAGTTCTTCAGAAAGAAGAAGAAAGGAATGATGGCCACATGGGAAGATCTTGAATGCTCATCTTCTGAAGGAGAAGAGACATAAGAGGAAGCCAATCTCTGTCTGATGGCCAATACAGATTCAGAACCTGAAACTGAGGTACATTCTGAACTTGAGGAATTGCATGATGCTTATGATGAGCTGGTAGAGGAATCCAAAGGCTTATCTAAGGCCTTCAAATCCCTCAAGAGAGATTATGTTAAACTCCTCAGTGAGCATAAAAAAAATCTCAAGAGTGTGAGATGCTGGCCAAAGAGAATAGCCAGCTGAGGACTGAAAAGTCTGATGAAGCTTCGATCTCAAGTGAAACATCACATTCTGAAGAAGTGGTCACACTTCAACAGAAAGTGAAGGAGCTCACTTCTGATCTTGCTAGATTTGTTAATGGTAGAGATAATCTGACAAAACTGCTAGGATGTCAGAGGCACTCTCTTAACAAAGAAGGCATTGGATATGATCATCAAGCTGAACATAAAGTATCAACAAAATCTTCAACTGTCTGTGTTAAACTCATTCCAGTTAGACTTAGACCCGTCTGTAACTTTTGTGGAAAAGCTGGACATGTTATGTCTAAGTGTTTTCACAAGAAGAAGAGGAAGTCTTCACAGACTCCTAGAACTAACAGAAAAGGACCCAGAAAAATATGGGTACCTAAAGATAAAATAATTTCTGTTGCAGACATCCTTAATAGGACAAAGCAGACGCCTCTGCTGGTACCTGGACAGTGGCTGCTCGCGACATATGACAGGAGAAAGGTCTATGTTCCAAGACCTCCTGTCTAAGAATGGTGGATCTGTTGCCTTTGGAGGCAATCAAAAAGGAAGAGTAATTGGTGTTGGTACAATTGGTGGTAAACCCCCTCTTCCCTCTATCTCAAATGTGCTTATGGTTGAAGGACTAAGACACAATTTACTTAGCATAAGTCAATTATGTGATAGTGGATTTGATGTCTCCTTCACTAAGAATGAATGCATAGTCAAAGACAAGAGTGGCAAGACCCTCTTTTCAGCTAATAGACAACAAAATCTTTATAAGATTGAGCTAACTGAACTTTCAGATCAAAGTGTAACCTGTCTGATGTCTAAAGAGGATGAAAGATGGTTATGGCATAAGAAACTAGGACATGCTAGTATGAAACTTATTTCGAACTTGAAAAAGGATAACCTTGTGAGAGGATTGCCTGATATTGGTTTCAAGAAAGATGTTTTATGTGATGCATGTCAGAGAGGTAAACAAGTAAAATCAAGTTTCAAATCAAAAAACATTGTATCAACCACTAGACCTCTTCAGTTGTTACACATGGATCTGTTTGGACCAGTTAGTGTTGCCAGTTTAGATGGAAGGAAATATGGATTTATCATTGTTGATGACTATTCTAGATTTACTTGGGTACTTTTCTTAAGGATGAGTCTTTTAAGGCCTTCTCTGTATTCTGTAAGAAAGTACAAAATGAGCAAGGTTTCTGTATTTCTGCCCTTAGAAGTGATCATGGGGGAGAATTTGAAAATGAGCAATTCAAACTGTTCTGTGAAGAGAATGGAATCTCTCACAACTTCTCTGCACCAAGAACTCCACAGTAAAATGGAGTGGTTGAGAGAAAGAACAGATCTCTGCAAGAGATGGCTAGATCAATGCATTGTTGAATAACCTGTCTAATGTGTATTGCATTGACTCTTTAAGTCATACTCATATTTGAAATAGTATTTGTTTATTATCCTTTAAATGACGATTTCTTTCTCTGAGACAACAAGTGTACATGTTTGTTTTTAAATCTAAACCGTTTTTTAAACCTCCATCTTTTTGTTTTTTTCATTTAAAATTAAAACCGTCTTTGATCTTTAAAAAAGGAAAACCCTTTTTTTTCTTTTAAAAGGTATTTCGTTCTTACGTTTTCAAATCTCTTTCTTTTCATTTTTAAAACCATCAAGAGGATGCATCTGCTCAGGGGGAGCAGTTGAGGAAGCCTTTAGGCAAAACCAAAGGACGAACTTGCTTTCAACTTTTTTTTGTTCTCTTGTTACCATTTTTTTTTGTAATTC
>CM077343.1:14265053-14688080 GCA_039655645.1 Ammopiptanthus mongolicus | reverse complement strand
GGTGACCTTTCAAAGTATGTTCGGGTTTTCTTTATGAAAAAAAAAATCCGAAATATTGACTAATTTCAAAGAATTCAAAGAAATGCCAGAAGGTGAAGTTGGTTTAAGAATATAATAATGTATGGAGAGGATATATCTAACGAATTCATTATTAGGAATGTCAATGGGTAGGATCTGGATAGGGTACTATAGTATCCGTCCACATATCCGTAATTAAAAAAAATATCTGTACCCGTACCCATGCGGGTAGCAAATTTAGTGTCCGTACCCGTACCCTCTAGGTATCTAAGTATCCATACTCGCACCCATTACCTGCACTTTAACTAAGAAAAAACAATAAATAACAAAAAGATCATTATAACTCTATTAAAAAATCATCCAAAGATCTTTCAAATCTACTCATAAACATTACAAGCCAAAGTATTTAACTAAATAAAAACATCTAAAACATCCAAAACGAGTAAATATAACAATAAACATCCAAAACGGCGTTGGCTCGAGGAAGAATGGCGCTGACATTGGCTAGAGGAAGAACGGCTGAAGAGCTCAACCAGAAAGAGAAAAACACTAATGAACTATCTAGGTTTAGTATTTTTAGATTAATTATATTCTTAAAAATTTATATATAATTATAGTTATATGTAATAATACAAATAAATAAATATATATAAGGGGCGGGGTAGGTACTAGAGTATCCGTACCCGCACCTATACCCATTCAAATTTGCGGGTAATTACCTATACTCGGACCCGTACCCATGAAGCGGGTATTTACCCTACCCATCGTGGATATTTTTTGCGGATACCCAGTAGGTAGGGTCTAAATTGTCATCCCTATTCGTTATGTATCTTTGAGAGAATAGACAGAGAAGACAGTTTACTTGTCCTAATACTCCACAACAAAATGGAGTAGCTGGAAAAAAAAGAATCGATATTTGGCACAAATTTCTCTAAGCCCGTTGCATGCCCAAAATGTGTTATTGAGATTTTGGGCCTAGTGTTTGAAGATTGACACCCATGTAATCAACATATTGCCTCAAGCACGATTGAGTTTTGTTTCTCCATTTGAAAACCTATGGAATATTCAGTTTCGAGTCTTCAGAAGTGTTTGTTATGTGCTAGTTCCTGATTGCCTTTGAAGTAAGTTTGATAAAATGGCAGTCTCGTGCATCTTTGTTGGCAATGATGATCAAAAAACAGAGTGGAGATGGATGGATCCAACAATAAATTAGACATATGTGTCAAGGAATGTTGTATTGATGAGGCATCAACTCGGTGATCAGTACTACAAGATGTTGTTTCACCATATATTTAAGAAATAGAAGATAAGTTGCACGAGAAGTTTGATATTGAGCTAAGAGAATCATATTTATATCTTGAAAATTCTAAAGAACAAGAAATTGGAGATGAACTTGAAGTTGGTAAGAGTCCATATCAAACTAGAGTATATCATCAAAATCCGTAAGAGAAGCACCTTAATGAATCAGAAGAAGCTTTCGTGAAACCACTACTTCGAAGATAAAAAAAGGCAAATAAAACGAAATCTAAAACATGCTAATATTATAGCTTTATCAGAATTAGATAAGATTAAAGAACCATCTACTTATGATGAGTATTCAACAAAGCAAGAATGGAATAAGGCTATGGAAGAAGAAATTCTTGCATTGAAGCATAATCAAACGTGGGAGCTATTGCCAAAGCCTAAATATGTGAAACCTATTTCATGCAAATAGGTTTCCAAGCTAAAGGTATGCCTGATGGAAGCATTGATGGATACAAAGCTTGCTTGGTAGATCATGGGTTTTCTCAGGAGTATGGATTGGACTATATGAGACATTTAGTTCAATTGCAAAAATCACCATTATTTGTGTTTTATTAGCAATTGCAACTAGTAAATCATGGATTCTCTAGCAAATGGACGTGAAAAATGCATTGCTATATGGTGACTTGGATCCAGAAGTGTGTGTGTATATATATATATATATATATGGAGCATCCACAAGGGTTTGAGAGCAAAATTCATCCAATGTATGTGCGCAAACTAAAGAAAACTCTATATGGTTTGAAGTAAGCTCTGAGGGTATGGCACGAGAAAATTGTTGAGTTCTTACTGAGCAATGATTTTGCAATGGCACCATCTAGTTCGACTTTATTTATTAAAATTTGAAATAAAAAACTAGACATTGTGTTGGTTTATGTTGATGCTCTCATCATTACAGGAGATGACGCAAAAGAAATTAACCAAATAAAAAGAATTTGTCTATGCGTTTTCAAATGAAAGAGTTTGGGCCACTCAAACATTTTCTTGGGCTTGAAATAGACTATGCAAGGCGGGGATTATTCTTGTGTCAACAGAAATATGCAAGAGATCTTCTAGAAAGATATGTGATGTTGGATTGCAAGCCCATAACAACCCTAATAGAAGTTAATACCAAATTTGAGTAAATATCCAATTTGATCCCTAAAATTGTAGGGTCATATCAACTTAGTCCCCACATTATCAATATTCCGAAATGATCCTTGGAATTGCAAAATGTTAACCAGATTCGTCCATCCGTTGATATTTGCATGGACTATAATGACATTAAGTTGGTAATGACAGAGATGTATTTGAAACGAAGCGAATAATGTCAGGGATGCATTTGCTAACGGATCCAAATGGAGGGACGAACTTGATTAACATTTTACAATTCCAAGAATCATTTTGGAGTATTGATAATGTGGAGGACTAAGTGGATACGATCTTAAAATTTCAGGGATCAAATTGGGTATTTATTCTACCAAATTTTGTGAAGTTGAAGGCAAAGAGATCTACAAGATTCTTCTATGTACAAGCAAATAGTTGGAAGCATAATTTAGCTAACATTGACACATCCAGGTATTTCTTTTGTAGTCGGAGTAGCAAGCCATTTTATGCAAAATCCAAAGGAGCCTAATTTGGATATGCTTCAGCGAACTCTGAGATACATTAAAGGTACACTTAATTATGGTATCTTCTATTCAAGAAATGGAAATTGCAAGTTGATTGGATATTGTGATGCCAATAATGTCGGTCATGATGACACGTGTTGATCCACAACTAGGTATGTATTTAGTCTGGCTTCGGGATCTATTAAATGGTGCGCAAGAGACAGCCAACAGTGTCGTTGTCAACCACTAAAGCAGAATATAGACCAGCAATCATGGTTGCCGAAGAAAGTTAATGGCTACAAGAACTTTTAAAAAATTTGCACTAACCAGTATATTATGCTATACATTTGTATAGTCATAGTCAGTTTACAATTTGTTTGGCAAAGAACCTGATATTTATTGTAACATCCTCATTTTCATCACCTTAATTATCGTATGGATGTAGATGTGCTTTGTGGGATAAGTGTTTTATAATTGGAGATATGCCTAGAAGGGATGCCAAGAATTAGGGTTGAGTTGGATAAAAAAAGGATTAAGAACAAGTGATCCAGAGCATAACGCTCAAGCGTGGACCAGAAGAACGCTCAAGCATGCTAACGCTCAAGCGTGGAAAAGGTGGACGCTCAAGCGTGGACCTTCTGACCAGTTGACTGGCAGTGATGGGACATAAAGTGACACATGTCAGTTATGCATCGCAGCTGGCACGTGAGGGGCGGTGCCTTGGTGGTGAGGAAACGTCAACGCTTAAGCGTGAGAGAGCCAACGCTCAAGCGTTCCAACGCTAAAGCGTGGATAATCCCAACGCTAAAGCGTTGTCAGCAGAGTTTTACCTCTATAAATAGTTGCATTTTCACCATGGGAAAGATTTTCCCACACCTTCAAACAGAGAGCTCGAGATTAAGAGAGACCAGAGGAGGTTGAGAGTTGTGATCCAACTTCGTGATCCGTTCCTTCGTACGATTTCAGTTCCGTTGGAGTATTTGTGATCAGCTCAACTTCTACTTCGATTCTATCGGTTTACTTTCTTGATACGTCAAGGGTAAGTCGAGGTTCTGTGTCTAGCTACATTATAGTTATACAATGTTCCTCCTTTATTTCTAGCTTCTATTCAGGGTTAAAACTTCGTATTAGGGTTAATGCTATAGCCTACGTGTTGTTTCCGTGATTAGGGCAAGTTTCGAAGTTGCATTCGGAACCCGTTAGAGAGAAGAGGACTGCAGTTGTGAAGGCTAGTGGAGAGTTCGTTGTGTTCGTGATTGTCACTACTTGCTATCAAGTGGAAGAAAGAACCACAATATCGTCGGGGAGGCAAGAACAAAATAATATATATTGATATGCGTAGGGCGACCTAAACCCTACTAGTAGTCGAGTAACCGACAACACCTACCTCACATTGGCTACTACTAGTTGGTGGTACCAATGCAGTTTTAGGCATTGTAGGTTTATCTCCGATAGGTTGATTTTATGATATGTCGAGGTTGTATGTTTGTATGCTGGTATGCTTAACATGATATATATGTTGATAGGTAATGGTGCCTCGTAACATGTTTAGGGTTACTTGGATAGTTACTATGAGTTGATATGCTTAAATGAGTATTTAATATGATTATGGATGCTTATGGCATGTTGTTGTGATTATTGTGGCTTGAATAGAAATAAGTCATAACTATGTTAAATTGGGAGATGAACATGTGGTAAGGAATTTGCGGACATATATGTGGTAGTGCTCAACCTAGAGATCATGTTGGCATATTTATCTTGAGATATAAAGTTGATACTTAGTTATGCCAGTGAACGTTGGTCGTAGTTATGTACAAGTTGTGGTTGAGACACTAAGCGGTCGATCCCGAGATGAGTTGGTAAAGTTCATGCTGCATCGTTGTTGTTCATTACTGTGTTGGCGTACGAGCGATCGATCTTTCTTGCGGGGAGATGATCGTACCCATAAGTTAAGTTGTTAACGGGCGAATATTATGACTTGGCCTGTGAGCGAGGGAATATATCATACTCATGAGTTGAGTTGAGCCAAAAGGGTTGTTGGCTGAACCTTGCATTACGGGGGGTGGCACAGTGATGGATGAGACATCTTGATCTGTCAGGGATATCGCGTCGTGGCCGCGTCCATATAGTTGTTAGATGCATGAGTGGGAGAGACAGTAGCTAGGAGAGAATGACTTGGGAGATGACTGTTTGACACTGTATGTTGTCAATGTGTTGCTATTTATATATCTTATTTTATAGTTGTTTCCCTATTTATGTTGTATTGTTGTTTCTTATTTCCCGTATTTCCCTGTGTTGTATTTTATCTATTCTCGCTCGCACGAGAAGACCCTGTCGAGGAGTTGCCCATGGAGATAGATGGCATACCTACTAAGCCTGATGCTGGCGGAAGAGCCTCGGATCCCAATGTTGGGAGACTTTGAGCTGCTTTACGAAGAGGACGATCGTTTCTGGGAGATTGACTACTCCTAGCGACAGGTAGTGTATACGGGCTTGACTACCGTATACTTTAGAGCTTGGGAATTGCCGAGGAGATATCTTGACGGAGACTTTCGTATTGCCAAGAGGCTACCTTTGGAGAGGCTCTGGAACAGGCTGTGTGACTACCATCATGATTCAGACGCTAATTGGAGATCTCACACATCTTCTAGGACTAGTTTTGTGGCTCGAAGCTGACATAGTTGTGCTGAGCGGAGGATGAGGGAGTACCATCTCCACCGGATCGTGATGATAGAGAGCGAGACAGAGTACGAGGCGCTGCAGATCTACCGTTGGAGGCAGCGAGCTTCAGTTGGGAGTTCTCTCTATCCTCGTTAGAGTCAGGGTTGGGCAGCTAGTCTTAGTTTTGTCATGGCCAGTTACGGGTTTGAGTGAAATGTATTTTTGGGGCCAGGAGAGGAAGTCTTATGTATTTTCTTTTGTTACTATGCTTTCAGTAAGTAAATGTTGTGAGTTACGTACTCTGATGATTGGTATCAGTTGTTGTGGGCTCTATTGAGAGAACCAGTACTTTTACATATATATGTGTGTACGGTTGTGGTATCAGTATGTTGGTTGTTTTAATATATTCCGCAATTTCTATACAATCACGCTACGCTATAACGTTAAGAATATGAGTTCAAGTTACTACATGGGACCTCCGAGGAGGGGCTATCTCATTTATGCTCGCACAAAACATGTTGAAATTAAATATTACTTTTTTGCGAAGATGTGTTATTAGGAGATATAAGAATGGAGTTTGTGAATACTAATAGTCAAGTGGTAGATGTTTTTACAAAAGATCTCAATCGTTCGAAATTTGAAGAATTTAGGAGAAGACTTAACATGACAACAAGGTTTGCGATGAGAGAAAACAATAATTGAGGGGAATTAAGAATACCAATTATTATCTCTTTTAAAAAGCTATGACATTTCTTAGCTGAAAAAGTTTACTTCTCTATTAAGTAAACAATATGTTATTGTAATGGTTAGTCTATAAAAGTCATTCCCTGTGTATATTAATTTCTTTGGCTCCTTGTTATATCATTTTCTGATAAATATGCACTTGTATAGTTGAAGAGTGAATTATACCCAAAAATAAAAAAAAAGTTGAAAAGTGAAACAAGAATGTTAAAATTTGATGGCTAGTTTAGTTAAATTATTTATTCATATTAACAACAATGTTATTTATACATTATTTTTACATTGATTTTCTTAGATAAAAAAGTTGTTGACTCTAACACACTTTTTCCTTATTATTTTTATCTCATTCAAGAAAAGTATAAAAGTGGTGTATAAATTATGATAAGTAAATTACAAAACCCTTATATTAATATGAGTGGTGTTTATTTGTTAAAAGTAATTAAGATTTTTTTGTTGAAGAATACTGTAAGTGTGTGTTTGGGATAGTTGCGAAAAATAAATTATTTCAATAATCGATTATAATAGAATCAGATTTATATTTGAATGTGTTTGCTGAAAAACGATTTTAAAATAATCTGTTTTGTTTGGATGATATAGAAAATCACTTTTACACAGTAAATTATCATAAAAAAATTATATGAAATCATTTGTTTAGATTATATTTGGTACTTTTTTAACATTTTTAAATGTAATTTTTGTCATGTTTATCATCAATTATTTTTATATTATAAGAAATTGAGTAAAAAATTTTATACTTTTTCATGTTTATGGAAATATTTCAGATTGATAAATATATATTATTATTAGATTATTTCTAAAAATGTAAAATGTTTTTACAAAATAAGTGATAAAAACAAAATGTTTTAGTTATTTATTTAATTGCTAGACACACAAGCTACATAAGCTTTTCCCATATGCAATTGACACTCACAAAAAATGTTGAAGTGATGCAATGCTTCTTCAAAATCAAATAGATGTAAGGAGAACGTAAATGGCGAGTGTGAGAGCTTTTCCAACAGTTGAACGGTAGAAATGGGAGAAGATTTTTAATTGAAAAAATAAGCTACATTTTTCATCATAATGTTCAACCCATCTGTTTTTCCCAAAAACAGCTGAAATTAGAAAAACAACTTTTTTCTTATTTTTATATTGAAGATTATTGTATATTTACCAAATCTTTGTTGTAACACATTTCAAATTCAAGTTGTAATTTTAGTTAGGATTAGATTGCTTCTATCTTAGTTTAGAATTTGTAATCAAATTTGTATTATTAGTTAGGATAATATAGTTTCTATCATATTAGGATTTCTTCATTATCTTCTTTTTTAATTTCAATTTGTAACCTCTTTTTTTTTTTTGGTTACTTGTAACCTCTTTATATAAAATGAAATATCATAAAACTCTCTACACAATTGTGAGAAAATAAAATCATATCTCTAAATTTATTATGGTATCACTTGTGAACCTGTAAAGTCTGTTTCAATTTTTCATCATGGCTGACTCCATTGTCAGCTCTCCTCCATCATCTCTTACCTCATCTTCTACCTTTCCAAAAATCACTGCCCCTAAAACCAATGCTGCTACATCCACTAAACTTTCTCCACCCGATCCCTATGTCATTTATCCTCCAGATAACCCCACATCAATATTCTTTTCTCCATTATTTCAAGGAGATAATTATCAAAATGGGTCGTCGGCATTTCCAAGGCCTTGAATGGTAAGGCTAAACTCTGTTTTGTGGATGGCTCTCTTCCTCCTCCAACAGATGATCTTGTAATGTATGACTGCTGGAAGAGGTGTGATGACCTTGGAGGAAGCTGCTCTGTCCATGAAAACATTCGTCCGAGCTACATCTTCGCCAAGTCTACTCATGAAATCTGGAAAGCTCTCAAGGTAAGGTTTTCCCACTCTAATGGCCCAAAACTTTTTTAATTGAAGACTGCTATTGTTTCATTTAAGCAAGAAAATCTCTCTATCACTTCTTATTCCACTCAATTGAAAAGTTTATGAGATGCTTATGACTCTTTGGTGCCTATCAAACCATTTATATGTGGGGCAAGCAAATTCATTCTAGAATGCCATAAGCGAGATCACGCCATGGATTTTTCGCAAGGTCTTCATGACCGCTTCTCGAATATGTGTAGTAGCATTCTTCTGAATGATCCGATGCCTCCTGTTCTTCCCATATTCAGTCTCACTCTTCAAGAAGAAGAACAACAAAATATTAGTTCCAAATCCTTGCCCTCAATCCAAAGTGCTGCCCTCAATGTCAATAGGGGCTCTCCAAGCACTCATCGCCATCTGAATCCAAACAACAATGCTTCCTCATGTACTGGCACTAAGCATCCCATGCCCTTTTGTGACCATTGTAGCAAACACGGTCATGTCCGTAAGACGTGTTATGTGTTAGATAGTTATCCTCCAAGTCATCATGCATCCAATAACCCACCAGCTAGGGCTCACATGGTTACTGCTCCAACGTTGCCTCCTCATACTGTTTAATCCGATTGAGGATGGTTTTGTTGCTTCTTCGTCTGATCCAAACTTCACTTGGGACCAGTATAATCAACTCATGGCACTTCTTCATCCTTCAACTGAAGATACTGATATGACTCCTAAAGTCAATCTTGGAGGCACTTCGACGCTTTCATCTTTTCCTATTCGTAGACTTGTCGGCAAGTTGGGCGTTTGTCCTCCACCAATCGCTCCCACTTGAGGGGGGTATTGAAGATTATTTAAGATTATTGTATGTTGACCAAGTCTTTGTTGTTACAAATTTCAAATTCAAGTTGTACTTTTAGTTAGGATTATATTGCTTCTATATATCTTAGTTTAGAATTTGTATTATTAGTTAGGATAATATAGTTTTTATCATATTAGATTTTCTTCATTTTTATCTTCTTTTTTAATTTCAATTTGTAACCTCTTTATATAGAATGAAATATCAAAAAACTTTCTACCCAACAGTGAGAGAGCAAAATCATATCTCTAAATTTATTATTTTAATCTAGTTGCCAAACAATTCAGATTATTTCACAAACAGATTTTTCCCTCTCAAAATATCTTAAATCTACATAATCTAGCTATCCCAAACAAACATGCTCTAAGATATTTAACTCATATAAAGTCATATGAATATGTACCAAAAATGATATAAAGTCAATAAGTCATATGAATGCATAGATCAAATTTGTTGAAAGTTTTACTGTTTTTAGTTATAGTACAGGATAGAGTAAACAAAGGGAAAAAAATCTTTTTCTTTGAAGGCCAGAGCGGCGGGGTATTAGAGTTGGATGAAAAGGAAAAGGCAAAACGGGGACAGCGGGCCTGTCCTTAGAGTTCCTTCCTGTCATTTGACAATTCAAACGGCCTAATGGGAAGGAAAGGTTCCACCTCACGTGGCCTACTCATATTTGGATATTATCGCATTAATTTCTCATGCATTAAAAAATAAAAAGAAAAAAAGTTTGATTGTTATGTGTTGTAAATATAAAAATTTTTTATACTGTCAACCAATCAGAAATCATGATATGAGTAACTTTAAAGATAGTTAGGATAAAAGTCAAATATTTTGATTTATGTGACAGTTTCTGATTGATTGCCTGTGTAAAAAATATTTATATTGATAATATATATCAATTAAATCCGAAAAAAAAAATCGATAGTCTCCTAACTAGTAAGTGGTTTTGTTTTATTTTAGATAAAAAAAACAATCAAATAACAATCTTTTTAAAAAAATGTGGATGGCACTAATTATATGGATGGATTCGGATATATAAAACATTTAAAATATGCAGCACATATTATTTTAGAAAAACAAATTGAGTTTAATTGGTATGTACTGTCAGTTAAAGTTATTTTATACTGTCAACCAATAAAAATCATGATATGAATAACTTTTAAGGTAGTTAGGATAAAAGTCAAACAATTTTAATAATATATCAAATTATGATTAAAAAAGTGTAAAAATACACTAATCATACAAATTACTATGGATGAAATTGTTTGTACAAAAATATATTTAAATCCTCTTGTACAAATAAGAGGACTCTTCATTAAATCAATTCAGGTTTGTAAGAATCATGAGCCGAAGGACAACCCCATAATTGAAATTTTTTCTATATTATGAATATATTTTCATTAGAACTTTTTTTACATATTTTGCTAGATTTATTTTACAATATATAACAATTTGCACAAAAGAAATTGTTCTGGTTCTGCCTCTTGCTACAAATGCATGGTTTTCAGCGATTCATTATTAATTCAATTTGACTTTAAGATTAGTCCAATATAATATACTAGTATAGCCATGGAGAGAGAGAGATGGTCAAAATCATTTGCGCAAGGTTTAAAACAATTGATTCCTTCACATAGCTTATTCCTTTAGGGTCCGTTTGGTGGTCAGGATAAGGGAGGCAGGATAGGATAAGCTATCATGTCTTGCTTTAATCTGTAGTTTGGTGAACCAGCAGGATAGGATAAGCTTATCCTGTTAGCTTATCCTATCCTGTTACTTAGTTATAATTCTATCCTGAGGGTGGAGCTGGGTTAGAACCAACAGGATAGGATAAGAAAATGTTTTCTCTTTATCTCTTACCCTTAATATTGTTATTATTTAATTATGGTTTCAAACCTAATTAATCAACCTTATTACTAATTAAAATATGTGGTTTAATTAACAATTTTTATAAAAAGTGAAAAAAGTTAATTTTTTATAATTTAAAAAATGAATTAATGTATACTTAAAAAGTCGAAAATAGATATTATTAAATATTTTTTAATTTAAATGTATAAAACAAACACATAATATTCAAATTTATTTTTGAAAAAAAATGTAATTTTGATATAAGGGTAATTTTATCATTTGTGAATATTTTATATCATATCCTGTCATTATCTGATGCACAGCAAACATTGGACAGGATAAGAGCTTATCATGCTCATATCCTATCCTATCCTTATCCAACTCTCATATCCTATCCATCCTTATCCTATCCTGACCACCAAACGAGCCCTTAAGCTGCGAGCATGTGAGATATAGGATACGCCTGAGTATATAGTTTAATTAAATATTTATATAATAAGTGTTTTTTTAAATAAGTTAATTATAAATTTTTTTAACAAGTTTATAAAAATAAGGTAAAAAAAAGCTTATAAAAATATTATAAATTATTTTTATAAATTTTTTATATAAGTTTATTTTCATAAGTTATTTTTATAAATTATTCTAAATGCACTCATAATTTGTGTGTGTGCGAGTTCAAATCTTACAATGCGCTCCGTTTTTTTCTTTTCCCTTCTCCCCTCTTCTCATTCCTCATATACAATCTCTTATGAGTCTCCTATTAAATTTAAAAAAATAAAAAAAACCAACCGCCCAAGTAGATGCCTTAAGAGTTCTCACCAATGCCATGATTTTGTTTCCGTATGTAATTTTCTTGCAGATTAAGTTTGATTTCTGTCAACCAAACCGTGTTGACCTGATTGAATTGCATTGTCAATATTATGGAGCTAAGTTATCATTTCGTATGCACGAAGCATGTAAATACTGCATTTTTGTTTGCATTCCCTTTATTTTCAACAAACATTAGGATGAATGGAAAAAAATATCTCCTTAAATGAGTCTATCATTGGACTCGAATTAGTCGGCAGTTTAATATGATTATCGAGAATTTTAAATTAAAAAAATTAAAATTAACTAATTTTATGCTTAACCGAATCTTGTGGCCTATACTTCATTCACTTTCGGTTTTTTTTTAATCTATCATTCACTCATTCACTTTCGGTTAAATAAATAGTTAAATAAAAATTTACATAAAGACAATAAGATTGTATAAAATGATTAACTGACGATGACATGAAACGACAATAAGTTTTCTTTTCTTTTATTTTTTTGATAAAAGACAATAAGTTTTCTTCGTCCTCTCCATCATACATTTTAATATTCACCCACCTTCTTGTCCTATTCTATTTGTTAAAAAGCTCTTTTCTCATCAATTAACAAAAACTTTCCAAATTCAACTAAGACAATATCCTTGCACATTAAAATGTTCAAACTACCTACTGGCTATAACAAAATATTAAAAAAATAGGTTAAATTAAGTTTTGATGATTATAGTTTATGTCAAATTTCAATTTGGTCCCTATTTTTTTTAGATGAGTTCTTATAGTAATAAAATTCTTAAATAAGTCTCTCTTACTCCCAACTATAATAGAATTATACTATATATATTAAGATTAAGATGTAACAAGTGTCTCAATGTGTGACATGTTACCGACAGAGGTTGGCACAAGTGGTGGTGGACTTGTGTCCCTTAGCCAAGTGGTTGAGGTTCGAATCTTATCTCTTGTGTATGGAGCGAATTTTTGCTGGGAGGGGTTTCTCGCCTTCAGATATCATTCACTCCCCCGCAGAAGATTAGTCCCCGCTTCCGGTGGGGCATACTCCTGATCGAGGACTCAAAAAAATGTGTGACGTGTTAATTTATGACAAATGCCAAATGAAGATATCACCCAATATAATATTATAAGGTTTTGTAGATAGATGTGACAAAGATGGACTCGTAAAAATGTTTGTAATTATAGGAGGATTTTTAAAATAATGAAAGTCCAAAGAACACATATTGAAAAGGGGTCTTGAGCTCAGCGCAGGAACAATAGCGCTCAACGTTGGAGTGGCAGAGAGCACAACCTTTTTCAGGGTTTAGCGCTCAGCGCTAGAGAGATGGCGCTTAACACTAGGGTGCTGGCGCTTCGCGCTTGAAAGCTAATGCTCAGCGCTAGACACATTGAGTGCAATAATTACTGGAAACGTGCTAGTGTTCGGCGTAGGAAACCTGACGCGCAGCGCCAGCGATGCGATTCTTGCGGAAAAACATATTTAAATTTTTTCAAAGTATGTGACTCTTCTTGACTTTCAAATCTTTCCTAATGTCTGTATTGTTTCATGAGAGTATATGATCATACATCAAAGATTACCATCATGAATGGTTGCATGGCTTCATTCAAACTCTTGAAGGATTGTTTTCTTTCACCACGTTACATGAGTTGGTTTATAAATAGAGTCACTCTGCATGCAAAATTTTCATCCAAATTTGCAGACTTCTGCACTCCAAACCACCTTCTTTTCTCTCTTATACGCAGAGAGAGTTAAGAAAACTATTGTTCTGTAAACTGCCATCGACGATAAACTTGATTTGTGGGTGTGCAAAACAAGTCAAGATTTCTCCATTGTATCTTGAAGGGGAATCACTGCTACACCTCTTGCATTCAGTCTAGATAGAGACTGGTGGGGGCGAATCGAACCTAAAGTCTAGTATCCGCACGAGCCTTGAAGATTTGCGTTTGTTCTTTGTTTCTCTTCTTTGCTGCAAAACTATCCCAAATTTCTATCAGGACCTTATTTAAAAACAAAAACAATGCAAGAATCAAATTAAAAATCTGAGTAAACTATAAGGACCAAATAGTTTATTCAATCTAAAAATGTATCCTTTGATTAATGGATTAATAATATATTTTCAAAAATTTTGTAACAAATATCCATTAACTAATTGTTACTAGTATATGTTTTTAACTAAATTTTCACGAATCATTAATGATATGATAAAGGAATTGTTTTAATACTACGATACGCAATGACTCAAACATTCATTAAATACAAATTTTATAATAAATAATTCACTATTTAAAATTCCATTAAAAATAATTCATTACCAATAAAATGCTTGATGAGTGCTGTATTAGGGTAAAAATATGCCTTATGTACAAAAAATGTTCCTACTTTCCTAGAGTTGTCCGTACAAGAATGGTGTGCGTTGGTTGAGTTGAGTTTATATTTAAAACTAGTATGTTGTCCTGTTGGTCTTTATTAGGGATGGCATTGCATATCGGATCCGCTGGGTATTCATAAAATTTATTCATTATGGATAGGGTAATTATCCGTTAATTGGGTGTGAGTTCGGATACGGATAATTACCCGCAAAAATTAACGAGGATGGGTGCGGATACAGGTACTTTAGTACCCACCCTGCCCCATACCCCCACTATATAATTTGAATATATGATATCTGATATAATATATTATATTATGATATTAATTTAAAAAATTTAAAAAACTTAAGGAAAGTAAGAAACCATCTGACCAGCGCCGCTGATTCATTATAAGTGCACCTTGCGGTCCTTAATTAAATTTGTGTTTGTTACTTTCAATTATTGAGACTAATCATTTACTTTCTTGTTATGTTCTAGCTTCTATTGGTATCATTGGACCAAAACAATATTTATATTTGAAAGATAAGAATTTATAGTCTTTTGATGACTCTGAATCAGATGATGAGGTAATGTATTATTATTTATTTTACGATGTGTTATTAATGAGTATCTTTATAATTACACTTAATTAATGTAATGTATCTTTTTTAGCAGATTTTGGAGAGTGCCAGTAGCCCAGGAGCGTCATGTTTATGAATTATTGTTCTTAGAAGTTTATTATAATATTTAGTTGATGTTTTGGAGATTGATTATCGAATATTTTATGTTAAAACCTTTGGATTTCATGTTCACAAATTGATTATTAGATTCACAGATTTCATTTTTTAGTTTGGAATGCAAGAGTTTACAAGAGTTTAGGCATTTTATTGTTTAATTAAAATTTCTTATATTAAAGTGCGGATAACGGGTGCGGGTACGGATACTTAGATACCTAGAAGGGCACAGGTATTGAAGTTACTATCCAGGAGGGTATGGGTCCGGGTCCGCGTACTTTTTAAAAACGCGGGTACGGGGACGGGTACTATAGTATCGTATCCATACCCTACCCGTTGTCATCCCTAGTCTTTACCCATGTAACAAAGCGACTAGTAAATATAGTAATAATTTGGTATATACCAAACTCATCCTATCATTTTTACTTTCGATATTTTTTTTCTGTCAAATGTAGATAAAAAGGTCACCAAATTTTGTTTTAAAGAAAATAAATAATGATTTCATATGTGAAAACTGAGGAAGTAGTTATGTCCATAATTGGTTACATGCTTCTAAAATATAAATGCTATTAGAGGAAGTAATATGAATAAATTCAATCTCAAATAATAGGCCAAACTTAATTAGGTTTGACATATTGTGCCAAAAATGTAAAAGTAATCAACTAATAGAAATAGCATTGTAATTGTCAGTCATCATATCATTTATCAGTTTGTGCAATTTCTCCCTTACTTGTTGCTGCAGTTGCAGCTAATTCTTCAGCTTGTTTAATTATTATGAGGATAATATCACATTAAAATATATGGTAGGAAATCAACAATTGCATAACAAATTTATGAACCAATGAAGAGACCATTCTCAGAAGAATCTTTCGGATTTCTGGCTGGTATTTAGAAATGAATTCTTCAAAAAAAAAACATTTATTCCATAGTCAGGCTATAGAATGTGAGGGGGAAAGACTTATCAAAGTAAAGAAAAAATGATCAAGTGAAACACATGTCATCATGATAATAGAATCTTACCATCCATGGTGGGAAAAAATTAAGATAAACACATTTTTCTATTTTTTGATAAATAAGAGTGGTAAGGAAAGTAGTGTAAAAAATAATGTGTAATGTTAATCTTTTGTTGTATAATGAGTCATTACTTACTTTGAAAATTTGCTTGCAGTAATGAGCACTCACTTACATTTGTTATAAACATCAGATGTTTAAGGTAATGAGGAATCACTTACATTGCCTTTTGTTTCTATATAAAATTGTCAATTACTCAAATAAGCAATTAATTTTCAATGTTGATCTTGATTTGGTTGCCAAAGAATTAAACATAAATAAGGAAGTTATGGTAATGAGTGGTATATAATATAATATTTAGATGCCAAAGAGTCATTATTTGTATTAGATAACAAAGCCCATAAATTTGTGATGCATCCTGTTTTAGGAAGTTTATAAAATTGTTATATGAAGAATTACCATGAGTCTCTCCTATAAGGCTAATTGCCTAGGCATGTCAATTCCATGTACGCTACTAACCTACCATACACATAAGTTTGCTTACATGATTTAAAATAACTTAATATCATATGTTCGTTGATGTACTTGTACATTAGTTGGCAATCAAATAGTATGTAATGACAACCCAATTTAGAGACATTTACTTGTTATAGGTTTTGGAATATCTCCTTGAAGACAACATTGGTAGGGGTGTTTAAGGCTTTCGTTCCTTGTCATGTATTAAGATCTTAAATCATGTATTAAATTTTATTATTTTTTCAAAAATAAATTGTTATTTCTAAAAAATATTTGCCTTAAATGTACTTTTGGTCCCTCAACTTTTTGATCCTCACACGTTTTCGTTTATGCAATGTTATTCCCTCTGTCACCCTTCCGTATAAAATCTAACGGAAGTTATCTAGTTGGCAAACGATTTGACACTTGTCACCACATGGAAAGCCAACCAGGCATATTTAATATTAAAATAATAATAAAACTTTTTAAAAAATTAATATTTATGTTGAGCTCTTACCCTTCAAAGAAACGTTGAAGGTGCCCCTAAGGTTGCAACAAAATCGAAGCGAAGGAGAGAGAGAGAGAGGTGATTGCATAAATTAGATCAGATATGTTGTGCTTATAAAAAAAGATCGATTTGCTGCAATTGCACTTTGGCTAATTGTCTTATCTCATTCGTGCTAATGGAAGCTGCCTCCTACGTTTCACAAGCTCATTCATTCGACGTTCATTTCCAGGGAATTGGGAATTTGGGATCATACATTTACATGATGAAATCTCAAACCCAATACCTATGCTTCAAAAAGAGTAGAGCGTGCGTAAGTAATAACTATTGATGTATAGCATAGGACAGCATACCGAGAGAAATATAAAACCTGCGGGATGAGTCGGCATTGGAGACTCGAAGAATGAATCTTGAAACAGGTGAGGGTTCCTTAGAAACCCAAGAAGGTCCTAGAAGAGATGTATGTACAGGTACCTATTGTAACATCCCGATTTTTCAAGCCTTCGATTGTTAATTAAACAGTATTTATGTGTTTGTATTTTATTGAAGGGTCTAGAGAGTGAAATAAAATAATTTGAGACCATAGTCACGCTCTACGCTATCATAGGGAGTTACGGTTAAATTTTGGGTCGAAAACTCAGACGAAGCCTGGTCTGCGGTTTTCACTTATCGTAGTGTTTTACTACTATAAAGACCTAATTTTTTCTCCTCAACGAGACAGTTAGTCTTAGAATTTAATTCTCTACAATTTTGCTCAAATTGGTTCTTGACGTTAAAAAGTGAAAATAATATAAACTATTCGGGTGAAAACTCGAACCGGGAGATAATTGGAGTTGTAGATGGATTTAACGGGACCTGCTAACGGATAATCTTGAAATCACATCAGGTCAAGTCACCTTGGGATGCATGCGTCATGATGGTTTTCAGAAAATATCTGGTCGCGAAATGACCAAAACGCTCTTGAGCTTCCTTGAAATTACAACTTAACCTATGGTGAAATAACTAAACTACCCTTAAGTGAAAATATCTAATTGGACTTCACTCTCTCACCCTAGGCATTCGACCATCTCTTTCTTTTCTCTCTTCTCACACTTGTTCTTCATTTCCTTCTCCTTCAACTTTCTTTCTCTCAAAATTCCTTCTAAGTGTTCAAGAATTTTGATGAAACAAGTTGATTTCTTCTCAAGACTTATCATCAAGGAGGTGTTAACTCCATCCTAGCTTTCTTAATCTCTCTATTCCTCTCTTTAATTTCTTGATTCATGGAGGTTAGGGATTTGAATCATAAACTTCAAAAATCCATGAAAAATTGTAGAAAAATCCTTTTAATGTCAAACCAAATTTCTTGCATTAGATTCATGATCATCTATCATAATCCAAGAGTTGGAAACCAAAGGAGCTCTCTAGCTCCAATGGGTCATGAAGGCCGAACCTACCCCCTTTTGGGTGAGTAGAGTTTTGATTGGATTTTGATATTCTAAGCTTGCATTAAACCTTGTCACACCTAGTTAGTGTGTAATCCAAGGTGTGAGAATTTTTGAAGCTCCCTAGCCATGTTTTCTATCACATGGCCAAACCTAGGGGAAGAGTGTAGGAGGAAATTTTGTGATTAAATGTTAATGCATTATTGATTTGTATGTGTTTAGTTATTGTCGGGTAATCGGGCGAGAAATCGGACGACGTTCGGATCAATCGGGAGATTTATCGCTTTTCGCGAACTCCAAGAGGTAAGGGAAGAACCTGAGGAATTCCAATTCCGATAGCTGTATGTTGTATCTGTGTATATGGATTGTAATTGTTTATCTGTGTTTGATTGTGTGGAGTGATTTAAAATTTACCTGCTCATAATTGCTTATACCTGAAATTACTTGTTTATGCCTGTTTTGTTGTATGACATTGGATTGTGGTGTATGGATGTATATTATGCTTGTCGTGATAATTGTTGTGCTAAAGGTCCTAACATCGGTTAGGATCCAAAATCGTATAATGTTAAAAGCTTCAATAAGCTTGGAACGTTGGATAAGAAAATAAAATTTCAAAGGTTTTTGGAAATAAAAAGGAAACAAAGGGCTTTTGAGAAATAAGAAGAATAAATCTTACTTTATTAAAGAGGAGGAACCTTAGCATACACCGGAGTATCATCCTCTAGAGAATGGGGATGCTCCGACTGGAGGAGCCGGAGGTGCGGGGATGATTGATGGGGATGTAGATTCCCCAGATTTCTCTTTTGATGGGAACGTTGGGCCTTCCATTGGGGGACTGTCCAATGGATTCCACTAGATAGTGACCAGCGTAGGTGTTAGACTTTCTTTTGGGGTAGCGATTTTTGGGTAGTCTATTGTCGGCTACTAATGGCCATGAGTTTTAGTGATATGGTTTCCAGACTATCGCTGTCCAGTTTCTAGAGTTGTTAGTAGTTTACTTTACTGCTAGTTTTTTTAAAGGGATTGTCCACCGTTCTTTTGTATGATCTGAGTCTTTAATGTTTACTGTTGTAATAAGAAAAAAATTTATCACGATTTTTAGGACTTAATGAAATATAGTTAAAGAAAACTGTTTTTTTGAAAGTAAACCAGTAAGATTTTATTTAGCGTTGTGTATGTGTTTGAGTAACAATTGTGATGCCGAATTAAGGGTGTCACACTTATTCCTCTCTTACAATCCTCACTCTCTCTCCCTCGCTTCGATTATGTTGCATCTCAGCTGCGTTGTCACGACCTCACCTCCCATGGCGTCTTGGTCTCTTTCAAGGGTTCTAAAGGGTCCAACATAAATATTAATTTTTAATTTTTTATTGTTATTTTAATATTAAATATGCCAGCTTCGCTTTCGATATGGCGATTAGGGATGTTCACAGGTCGGTTTGGTTCAGATTACTGAAAAAATTCTGAACCAATCAAATTCAATTGGTTTGGTTTGGTTCAGATTTGCATTTTTTTTTAGAAAATCTAAACCAAACCAACCGGTTCAAAACCGGGTTGGCTCGATTCGGATCTGAATAGAAAAAACTTGTTCAAAAAAAAAAACCTAATTACGTAACTTATATCCTGACAAATATGATACAATTCATTAGAGATGAAGATGCAGGGAGACAAAGGTGATAGTTAGACCCACGAATTTAATCCAGGCATGAGATTCACCTACTTGGACCCAAGACAAATATGATACAAGTTTCACTTTATCCTTCTTTATTAGTGTTGTTAGTTATTCCAATATATAAGTTACAAAACATTGTCTTTTTCATTTTTAAAAAATAGAGACAAAGGAAACAAAGGTGCGATCAACCCCAAAAACACCAGTACCATAGGAAAAAAATATTGAAATGAAATCAACCCAAAAACACCTGTAGCATAGAAGATAGAGAAGCAGAAATCACCGAAATACTAAAGTTAACCCCAAAATATTGAAATCATCGAAAATTGAGAGGTAAGAAGCTGAAAACATAGAGCCTGCTTGACACATCACTTCTGCGAGCTTATAACAGATGAGAAAGTAATCCCGTTTGACAAGCGCCTTTGTCACGAGTTTATAGCGTTTTTTCCAGACGCTACTTAAAGTAGCGTTTGAGCTTATAACTTATAGCGTTTCAAATTTTTTTCACTTTTATCTTTATTATCTTAATTTAATTCTACCTTTATCATTTTCTCTCTTTTTTAGGTAAAATCATTAATGAAGATGACTATTTATGTCATTTTATATTTTTCAACTAGTTCAACCGCTAGTTTTACCAAATATTTCCACAAAAAATAAGCTAGTTTATCCGCTATCGGCCATCAGCTAGCTTATCCGCTAATAACTAGTTTTATCAAACAGGTTCATAGTATCATAGGAAGCCTCTGAGATGGTAGACGGCGTACGACAACTACGATACACAAGGAGAAGGGGCTGCTGGAAGGTGGGAGAAGGGTGGAAGGGTCTAGACGATGTAAAGGGAGGGGAAATCCCTAAATCTAGGCTAAAGAACTAATCTAAAGGAATGATGCCCTAAATTGAAATTCTTAATAATTAATATTATATATATATATATATATATATATATATTTAAATATGGTAATTGGTTTGGTTTAAAAATTATTGAACCCGAGAACCGAACTGATTACCTTGAGTTCGGTTCGGTTCGGACCCGAATATCCAAAATGTTCGAACCAATTTAATTGGTTCGGTCGGATCATCGGATTCATTAGATAGATCTGAACCAATGAACACCCCTATTGGTGATAAGGACCGTTTGCCAACTAGACAACTTTCCTTAGATTTTGGATGGAAGATTGACTGATGAACTAACATTGCATAAATGAAAAAAATATAAGGATCAAAATCGCACAAAAAAAGTAGGGGTGACTAAAATCACACATCAAGAAAAGTGGAGGGGCCAAAAATGCATTTAAGCCAAAATATATAATAATTAAGGCTTAATGAAGTTTTTGGTCCCTAAAAAATATATTATAATTAAGGCTTTTTGGTTTTAGTTCCTATCTTTTATTTGCTTTGCTTTTAGTGTTTGTAACTTTTAAATTTTTGTTTTTGGTCCTTGCCGTCAACTCCAAACGTTAACTGCTAATGTGACATACATGAGTCTACGTTAGTAGTGACACGCAGCAAATAATTATTTTTTATTCCACCTGTCTGGCATGACAGGAACAAAAAACAAAAATTTAAAAGTTAAAGACACTAAAAGCAAAACAAACAAAAGATAAAAACTAAATCCAAAGAGCCCTATATTTTCAAAGACCAAAAATTTCATGAAGCCTATAATTAATGTGTATTTTTTTAGGTTTAATTACTCTGCGGGTCCCGAAACTATTTGAGAATTTTAAATAGGTCCCCGAACTAAAAAAATTTGTAATTGGATCCTCGAACTTCTAAATACTTTGTAATTGGATCCCACACTTAAAACATTTGTAATCAGATCCCTCAACTTGTAAGTAATTTGTAATTAGGTCCCTGAGGTAGGAGACATTTTAAAAACCTTTGCTATTGTTAGTGATCTAGTGGTTCTATTTCCCTCCAGGATAGTCAAGAATTTTGGAAGGATATTTATATGGTACTCTAATTACAAGGTTGTTCTGCTACCCCAGAGACATAATTACAAATTATCTACAAGTTTAGGGACCAAATTACAAACGTTTAAAGTATAGGGACCAATTACAAAATATTTAGAAGTTCAGGGACCCAATTACAAACTTTTTTAGTTTGAGAATCTATTTACAAATTCTTAAATAGTTTGGGGACTTGATACGTAATTAAACCTTTTCTTTATACATTAATCTGCAATATTTTATGCATTAATAAAAGAAACGGTTCAAAATCAAGATTTAAGTGAAAGGTGTCTATTGGAGATACTTCAAATGGTTAAAGCTATATGACATTATATAAAAAGTTTAATTGTTATTCACTAATTGATTGACAGTATAAAATATCTTTATAATAAGGATATAATTAAATTCTTATATAAAATACAGTATTTGATTTTAGGAAATTGGATTTTTCTCATCCCTTTTCTATTATAATATCTCATCCCAAATCCATGTATAAGAAAAAATATTGTTGGTTTAGCAAAACAAAAAAAAATATTGTTGGGTGACATTTCACTTAATCTACATCATGAGAGATTAGGGCCTGTTTGGTTTGTATTTTCATTTCCTGTTTTCATTTCCTGTTTTTATTTTCTGAAAATTGTTTTCATTTTCAAATTTTGAAAAAATTGAAAACGTGTTTGTTTTGACTTCCTGTTTTCTGTTTTCATTTCCTATTTTCAAAAATTTGGGAATGAAAACACTGAAAACAACTTTTTTTTATTTTCAGATTTGGGTCCAATTCAGGAAATGTTTTCGGCGAAAACATTTTCACCAAACTCAATTAAATGTATTTTCAAGCTTATTTTTTATTTTCATTGAAAATAAAAATAGAAAATGATCAAAGTAAACAGACGTTAATGTCCTGATAAAAAAATACTCTTAAAAAAAGAATTTTATTACATGAAAATCAAATTAATCAAAACTCCACTGGATGCTTTCCACGAGGAACTACAGAGGACCACTGCATGCCCCCACAACTTCTCTTTGTTTTGTTAAAACAAAAAAAAACGACGACATCATTAATCATGTCCTTTTCTTAATTTTATCAATAAATTTTATTATTAACGAACAAAATTAATTTAGTTGTTTCCGTTTCGCACAACCAAAAAAGCGAAACTCTCGTCGTTTCCTTTTTATCACTTTTTATAGATCCCCTCTCTCTCTCTCTCTGTTCTTCCCATTCTTCTTAAGCACTCCCCAATGATCAATAAACCATACCAAACCAAACCTTAATTCCCACAAGAAGAAAGAAAAAAACCCATTTCCCAATTCCACTTAAAAACCTCATATTTCAAATCTGCTTCAAAATTCAACCTCCTCCGATGATTCGAGTTCGTGAACTCCTTTGACTTTAAACTGGGATCACATTAGAACCTTAACCATAACCAAACCCACTCGCTTAGATTCCAATTCAAATGGGTCTCTGCGTTTCAAAACCTTCTGAAAATGAAAACCCCACACTCTCTTCTACCAATTGCGAAACCCACTCACCTGCTGCTATTAACAACAACAACGACGACACCTTACTAGTAAACGACACTGCTAATCCTCATTCAAATGGAGAAAAACAAAACCCTAAAAACGACCACCATAACGCTAAAAAATCGCCGTTTCTACCGTTTTACAGTCCTAGCCCTGCGCATTACTTGTTCTCCAAGAAGTCTCCGGCGAGATCTCCGGCGAACGCGAGCTCGGAATCTACGCCGAGGCGGTTGTTCAAGCGACCGTTTCCGCCGCCTTCTCCGGCGAAGCATATAAAGGCGTTGCTGGCGAGGAGACAGGGTTCGGTGAAGCCGAATGAGGCGTCGATACCGGAAGGGAGTGAAGCGGAGGTGGTGGTTGCTTTGGATAAGAATTTTGGGTTTTTGAAGCATTTTGGGAACAAGTATGAGGTTTTGAATGAGGTTGGGAGAGGGCATTTTGGGTATACTTGTGTTGCTAAGTTTAAGAAAGGAGAGAATAAGGGGCAAGAAGTAGCTGTTAAAGTTATACCCAAAGCTAAGGTTTGCACTTGCATTATGATTATCTCTATTTCAATAACTTGCTGATTTTGAATGGCTTATTGTTTTTTTTACAATGTTGAAACTTTTGCTGAATTTTTATGCATGAGTTAATCGGTGTTAGAGAATAAAACCAATCTGGAGTCTTTATCTAACAATTTAAGCTTTTGGGAAATGTTTTAAAAATTGGACTGAACTAGCCGGCCGTGTTTCTGTTCATGATAAATTCTTCCTATGTTGTCGGGTTAAATCCCAGTTGAATCCATAATTTATCCAGTTGAAGTCAAGATTTTAAATTGTGTTCTGCAATTGCGATTTTGGTAATCTCCGCAACAAGATGGCGACCGCACTTGCTCGTCGGTCACATTTTCTCACAATTGACAATTGCGGTAAATGCAAGGTAACCTCAATGACCACAACTGCAATTTAAAACCATGGGTTGAAGCAATTGGACCATAACTTTAGCTCTTTGTGGTTCGTTTTTTAAGACATTACTTTTAGGAGAGTTGATCCTCAGCAATTGGGAATTCGAGTTGTGTTTTTGCTTAATTTTGTTGGTTGTTAATGGCTTTATTCTTGTTGTAGAAATCCTTTTTCACTTTTGCTGTCTTGGTTGGCTGAAATGGAAGGCTGCAGCATGCCACCCCACCCTATGAACTTTTGGTTATGGGATTGCCTTGTATATTATTAATTATCTTAATATTTGAGATGTGAGTAGATATTCGTTTGCTTTGTTAATTATCAGTGTGCTTGATCTAATGCATTAGGCTTTTCATTGTTGGTGGTCATGCGTTTCTCCTTTGACATGGTTTAGAAAATTATAAAATTGTAGCTGTGGAAAGATTAATCTTGGAAGATTCATCTATTAGTTCTATAAAGACTCCAACAAGAAGAAAAACACAAATAAGGTCCGCATTGTGATGTCTAAAATGCTTCCGAAGAAGCATGGCTAAATGTTGAAGCAAATAATATTAGAACTGGGAAGTTCAAATTGTTCAATGCTATTGTCATGTCAGGAAGCATGCCTTGGATGGTTTCCACCCCTTATAGTCCAGTATGGTTCTTTATTTTATTCCATTTGTTGCTGCGCCATGGTCTCACATTTTCATATTCTTGGCTCAATTTTGTTTTTTTCCTGTAAGCAACTTGTTTGCAATACCATGTCTTAGATCTTGTTTATAGTTTTTCTTGCATGGCTGTCTCCATCATTTATTTGTAATTTATTGATTAAAATGCCTTTAGCATCTTTGAATTTGGCAAGATTATGTTTGATGAAAATAAAGCAAACTCACATGGTTCACGCACAACATTCGTATTATTTTCTATATTTCATTTATATAATAATCAATTTTAATTCATTTGTTTTAATTGTAGATGACCACTGCCATCGCTATTGAGGATGTGAGAAGGGAGGTAAAAATATTGAGAGCTTTGACTGGACATAAGAATCTAGTACAATTCTATGATGCATATGAAGACCATGATAACGTCTATATAGTAATGGAGTACGCTCTGATTTCCGTGCTTATTTAAGTTACATGCTATTTTTCATCTTTTGTAACCATTTGATCTATATTGTCAAGGTTCTCTGTCCTCTTTTTGGTTAAAGCACATTTGTTGTGTTGTGAATCTTTATTACAAATTTTCTTTATCTCCTATGCATCTCAGATTGTGCGAAGGAGGGGAGCTGTTGGACAGAATACTATCAAGGTATTTGTTTATTTATTTTCCAAATATTCATTCTTTTGAATGTTTAACATTCGGATGCTGATGGGGGAAGGGAATAAATATAATTGATTAAAAGAGGTAACATATTAATATTTTGTGGTTGTAAGATATCTGTTTCCTCTTGCAGAGGTGGGAAATACACAGAGGAAGATGCAAAAGCTGTCATGACACAAATACTGAATGTTGTTGCATTTTGCCATCTACAGGGTGTTGTGCATCGTGATCTAAAACCTGAGGTGAAGTATATTTGCAATTTATTTTTGCTGCATTATAAGATTGAGAGTCTTGCCCCCTCCCCTTGCCAAAATAAAAGAAGGGAAAGAAAGAGACAAAAGTGGGATCAGTATGCAAAATCTTTGACAACTTCTTTGTTTGAAAATTTTACCATGTTTTGTAAAAGAAAAAGGAAAGAGGGTGACATCTTCATTTATTAAGATAGTTTTTGATAACCTATTTAGTGAAATGGTTTTGATTTTGTTTGGGTTTGGTTTATGGGTCTTGTCTTATAATTCTTATCAAGTATTAACTTCTAAGGATGGGTAATATCTGGATCAGAACTTCTTGTTCAAATCCAAAGACGAGAACTCGGAGCTGAAGGCCATAGATTTTGGGTTGTCGGATTTTGTTAAACCAGGTATGTTTTGAGTCCTTTTACATATGCTGCATGTCATGTAATATCTTGGGCTTGGTTTATGTTTTGACTTTTAATTGTGCTTTACAGATGAAAGGCTTAATGATATTGTTGGTAGTGCATACTATGTGGCTCCTGAAGTTCTGCATAGAGCTTACAGTACAGAGGCTGACGTCTGGAGTATTGGTGTGATTGCATATATTTTATTATGCGGCAGCCGTCCATTTTGGGCACGGACTGAATCTGGGATCTTTCGTTCTGTATTGAAAGCTGATCCAAGTTTTGATGAACCTCCTTGGCCTTCTCTGTCAGATGAGGCAAAGGATTTTGTTAAGCGACTACTAAATAAAGATCCTAGGAAGAGAATGACTGCAGCACAGGCATTAGGTGAGTTTCTCATGCATCATTGGAGAGTCTTGTTTATTCTTATATTTCTATTCTGTTTCTTACAGCTGTATACTGCAGGTCATCCATGGATTAAAAATTACAAGGATGTAAAAGTACCCTTGGATATTCTAATGTTAAAGCTCATGAAGGCATACATGCGTTCCTCCTCTCTACGAAAAGCAGCTTTAAGGGTATGTATATTTATGTTGAACTTGCTTGCTTCCTTTTAAATAAATATTGAATGGAATATCCTTTGGTATCTTCCCATTTGATTTTCACTACTAGAACTGTGCTCTCAATCGGTTTCATACTATTGACCAAGGTTATCAGACTCGCGAGTCTAGGTTGACTCGTGGAGGGGGGTAGACTCGACAGGTAGACTCGTAAGAGTCTACCTACTATAAAAAAATACCTATAAATGACATATATACATAACACAAAAGTAACAAAATAGTAATAAAGCCAATTAAAATTATCATAAATTCATAATCATTAAAAATTAAGTAGTCATAATCCAATCCAAATAGTAGTAAATTATCAATACAAACATAAGTCAAGTACATAATCAATTTCTTCACATGTCTAAATCTAATCCTTCAACTACATCATCTCCATCAACATCATCTGAATCATCATAATCAAGTTCTTCCCCATTATCACCATCTCCATCATAATCAACAAAGAACAGAGAAATGGAGGCGGCGCAGGGAGGGAGGTGCGGTCGAGATGGGAGGCGGCGCAGGGAGGAGGTTGGGTTTTAGGTTAGGTTATCTTCCAAAAAAATTTCAGAACAGAGAAATGGGGAGGGAATCGCGAACGTGAAGAGAAGAGGAGAGGGGCTCCAAAATTTTGAACCCAAAACGGCAGCGTTTTGGGCGTTCTGGGCCAAAATAAAAAACGCTCACGACTCGCAAACTCGGACTGGTGACTCGCGAGTCCAGCGAGTCTACCCGAGTCAAACCGAGTTTGACCAAATCTACCCCTTCTTCCGATTCTACAACCGAGTCTACTCGTTTGGCCTACCTAGAATCGCAAACTCGGATGAGTCAACGAGTTGACTCGCGAGTTTGACAACCTCCTGTCCCTTCTAAGTGAAGGTTTTATGCACTAAAACTCTTAGCAAGTTACAAGTATTCTTAACCTCTTTAGGTAACAAGTATTATCAACCTCTTCAGGTTACCAAAGTATTCTTTTACAGACAAGCCTCTTCAGGCTCAACTCACATTTGTTAAAAAGAGTTTTGAAACTAAAGATTCAACTTGTTATTTGTGAGGATATGAAATTTAAGCTTAGCTCTGAAAAACTCTATGCAGAGAGTAAATATGAAATATTGAAAGCACAGAGAAAATATTGAAAGACTTGAAAGTTTTTTGAGATTTATTTCACGCGTGAAGTATCTTCTTTGTGAGTCTTCAGGTATTTATAAGCTTGAAGAGTTCTTCATGCACTTCTTCAATGGCAATAAATGTGTCCGTTTAGAGATAGCATTAAATGCTGTTAGGAACCCAGAAATTAACAATAAAATAGAAGAGGAAAATGTAGTTTTATTGATGTTTCCAGGCCTGTATCGAATGGATTACGGTGCTGGATATAAGGAAAAAGAGAAATAGATAGAGAAAATGATTGTTTAGGCAATTTGAGAGTGCCTAATCTCTCCCAAGTCTAGTTCCAATTCCAGCCTCCTCTCTCCTTTCCCCCCTCCTACCTATATACTGCATTACACACGCACCCTTGCCCTCCCTATTGCCAACTCAGCAGTTGGTTACAAAACAGAATCATCCCTATTCACTCTCTTGGCTATGATTCTCTGCATCGCACCCACTCTTTTCCTCACATATAGCCTAGTTATTTCAGGGTTCCTAACAAATGCTATTAAGCCGTTTGAGCCATCTTGGTTCTGGTTACTTGTTGCTTTTCTTTGAAAGGTTGTCTTGGCTATCAGATTGGTAAAAGCATGTTTGCTTTTCTTCTGTACAATCTGATCCTTCCTTTCTTCTATTCTTTTCTTAGGTTGATAGATCAACAGAGGTAAGAGAATGTAAGATGGTTGACTCTGTTTTCTTGGGCTCGAAGAGTACTATGTTTTACTTGTTTGTTTCTGATTCATAAATGCTTCGTACTATACAAATATTCAAATAACTTGGACGAATATATTTAAAAGACAATCTACATAAAGAACATTAGTGGACGGTCCAAACAAATATTTAAAACAAGGATAGCTTTGGATAAGAATCGATTGGACGCACGATAGACTTAAGAATGGACTTTATAATTTACTTAGTGTTGGAACCGAAGTAGTGATGGTCTCTGACCCCTTAAGTTTTTAGGTTAACAAAATTATAAAATTGAAGTTGAAAAGTATTTGTTCTAAAGTCTAAGATGAATGTCCATAACTAAGTAAATCACAAAGTCCTCTTAGAATTTGGGTTTGGGCCTAACTCAGCCCCACAAAACCAGCTTGTGGGGTTGAGTTAGGCCTAAAATCTAAGATGGTATTTGAGCTATCCTAGATCCATTGTGGGGCCATCCACCATATTATCCACACACCAAGCCCAATAGTGCTGGGCGTGAGGGGGTGTGTTGAGAAAAAAATCCAAGTCCCACATTGACTAAAGTTAGTGCCTAATAAGAGCTTATAAAGCTTGGACATTCCTCACCCTATAAGTCGGTTTTGTGAGGTTGAGTGAGGTCCAAACCCAAATTCTAAGATGTTATCAGAGTATTCTTCAGTTGATAGATGGTTGTTAAAACTGAACCGGTCAAAACCGGTCGTTTAACGGTTTACACCGGTTTAAAAAAATAATAAGATGTTCAGGCATGTTTGTGTACAGAGTGCAAACTACATACTTCTTTTATAGATCAACTTTTACACAGCTTGGGCTAAACCTTTGATATGGGACTCATTTTATAGATTATCTTTTACACAGCTTGGCCTAAACCTTCGATGTGGGACTCATTGCAACGTGCCGCTCTCTCACTCTCTTCTTTAACATCTGATCTCCACTCCCCCTTTCTTTTTTTCTTTGAATCTTGTCAATTCTTGAATCAAACATCTCTCTTCTCCCAGTTCTATTCAATTCAATCCCTAACGTTCTATTTGTCGACTACCTTGAGTGCAATGGGGGAGCATTTGGTGGAGGTGTGTTGGACGAGGAATACAGTGCGTATAGCACCTTTGCCCACCACTTTCACTGCTTTCAGCTTGTACAGGTCCAGGTTTGTTGAATCCATATTCTACTATTTCAAATTATTGGCCATTTCTCTTTACCATTTTATTTCATAGATAAAGGCACAGTCATTTCTCCAACCACTACTTTTTGTTGGTGGGTGTTATGAGCAAGGACCCAAGTAATTAGTAGAGATGGCAATGGGTATCTTACCCAGTGGATACCTGCGAAAATTACTCATGATGGGTAGGGTAATTACCCGCATAATGGGTACGGGGTCGGGGACGGGTAATTACCCGCAAGATTTAATTGGTATGGGTGCGGGTATTGGTACCTTAGTACCCACCCCGCCCCATACCCGCATATCTATATATTAATATTTTTTAATTATTTTATATATATAATATATATAAATATAAATATTAATATATTAAACTTGGGTTACCTCTTTGGTAATCCTGGAACTAATTCCTTAGTGTGAATGATGTTTTTCATTCGAACCTACCATATGTAAAATAGATATTATATTATTGTCTTGTTATTAGACCAGTGAACTTGTTTCTTGTGTAATTGGACCAATTGCCTAGACAATGTTGGAGTAGCTGATGGCCGAAAACTATGCTAATTCATACGTTTGTTGTGCTGTGAAATTATGTTGGTTTCAATTACTAAAATTTACTGCACGAATGAATATATATATATATATATATATATATATATATATATATATATATATATATATATATATAAATGAAAACAATTGTTTGAATTGAAATGAAAGTTAGCTTATTACTTTCCTATTATTCCTGAGTTCTTAGTGCCATTCAGTTATTCATCACTTGAGTTTCTATCCTTTTTGAGTTCTTATTCTCCCTAGTCCTATAGATCCTAGTGTAGGACTTTAATAAAGTTCTTTTTCGTTATATACTATTATGATATTTGTTTGAGAACATACTAGAATATTATACCTTATTATATACTATCATGATATTTTAGACTTTAATAATGTTTTTATTTATTTATTAATTTTTTAGTTAATTAAAGTGCGGGTAATGGGTGCGGGTATGGATGCTTAGGTACCCAGCGGGTAGGGATAAGGGTACTTCAGTTGCTACATACGAGGGTATGGGTCCAGGTATGAGTATTTTTTTAAAACGCGGGTATGGGGACGGGTACTATAGTATCCTACCCATTGCCATCCCTAGTAACTAGCACCTATGCATACTAAAGTTACTGAACCTATACATTGCAATTTTGAACTTGAACTCTTCTTTTTAGTATTCTTTTGTATCAAATAAAATATGGCAAAATAAACAAAAATTATCTCTCTTATTATAAGTATGTTAGTTTGTTTTTATTATTGAATATATTATATAAAATTAAAAATATATATTTAAGATTAAAGGCCCAAATTGTTCCTTGACAAAAATACACGGTGACAATTTAGTCCCTGAGAAATGGAAAATACATATTTGGTCCTCGAGAATGTACAATGCGGGTCAAATTCGTCCTTTTTAGAGTGATTTTTAGGGACATTTTAGTCCCAGTCAGGGACTATTTTGAGCCGCATTTTACATTCTCGAGGACCAAATTGATATTTTTCATTTCTCAGGGACCAAATTGTCACCGCATATTTTTATCAAGGACCAATTTGGGTCTTTATTCTATATTTAATTACAACCGGTTCGACCACGGTTCAACCGCGGTTGGACCAATGAACCGTGAACCCGTGTATTCACCGGTTCAATGACCGATCCGGTTTTTAAAACATTGATACTGAAGAATCTAGAATTCCTTTTTCTCTTGCTTCTTCTTTTGAGAGAAGTGGAATACCCATCTTCTCCCGTTCAAGTGTTCCAAATACTTCTCTTTCCAGTAATTGACCAAGCATCGTTTGTTCCCTAGAGGGCAGTCTGGCGTAGACATTCATAAGGCTTTGTTCTTTCATGATGAGAGACAGGAGAACTGGATAAAAGATTTTGGTTTTGTTTCTCAGATTCTCCCTAAAGGCATCAAATACTAACTTAGGTCGATTAATTTTATTTTTATAGAGAATATTGTAAAGGCAGAATTTTTTATGATCAGAAACCTTTTCTTCATCAAGGTCTATTTGTAAAAATGCCTTGTTGAGTTTTTTGTGAAGCACTCTGACTGGATCTGTCATTTGAGAGACCTTTTCCAGAGACATTCCAGCCTTTTGTATCAAGCAAGAAGAAATTTGCATTTTTTCAATACAATTGTTGTCGTAGACAAACCCATCCTCTGGGCATCCTATGGCTCGTAAGATCAATGAGGTTGAAACGAAGACATGCATTTTTATAACACATCCGACAACTTCTTCTCTCAAACAAGCATCTGACCAGAACTCTCTATCAAGTCTAGGATAACAACATAGTCCTTGTCCAAGAACTCTATCCAACCAGCTTCCCTTAGTTCTTCTACCAGATTCATTCCATAGCTTGCCATCTCGTGGATTTCGACAATATGCTCCATATGGATAAGGTACAGATTGAGAGGGATTGTCTAAAGCTGATTCCCAGAACCCCATCCTGAACCCAATTGACCTTCCAGTTCTTCATTTCAAACTCCGAAGCCAGTCTTTCCTTTAAGAGTGATTTCTCAACATCATCATCCCTTGATATAATGATATCATCTACATACACAAGTAGGATAGTCAATTTACCTTCGGATGAGTGTTTGATAAAGAGAGTATGATCACCTTGACTTTGTTTATATCCAAGGGACACCATAGTCTTCGTGAATCTTCCAAACCAAGCACGGGGTAATTAGGGAGAGGTAAAAGAGGGAGGGAGCAGAGAGAAGAGAGAAGAGGGAGGCTGTTGAAATTAGGTTTTGAGGGATATAACAGTCCTTTCAAATAATCAAAATTTTCCATAGGGTTGGGAAACTAGGATTCTCACCCCCTACCCATGGGAATGTTTTTGGGGGAAAATAGCTAAAAAAGTATCCTAGGAATCATAGTTTCATGGGAATGTTTTTTTTTTTTAAAAAGACCTACCAAACATGGGAAGATAAGATTCCTAAGTTAACATTCCTGGGAAACTAAAAATAATCTCCCTACTAAACGCCCCCTTAAGTCAATCCATTAAATATAAGGAAACTTTAAAGCCAATTGGACGCGCAATAAGAGCTATGCTCATTTAAAACGCTTAAGTCCAATTCGAGTAAAGACAAAAACAGTGGTCTTTGGACCTTTATGATTTACTTAGATATGGACGTTCATCTTAGACTTTAGAACAAACAAATACTTCTGAACTTCAGTTTAATAATTTTGTTAACATCAAAACTTGAGGGGTCAGAAACCATCACTGTTTTGGTTCCAAGTTGTAGAACCAATTGTATAGGACTAACTGTTGGGCGACATAAAGCCAACAAAAGAATAAGTTTAATATAGCAGAGATGAGAATGTTGCGTGTGGACACACTAGATAGGATATGATTAGAAATGAATGCATTAGAGAGAAAGTTAAGGTAGCACCTATTGTAGAAAAGATGGTGGAATCTCGTCTTAGGTGGTATAGGCATGTATAGTGAAAACTGTAGAAGCCTCATTAAGGAGAGTAGATAAGATGAATGGTAGCCTAATTGTTAGAGGTAGAGGGAGACCAAGAAAAACTATTAGTGAAACCATTAAGAAAGATTTAGTTTTAAATGGTTCGTCTATAGACATGATGTATGATGGGATATTATGTCGATGTTTGATCTATGTAGTCGGCCCCACATAGTGATAAAAAGCTTGGTTGTTAGATTCCAACTAGGTGGGCTGAAATTTAGTCTACTGATGAGATGATATTTGGAAGTTCATTGCTAAATATGGTAAAAAAAATTCTACATATACTTCATTTCTCTTTAGAACCGTTAGGTGTGACTAGAGCATTGCATTTCAAGTGCTTCTTTCTCTGGTTTCGTTTGCTCCTATTATCCTGTTTTTTTTTTTTTTTCTGTTGATCACACTATACATGTATGTTTCCCAATAACTTATTAGCATGTTATTTTCATGGGTGTTGGGACAGGCTCTGTCGAAGACATTAGCTACTGATGAGCTGTCTTATTTGAAGGAGCAGTTTGCACTTTTAGAGCCAAATAAAAATGGCACCATTAGCTTCGAAAATATCAAAGCGGTTGGTTTCCTTCGAATTATTTTTATTATAATACTATACTAGGAGGATGATGTTTGAAATCTCAAATTTGAGCTGGCCAGGCCTTGATGAGGAACGCAACAGATGCTATGAAGGAGTCACGCATTAGCGATTTTCTGGCATCAGTAAGTGTTTTGATCTAACTTATAATGCCTCTAAGCATTTTGTACATATTCTGGTTATTGATACAAATGATTTTGGGTGACAGCTTAATGCATTGCAATATAGAAGGATGGATTTTGATGAGTACTGTGCAGCTGCACTTAGTGTTCATCAACTTGAAGCACTTGATCGGTGGGAGCAACATGCACGCTGTGCCTATGAACTTTTTGAAAAGGATGGAAACAGGGCTATAGTCATTGAGGAACTAGCTTCGGTATGCTTGTTTTGACTATGATGATAGTTTATGCATACATGCCTTTGGAATTCTTTATACTGATAATAAATAATGTGTCAACTACTTTTTTAAATGAAGATATCTAACAAATCCCAGTTTTTTGTGGGTCAGTATTTTCATTTCTTATAGTCCCCCTCTAGTAAACAGTTACTAGTTAGCCTAGTAATGTCAAAATTAATTTAGCATAAATTTCAACATTGGAGTATAGATATTGCAAGAAATTAATATCAGTTTATGTGAAGTTTATGGGTTAATCTGTTGGTTTATCAACAAGCAATTTTTATAGTTAGGCAAATACTTTTCTCATGTATGGTTTTAACTAAATAATCAGGAGCTTGGCCTTGGTCCATCTGTCCCTGTTCATGCTGTTCTTCATGACTGGATTAGGCACACTGATGGAAAGTTAAGCTTCCTTGGGTTTGTCAAATTGTTGCATGGTCCATCTCGAAGTCTTGTAAAACCTCAATAGAAAGTTTGGAAGCCCTGTCAGAAGATCCAAGAGTGCTTTATTATACTACGATGATCTTGCCAATAAAATACTGGTCCACATATCACAATCCTATCATCAAGGGATCATTGCCACTGTCAGATTATGCTTAGCATAAATCATCTGGCGTACTTTCCCGTTTTATAAGGCTGGAGGTCTTCTACACTTGGAGCAGGAGTCAAACCTGCTCCTGCAGGCATTATTTATATTTTCCACTGTAAAGCTGTAGTGTGTTAAGTTGCAGGTAATAATATTTTGTGATTGTTATTAGATGGTTCTATCATGTTCTGAGATTCACAATTGAGGAGTATCATTATTGTCCACGTGCAAATTCACTGCAAATAAGTTTTAAGCGCTTTGTTGTAGCTTTGGAGAATTTGGTTTTCTTGGATGATTTTCTCATCATATAATGGTGCTAACTATGCTGGTAGTTGCCACGCAAATATATTTAGCTTTTCAACAAAGGAAATGAGAATCATACACAACTAAGCTTTATGAGAAGGGTAAAGTAATTTTGTATAGTCAAACTTCGATATCAATAATAAATAAATAGATAAAAAATGAATTTTCGGTAAGGCTTATGCATAAATAATATGATTTTGGATGACAAGGTGATGTCAGACCGGAAAGAAGGGCTGGAGTAGCATACTACTAAGTAGTGTAGTTAACGGGAGGAGTTATTCTAAAATTACCATAAAACTTCATTCTTCAAATTGCATTTCTGTGTAGGAGGTACCATATAATTGTCATTTTTAAAGTATAAGATCATTGGTGACAACCTAGTTTGAAAAACGGATTGAATTAGCTAGTCAGATTGGTTCAACTGTGAACCGGTTGTACTAAACGAACTAGTCACAGATTACTTGTTTAGATTTTGGTTTCTATACTAAGAAAGTTTGGTTATAAGTTCTTGAAGTTTCATTCAATTATAGAGTTAGTCCTTACTGTCATCTGTGTGTGTTATTTTCTAGCTGTCAAACGGAGTCCTCTATGGACCTGATTTGACATTGGCACACTCTTATAGGAATAATTTGTTCCACATCAGCTAGAACTTTTCTCTATCTGCCAAACCCAACCTTGGTTGGTTCATTTCTAAATACTCACTTTCTTCTTCCTTATAAAAAACCATACCAAAAACCAAAACTCTGAGAGGGTGTGGTGGTGAGACTTGATGTTGAGACAAGTCTTCATGGCTAGGATAAAAGAAAGAAGAAGGTAGTGAGCCTGCAAGCAGTAGATGAATTAAGTGAGCAAAAACAAAGGTTTGGGAGGAACCAGATAAGCACCCTAATCTTTGTAAGTTTTTGAAAAAAAAAAACCCCACTAATTATTGGTTTAATGTGACGGCAAAATGTGTTCTTGTTTAATGCATGTTAATGTGAGATAAAACGGTGATAATGTAGAGTGATGGTTTGTAATTTTTTGATTGAATGAGGTTGCTTTATTAATGGGTTTCCCTTGGTATTGTGTACTAAAATGTGAGTATATAAATAATGGAATTTCTGTATAAAGGTCTGATAAAGGGTGATTTCTGTGTTATGTAATGGGTTTTAAGGTTTAATTGAATGTTTAGGTTTGCATGATTCTGTAGGTAATGTGAATGGTGTCATGTGGTGGTCATTTGAATTTCAGTGCTTTGTTATTGATCACAGGCGCAGTAGGGGTGTTCTATGCATGCCTAATACCAGTTGCTGTTTTATTTTTTTGTTTGGTTTTATTTAGACAATCTTCGAAAGATGACCTCAATCCTTAAGACCTTAGGATAGAGGTAGTCTGATGATACACAACTGACAGATATGTTGAGTAATATGAACCAACCGTGAACCAGAACATGTGATCAGATACTGCTCTACCACCAATCATGCCTCTAAAATACATGACTCCAATTACAAGGCCCAAACACTTCGCAGAAAATAGAACGATGAGCTTGCCAAATCGCACAAGCTAAATAGGAATAATACATCTTTGTGTTGTGGAAAGTTCAAACATGGCCACAATAAAAGGAAATGTTAGAAGATGATTCTTCCATTACCAGAACCTCCGGCAAAAGGAGGGGAAATGAAGGTAGAAATCAAGTTGCACCTTAAGTTGCTAGAAATGAAAGTCTTGCTATAGAAATTGATGCAATTGGAACTACTATCAATGCACACAAACCAAACTGACTTAGAACGAGTAGGGAGTTTTATTTTGGTATTGTTTTGAAGTGTAGAGACAAATACAAATCTAGACCACAAACCAGGTAGGGTCATTTTTGGGCTATTTTACTTGCACAGCGGAATTCAAGACATTTGGTATGCAGTCTTTTTTGGGATATTTACAATGCGGTTTTTTTTTTTGGAATATCATTATTTATTTTTTTTAATTCCTCAAGTACCATCCTTTTACTTTTATTTTCCAATCTATCATTGTTTTTAATTGAGTTGGGAAGTCTCCCTTCATGGACCGACTTCTCACTAGAATTTTTTTTATTTTTTTTTAATTTACAGTTGAGAAGTCGCTTCCCCCCAATATGACTTCTCTTCATTGTTTTTTTTAATTATTTTAAAGGTTTTAAATTAGTTAATTAATTTAATGTTTAATTAATTTAATTAATCATTGTGTTTAAATATTGTGTTTATTACATTAATTAATTAAAATAGTTAATTAATTATTATAATTAATTTAATTATTAGATTTAGTTAATCAAATATATTTAATCATGTAAATGAATTGACTTGTTAATTAATTTTATTAATTAAGGTTTGTTAAAAAATTTAATTAAGGAAATTAAATGTTAATCACAAAATTTAATTATAAATATAATAATCACCATAATAATTAAATTATACATTTTACTTAATTAAAATAAAAAATACAATAATTACAAGTATAGAAAAATTAATCTCCTAAATGGTTTCCAGTCCCACACCGTGGAGGTCACCGGTTATGGCGTGGACGGTGATGATCTGGCTGTTCTTTATTAGGTGTAGCCGGTTGCTCGTGTTGTTACACAATCTAGTTGAGATTAAGATTTGCAGCAACCATCGACGGATCATCTCTTATTTTGCCCATATACGGCATTGAAGAACTAGCGGCCGCCTGGTGGGGGAATGATGGAACGCCAATTGTGTACATACTTTTCATGTAAGCGTGAGCCGACTGTGGCGTTCCGACTTCGACGCCAAACAAGTTGCTAATAAAATCTCCTTCACTAGATGCGAAAGAGTGTCGGCAATGGTCAAAGTGTTCAGCAACATGTTGTTGTGTAGGAGTGAATGCAAATGAGTGGCAAGGCTGTTCAAGGTCTAGTGGCGATGAAGTGAAAGAAAATGAATGGCGAGGCGGTTCGATCTCTTCAATTCATCATCCATGGCAACTGGGGGCTAGGTTGTCGACGTGTATTAAGCCGTACTCGTTGTTAGGTGGGCATACTGGGTCCAACATTAGAAAATTTGTATCTTTAATCAATGTTAAATATTTTCTATAGATGTATTATTCATTATTATTATTATTATTATGGTGCTAACTAAATTAATTATAATAATGAATTAACTATTTCAATTAATTGAATTAATTATTATAATTAATTAATTAAATTAATTAACTATTTAAATTATTTATTTAAATAAAATGGTTAACTAAATTAATTAATAATAAAATTAATTAAACAATTAATTAACAATTTAAAAAAAATAAAAAAAAATGATGGTGAGAAGTCGGACCCATAAAGGGCGACTGCTCACCTAGATAAAAAACAATGGTACATTGGGAAATAAAAGTAAAAGGATGGTACTTAAGTAATTAAAAATAAAATAATGATATTCCAAAAAAAAGCCTTACAATGCATGGTAGCACATTTGGAATATTTAGACACATATCATTGTCTTGGCAAAAACCTGTTCCTATAACCAGTGGCACTTTTTGACCTTTTGGTGTTGTATTTGTAAAAGAAGAAGAAAGATAGAAAATATGGACTGATCAGAGAGAAATGTGCTCAATGATTCTGCGCATTGATCAACTGATTTAATTTACAATACAGATATATATATATATATATATATATATATATATATATATATATATATATATATATATATATATATGTGTGTGTGTGTGTGTGTGTGTGTGTGTGTGTGTGTGTGTGTGTGTGTGTGTGTGTGTACAAGGGACTAACTGTACAACTGGCAAACTAACTAACTACCAATACCAATTAACTAAAAAGTATAGAATCAACACCCCCACTCAAGTTGGAATGCATATATGCGTATATCAATCATTCCAAGGTTGCTGTGCAATGTCTGAAAGGTACCAACATGCAAAGGTTTGCTCAAAAGGTCAGCTACTTGGTCATGGGTTGAAATAGGTAAGAGGTGTAAGACAACAACTTGAATCTTGTCCTTGATAGTGTGGCAATCCATCTCGATGTGTTTAGTCCTTTCATCGAACATAGGATTAGCTGCAATGTGTAGGGCAACTTGGTGTCACAGTAGAGGATAACATGGGAGGGATAGTCGATGAGCAAGTCCTTCAACAGAAAGAGGAGCCACTGAGCTTCGCCAGAGGCTTATGCAAGTGCTCTATACTCGACTTTAGAGGAGGAGCGAGATACGATGGATTGTTTCTTCCTTTGTCAAGAAACCGGAGGAGTTCCTAAGAAAAATCAGAAACCAATGATAGACATTCAGGTGTCAAGACAAACAGCCCAATCAAAGTCACTAAAGCCTTTGAGGGTTAACGGAGAAATTCCAGATAAGTAAAGGCCTTTGTCAGGACTGTTTTTGATGAATTTAACAATGCGCAGGGCAGCTTGAAAGTGTAAGTTAGTAGGACATTCCAAATATTGACTTAAGCTATTCACAACATAAGCTATGTTAGGTCGCGTGTGAGTAAGGTAAAGCAGTCCGCCTATAAACTTGTGGTAAGAGGTGGGATCAGAGATGACACTCCCAAATCGTTTATGAAGCTTAAGTTGTGGATCTATGAGGATAGAGCAAGCTTTGGATCTTAGCAAGCCAGTATCATGCAGCAAATCCAGTTCATATTTTCTCTGATACAGTGAGATCCCATTCTTTGTACAAGCAACTTCAAAGCCTAAAAAGTATTTCAATACTCCTAAGTCCTTGATGCTAAATCATTTTTCAAGGACAGCCTTCACCTTGTGAATCTCTGAAAGGTCATTGCCGACAACAACTAAGTCATCAACATATACAAGTATAGTTGTGAAACCAGTAGGTGAAGACTTAGTGAATAAAGAATAATCTGCTTTGAACTGCTTGTACCCAGAAGCAACTAAAGTCTCAATTAACTTGACATTCCACTATTGACTAGCTCGTTTTAAACCATATAGAGACCTTTGCAGCTTGCAAATTAAAGAGATGTTTGTCACTTCAAGTCCGGGGTGCATCCTTATATAAACTTCCTTATGGAGATCTCCATGAAGAAAAGTTGTATTGACATTAGGTTTGAACAAGTGCCAATTCTGTGTAGTAGCCAAAGTTAGTTGTAATTTGATAATAGTCATTGAGACAACCCCTTCCTAGGAGGTCCCATTGGTGACCCCACTTATAATTATTAGTGTTATAGCGTAGCGTGGTAGTATAAAATTTGTGGAAATATTAAATATCAAACAAACTGATACCATAATAAAAGTATACATACATAATAGTGCTGGCTCCATCAATAGAGCCTACAACACTGACACCAAATATAAAAGACTTTAGAGTATACAGTAAATTAAAACTAAAAACATAGCAACGGAAATGAAGATACACCAGACTTCCTCCCTTGGCGCTCAAGGTCCCCCAGCATTGGGATCCGAGGCTCTCCCACCGGCATCGGGCTCCACAGGTATACCGTTAATCTTCTTTGGAAACTCCTCATCAGGATCTTCTCGTGCATTCGAGAATAAATAAAGTACGACATAGAAATAAAGGGGATAAGAAACAGTAATATGTCATAAATGGGAAAAACAACGATATAAATAATGTATATAGATAGCAACACACCGAATCACAACAGTGACAATCAAACAACTTCCGGATAATTTTTCCCTTAACTACTGTCTCTCACACTCATGCAATTAGTGACTATATGGACGCGATCAAGACGCGATATCCCCAACAGATCAAGGTGTCTCAGTCATCATTATGCCACCCCCATAAGGTAGGGTTCGGTCTAAAGCCCGCAGGCACAACTCGTCTCATAGGTACGACATATTCCCCCCCGCAGGCCAGGTCGGAATATTCGCCCGTCAACAACGCAACTTAAGGTAACGACATGTTCCCCCGCCCGCAGGCAAGGTCGGAGCACCTGCCCGTCCTTTAACAACTCAACTTTCGGTAACGACATATCCCCCGCCCGCAGGCTAGGTCGAGATATTCGCCCGTCCGTCTACAATTCGACTAACGGGTACAACCATCTCCCCGTAGGTAAGATCGGAATCACCCCTACGCCAAACTAATCGGTACGACCATCTCCCCGCAGGTAAGATCGGAATCGCCTGTATGCCAACACCGTGATGAACAACAACTATGTAACATGAATCTCACTGACTCATCTCAGGATCAACACTTAGTGCCTCAACCACGACTTATAAACAACCACGACCAACTTTCATCCGGCTTAACCGGGTATCAACTTATATCACAACATTAACAGATCAACTGTATCTCTAGGTTGAGCACTACGATACAAATAAATATCCTCGATTTCTTCACCACACATTCATCTCCTAACTTATCAGAAATCACTGCCTAGTTCTACTCAGGCATCAACCATCACAACAGACATCAACAACAACCAGAAATAGTTTTGAATAGACATATCAACTCACAGATAAATAATATTTAATTAATCATAAACATATAGTAGGGATATCATGCATGTCACATATCACATATTAAATATCCAGTCATAGCACACACATCCTCAATATGCAGTAAATACCAACCTAACGATCAAACAACCTCTAGTAGGGTTTGGGTCGCCCTACGCATATCAATATATATTATTTAAAGCTTGCCTCCCCGACGATATTGTGGTTCTTTCCCCCACCTAATAGCAAACTTAGCGACGATCACGAACTCACGAGCACTTCTTGCTCCTCTGCACTTCGCTCTAATCACGAGCACAACACATATATGATAGTGTTAGCCTTAAGACAAGTTCAAAGAAAGAGGTAAAGACTCGAAGAATGCATGTTAGAGATCCGAGTTTACCTTAGACGAATCGAGAAAGTAATCCGTTAAAGTTAAAGATAACTGAGCAGCGATCACAACCGTGTAGTCAGAATCACGTTCTGGCAACTCGATCGTCTTAAACACTCACTTTCTCTCTCTCATCATGTTCTCACTGTTTTGGGAGAAGAAAATTCGTGCAAAATACAAATGGCTTCTATTTATAGAAGTGGTTCTCAGCTGACAAGGCTTAAGCTCCCGGGATCTTAACGCTTGAGCGTTGGCTCTCTCAACGCTTGAGCGTTGACAGTTCCGCACCACCTCTCCAATGCCAGCTATGACGCGTTTCTGTCATGGGTCACTTTATGTCCCATCAGTGCCAATCACTGGTCAGAGTGACCACGCTTGAGCGTCCACTCTACCCCACGCAAGAGCGTTGCCTTGCTCCACGCTTGCGCGTTTCGCCCCTGATTCCTTGTGCCTCATCCTTCTCTTATACAATTCATACCTACTCTTGAGATATTATCTAAGCATACTTTCAAGCCATAAAAGTAATTATGAACAAGCATAAAATGACTCAATCTAAGTCATCTACCTCAATTAAGGTTTCAGAAAACAGGGATGTTACAGTCATCTTAACCACAGGGTTGAAGGTTTCAAGGTCATCCAACCCTGCGGTTTGAGTGAATCCTTTGGCAACCAATCGAGCTTTGTCCTTTCAATTGGGCCATCAAGATTAAACTCTACTTTGAAAACCCATTTGCATCCAATTGCTCTTTTGTTTGGAGGCAAATGTGTAAGCTGCCAAGTTTGATTTTTAATCAATGCTGGAAGTTTTTCTTGTGTAGCATTTTTCCAATTGTCATGACACACTGCTTCCTCTTAGGATTGAGGTTCAGAATGAGTAGAAATGGTCAAAGAATAATGCTTGTGTTTGGATGATAGGTAAGGTAAGGAATAAATTGGCGAAAAGGATACATGAACCCACGGGACGAAGATGATGCAGCCTAGCCTTAATTTGGTTTGGTGGCTGAAGTCAAGGAACAATGATAGTCTTGTAGATAACTCGGCGATTTCCTATTTCTGGCAGACGTTTTAGGTACTAGAGGTTATGAGTCTGAGACAGGATTGGTGAGAGGTTGTGTTGGTTGTAAAGCTATACCTGGAGGTGTAGGAAAATATATCAGGAAGTCATAAGAAGTAGAATTACTTGTAGGAAGAAAGGTTGAGATATGGAATTTTTTGTGACATTGTGTGAAAATGGGAACACATGTTCAAAGAAGGTCACATCTCGGGACAGGAAGACTACTCTAGATTTCAAATCAAACAGGAGATATAGCCTTTGACACCGCATTTCATTCCTAGGTACACACACTTTCAAGCCCTGGGATCAAGCTTCTTCTTATCTGCCTTTAGAGTGGATGCAAAGCAAAGACATCCAAAGGTAACCTATTGAAGATTTGTGAGACAGAAATCTGGTTGGTAAACTATTGAAGATATGGCAAACATGAAACAAAAAACTCTAGCAATACTAAGAAGGAATTGATGCTTTCTTTCCATAATGTCATTCTGTTGGGGAATCTCTACACATGAAGTTTGATGTAGGATCCCCTTTGATGCATAAAAATCCTTGAGTGTGAACTCATGACCATTATCCGATCTAATTGATTTTACTTTTATATTGAATTGTGTCTCATCCATGGAAATGAAATATTTAATGTGAAACTGTGTTTCAGATTTGAGTTTCATAAAGAAAATCCATGTGTATTTATTCTTATCTTCAATCATAGTTAAGAAGTATTTGTGACCAAGCATAGAGGGGGAGAGAAATTGGATTCCATATATCCATGTGCAAAAGATCAAAAACATTAGCAGAAACTGTGTAACTTTTGGGAAAGGGAAGCTTCTTTTGCTTGGAAAGGTGACATGTATCACATGGATCAACAGGTTTGGTATAGTCGATATAAGGAAACATTTTTGGTAATTGGACTAAATTTTCATCTGAAGGATGACCAAATCGAAAATGCCAAAGATTACACTTATTGACATGAACAATATTTGCAAAATAAGGTGATGACTTCTTTATCGAAGGTGCGGTCAGTATGTAGAGGTCATTCTTTAGCTCAGCTGCACCAATCATTCTCAAAGTAAGGTCATGTATAAGACATGTTGCAACATTAAAATTAAGTGGGCAATCAAGAAAATGGGCAATTCTTGAAACTAAAATAAGGTTAGTTAAATGACAAAGTTGGTATATAAAGCACATTATTGAGATAAATCTGATCGAAAAACCAAATTGTTCCTGCGAATTCAGTGGTTACTAACCACAAATTATCTAATTGAATCCAATTTTCTTTTGGAATGTTTCTCAAAAAGCCAATTCATAAGGAGCTTTCCTCGACTAAGAGAAAGATATGAAATTAAGCATAATTTTGTAAAGAAATAGTCAACTTGTTTCTTAATAAGAGATGGAAAATATGCTTAATATCATTTAATTGAATAGTTAACCCCTGAATGGGGTCCCATGGTTGTGGACGAACTGGATCAAAAAACAAAGGAATTCTTGTTGTAAAATATCTAATAAAATCGTTGTTGGAATTGAGACTCCATTCAAAGAAAAAGATATCAATTTTCAAGAGTTTCTTTTTATGTATCATATAGATGATCCAATCCACAAGGACTATGTTTGAGAGTTGTTTGATTGTCTTTCTCTGAAAGTGCTCTCAACAGTAAAACAATTCTTTATCCAAACAGGGTGGCAACATTTATTACTTTAAACCTTTTTGCTCTCTTTGACATTCTTTCCCCACCTTATTCTCTTTGCACCCATTAACTTCCTTTATGAGTATGAAACCACCAATTAATTGAAGGTGTGGTTCAGTTTCAGTTGAAGAAGAATTGCGAGGAGAATAACATGGGGAATAGGAAGAATGGAGAAGAACAAAAAAAATTCTAAGTTGTTCCTCAAGGCTGTTTTCGGTCCTCCCATCTTTGGGAGGAGTATCGGTCCTCTCTAATTTGGGACCATTGATATAATATTAAAAATAGAAAGGGCTAAGATGAACCATGGGAAATCGGATCAGCAGGCTTACAAATATTTCTCTCCACATTTTTCTCCCCATTCACTGCCTCATCCTCTCCCTCCTCGAGATGCAATTGGTACAGGTGAGACCATAGCCTTACTCTCTCTAATCACCAGCTACACACTCTCCAAACCCAATTCCCCACGAAAGCTCCTTTCCTGATTGACTAGTACAAACTAAAAGAGGAATGATACATCAGAACATAGGGTGTTTCTTTTCTACTACAAGGAGAAGAACGGAAAAAAGGGGTGGTTGGACTGCGAGGTGGTCGCTACATCTGGATTGCGATTTGGTGGAAGGGACGATGCTCATGAGGTCCTTCGGACAGAGCGAGTAGTTGCTCTATTGTGTGCACAGGCGGGACGTGGAGGTGTTCTTCGTAATCTGATATGTGACAACGGTTTAGCGAGCTTGGCTAAGCAAGTATCTGATCGATGATGCTTCACGGAGACAGTTGAACAACTAAGTTTTCAGGTTGTGATTTTCTGTTCTTAGGGAGTAGGTGTGAAACAAGAAACAAGAAATATACAGGAAGAGTAAAAATGGTAAGAAAAATGAAGGGTAAGGCATTGAGGAGGAATGAGGCTGGAAATATAGAGCAGGAATTTGATAAAAGAAGATAGGGGCATAGAGACCAAAGGGAAGCCACCGGAGTCAACATAAAAGATAGTAATCGATGGAACAACTCGATTACTGATAAAAATAAAACGATTCTTTGTTGGTGGAGACTCAGTTTCAAAACTTGAATCTGTTACTATTAAAATAGTAATTGATTCTCACGGTTTGGCAATGTGTTTACCTTATTCAAATATATTATAATTAAAAAAGAATCGATTATTTTTCGCATGGAAACTAGGTGATGTAATCGGTTAGTAACTGATTAATTTTTAATTGAAAATAGTTGTTAACCGGTGAACCTGTTTTAACAGGTCACACACACGCTCGAGGATGCAACCTTAATGCAGACATTGGAGGACAAAAGAATTGCTCGTTCCTCAAAGTATGTTATCAGATTATGGAAAAAGAACAATTCTAAATCCTCCTGCAACATCCTCCTACCTATTACATAAAGAAAGTATTAAATATTTTTTATAATCCTCCTCCAACATCTTCCTACTTATTACATAAAGAAAGTATTAAATATTTTTTATATTTCCCAAGACATTGAATGTATTTACTTTTCATTTAATAATTTCTTTATTTAGTATTAGGAGAATCAATATGAGGATATAACAAAACTTAGAAGAAGAAAAAGGTAAATCAAAACCACATAAAAGGCATAACTTCAAGTTAGAAAACTATATTCCTCCTCATCTCCTTAAAGTGAGTTGGCCTTTAAAATAAACAAATAAAGTTGTATCGACCCTTGTTTAATAAAATATATAGAGATTTCAACCACTAAGTAATCTAAAGTGAATACGCTTTTACTTGCTTATTTTAAAGACAAACTCATTTTAAAGACATATGTTATGTTTGTGGTTCTATTAAGTACAATAGAAACATGTTAACCAAAAGACTTAAGGCTATGTTTGGTTTACCGTTGCAAACGTAAGTTTGGGGTCCAAACGTACATTTGCCCAAAAGAAAATTTATAGATATTTTGTCCCAAATATATGTTTGTAATTTCCTAATTGTAAACCAAACTTGCACTTAAATTGCTAACGTCGGTGGTTGTCAGGTACCACAACTGCAATATTTCTTTGGTCAATAACTATTGAGTCACTAAATATTTTAAGAATTATTTTGAGGGTTTACTTAAACTAAAAAATACCAATTAAGGTTGGCTCGAGTGGTAATGAGCTTGAATACTTTAAGCAAGTGGTTAGGGATTTCATTCCTGTCTCTTGTGTATGGAAAAAACCTGGTTGAGAGGGAACATCTCACCTTAAGTGTCTTCATATCCTCCGAAGAAAATTACTTCCGGTGAACGACCACCGAAGATACTTCTTACGATTATATCACATAAAAAAAACTAAAAAATAATAAAGATATGAAGGGGAAGGTTCAACAGAGCAGCTTAGAGAGAATGGATCCGTTGAGGTGGGAAATTCGTAAGCAAGTAATGGGAATATCATTGAATAGAATATTTAATAAGGATTTGATTCTTCTAAAGTGAGAAATTAAGGGATTATCCACTCTTAGATCATTTAGTGAGTTGAGATCTTTATGTACTTAATCAAATCAATGGTGGATAATCCCTTACTTTCTCACTTTAAAACTCCACTCACTTTAGATAAGTCAAATCCATATGATAAAGACCGGTAAAAGAATGAATACAAAAATAAGGAGAATGCTAATTAAGGTTTCAAAAGAAGTAAGTTTGTACGAAAAAATGATGTATTTATTATTCTAGAATATTGTATATTTAGTTTTCCCATAAAAAACATACTTTTTTAGATTCCTTAAAGAATACCCTTAAGACACTCATTGGCCAGACCCTATTTTCCTTAATAATTATATGTATGCGCTGCAATTAATTTGTTTTGTATCGAGTGAGAGGCTGTAAATTTCTACGTTGATGCAAGTATGGCCATAATGTCAGAGTTTCTGAGATCCTTCAATGTATACTTCATTATGGAGTACGGATCCCCCTCTCCATTTACGGAGGAAATGAAGATCTCCATTTCTTTTATTCTACTACTGCATAGTAGCACCAAACAAATCCAAAGGTCCAGATTATTATGTTTTAAATAAATTATTTTAAAATTTAAAAAACAAAACAAAAAATGAGAAAGAGAACTCCTCTCCTAGTCTTCTTCTTTCTAATATTAACAAACGCCGGAATTTGCAAGCCTGACTCCACTCCACCATTAACCATCACCACATACCCATTAACCCCAAGCTTAACCAAAAACCCCTTTCTTCTTCTTACCCGCAAATACCTACTGAGTCTTCAACCATCACTGTCACCCATCGTAATCATATTATTAGTATGAAGTATCCACCCATCGTAAACAGATATTAATTTTTGTCGGGGGACCTTGATGACATTTAAGAGTTGTCACTTCTTAACTAGATTTCCTCCATACGCAAGAGCCAAGAATCGAACCTTAACCACTTGCTTAAGGGGTCCGAGCTCGTTACCACTCGGACCAACCATATTTTTTGTTGATAATCATTTCTATATAGAAATTCTAATGCCCAGGAAAAACCCCAAAATACCCTATGTTGAAATTGTGACACGTGTCCTTAATTGAGGGCAAATTTGCCAACAAATGTTCTTCTTTCACTTTCCCGCACAACTCCTTCTCTACTGCTTCTTTCTTTTTCTTTCATCTCAGATCTGCTGTTGCTTTCTTTTTCTTTCAAAATTTCAAAATGTCAACTTCTTTCCCCTCTCTCTTTTTCTCTCTCAATCCCTTCATTTCCTCTTCTTCCCTTTTCGACCTTCTATCTCTTTACTCCGGTTGAAACATGTAGCTTCTTGACAAATTTTTTTCCCACTCAGTTCACAAAAAACTCAATACTTCTTTCCCTTAGTTCTCACATTTTCCTGCTCAACTCTTTCTCTTCCTCTTCATTTCCTCTTTTTTTGTCACTCCATTTTTTTTGTCACAACATCAACAACAAAAAGTTAGGTGGTGGATTGTGTTCTACAATAGGGTTTTTTTGGGTTTGTCTGGACTCTAATGATGGGCGCATCGGGTTGGGGTTGAGCTGAAGACTGATCTCAGGTAAGCTTTCACCCAATGTCTCTGATCTTCGCTGCGTAGAGTCCATGAAGGCTCACGAGGAAACGACTATGATTCGTTTTTTTTTTTTTTTGCTGTTTCTACATTCGGTGCTTCCAGATGAGTCTCCTACTCTTACTTCTATATTTTATACCTTTTTCTTTTTACATTTTTGTATCCTAATCTTCCTTCTACATTTTGTCTTTTTTTTTTTTTTTTTTTGTATTTTGGGTTGAGTACTGCTCAAAGTTTCGCTCTAAAATAGGTGTAGTAAGGCTATTAGTCTGATAGTAAATTGCACAAATGTTTCAAACTTCTATAAATTATTTTTATTTCATTTTTATTTTAAATTTATTTCATTTTCTATGCCTGTTCATAAGTAACCTTGGAACTTTATATTTACCTACCTTATAGAGCATAAGCACAACCTGATTGGCTTTAATGTAGATAGTAATTTTCCTTATTGGCTTTGATATAGGTAGTAGTTTTCTTTTGCAGCAAAAGAGCTTATTTGAGAAAGGATCTTAAGGTAAAAGCTTTTTGAACTTACTATTTTGTAACATCTAGATAGTTCATTGATAGTAAAAGTAAAAATTAAAATTGGCTTTTGGAACCGATTCAATAAAACTTATTAACTTACACAGTTAAAACTAATGTGCTATGGAGTTTTTCTCTTTTTTGCTGGAGAATGGTGTGTTTGGCTTTAGTGTTATGCATGAATTTTTATGAGTAGATATTTACTACTTCAGGCATTTTTCGTCTTGACTATTGTATTTGTACTTTGTAGAGCATCTATTGAAGAAGGCATTCAGAGAATGCAGGGGATGATAGGTCAACAAGTGGCCCAAATCTCTTGGGGTGGTACCTAATCTGCTAGATAGGTGGTTTTGCCTTTGGAAATGCTTTGTTTCTTGATAAAATGCTTATTAGTTTGTCATATAGTGGCCTATGTTTCTCTTTTTGAAGATAGAATTGCTATTTAATATAGCTCATTAGATATTTTTTATAATTGTAGAATTTACTTTTGCTTCCGTAGGCTTTTTCAACCCCGAGTTCTATTTCTCAAGGAGATCTTCATCGGGCTATCACATACTTAGGTAATTTCTTTAATTGAGACAGTTTATAATTTCTTTAATTTAGGCTCTCTGCATTATTTATAATTTTTCTCTATTTCTTATTTCAAACATTTCTCACTTGCTTCCTTGCAGAACTACAAGTGTGATGGCAAAACTTAATACTAATGATGTGTTGGTTAACCATTTTAGCTCTCTTAGCAGGCATTAATAGAAAGGAAGTTGGAAATGGAAGCCTGGCAAGATTTGGATATCATTTATGCAGATTTTGGCATATGCAAAGTGAGGAAACTTTCTGCTCCTATTTTAACTGTTGAACAAACAAGTGAAGTGAGCTAGAGAGGTTGATGGTGATAATAATACTTTTTTTCTCCAACACAAATGGCTTACGGTAATAATCCCTCCCCAATTCTTTCTTAAACTAATCTCTTGCTTGGCTAATAAATAGCCATAGCAGGATCTAGATGTTTACTTTTTTCGTGATTTTTTCATTTCTTACTCTCTCTCCCTCTCAATTATGAAGAAACTCTCATTTCATTCCCAAAATTGTTATAGGCAAGTTCTCTTATTTGCTTAATATTTTGATGCATGTACTTGAATTATATATAGTCTACCAAATTGTTATAAGCAAGTTCTCTCATTTGCCTACTATGTTTATCAGGTTCTCTTGCATATATGATACCCACTTGCATATATGATACCCAATTACTTATATTTTTGTATTACTAAAATAGTTTGACATTCATTCTCAATTATAACTGATATTTATTATTTTTATCGCGAATAGGAAATATAAGGAGTACGTAATGCTGCTTACAAGACCAATGATATTCAGTTATAGCTGATATTCAGTTATGGATGTCATTTTATAGGTTGTTTATCAATCAATGTATTTTAATGTTTGCTTTGGCAACATGAAACTTGCTTGAAGCCTCAGGCCTTTAAGCTGAAATGGTGGGTTTTTTATGTTCATTGCTTGAAAATTTGTCTACTCAACATATTTGAAAGTGGTCTGATAACCAGTCTATGCTCAAACGTCTATGATCACCCGTCTATGATAACCAGTCTGACCATACGGGTTATCATAGACGGGTGATCAGACAGGGTGATCTCATAGACAGGTGAGCATAGACGGGTTCCTTCAGTTCCCCCATATACAAGTTACATCCTGTCTATGATCACACGTCTATACTCACCTTCTACGAGATCACACGTCTATAACAACCCGTCTGATCACCATCTATAATAATCTGTGAAGGAACCTGTCTTTAATAACACGTCTATGATAACCCTTCTGATCAGACGGGTGAGCATAGACGGGTGATCACACGTCTATGCTCACCCGTCTATGATAACCAATTTTATTAGACAGGTGATCTCATAGACGGGTTGTCACAAACGGGTGATCTCATAGACGAGTGAGTATAGACGTGTGATCATAGACGTGTTTCTTCAGTTTCCCCATATACAAGTTGCATCCGGTCTGTGATCACACGTCTATACTCATCCGTCTATGAGATCACCTGTCTATGACAACCCGTCTATGATAATCCGTGAAGGAACCCGTCTATGATAACCCGTCTATGATAACCCTTCTAATCAGACGGATTATCATAGACGGATGATCTCATAGACGGATGATCAGACGGGTTATCATAAACAAATTGTCTTATTATGTCAGATACTTTAGTAGTTATATTATCTAACTTTTTGTTGTCATTTGAATCTGATATGGCATGTTTATATTCAACAATTTATGTTTAAAATTATTAATACAAATTATTGATTAAGTAATTAAACAATTACTGCACTAAGATTTTGTTGACAGGACTTAAACTCTAATTGATGAAATTTTATTTTTCATTTTATGTATACACAATTGTCACCTGAACTTCCTTCTTTGGAAGAATTACTTACTGATGCAAATGATACTATTAAGCTTAGTCCTTATCTTTTTACTTTGTATTTCCTTTTGATGAACAAAATGAGTTTATATTTATATGTATCTTATGAAATATACAATTCAAAATGATCTATAAATTTTATCTCCAATATTATATAAATCCATTTCTATACTTTATAACAAAATGAATATTAATATATGATTTAATATATTCAATTTTTTTATAGGTATAAAAAAAATGTATAATTTACATATTAACTTTAAAAAAAAATGTAGTAAAAAACACAGAACGACCAGTGCAATGCACGGGTATACAACTAGTAATATTATTTAATACTTGTCTCTCTTTTATTAATTTTTCCTGTTTCATTATTCATGTATATGATTCTTATGAATACATACATACATACATATATATATATATATATATATATATATGCAGGGAGATTGTCAAGATTTGCGGATGAGATAGCGAGGGAAGAGAAGGCACAGGTGTTTGCTATTCGAATTGATTGCTCTGAGTCAAGAAGCGTGAGAGAAGCATTCGAAGGAGTTCTTTCCCTTGGATTCGTGGAGGTTCTAGTTTACAATGCTAATTACCAACCATTATCATGCAACCCCACCTCCTTCCAACACCTTCGCATCGATTCCTTTGAAAAATCACTCGCTGTTTCATCCGTTGGTGCCTTCCACTGCGCTCAACAGTTACGCTTCAATAGATACATTAATACCATACAAGGCAACTAGTGCTAATTAAGAACATAATAAATAAAAAAGGGAAATGCTAATAAGTATATTAAGTATATCAGACATGTGTACTTGTATATCTGAAACACAAAATTAGGCATGTGTACTTATTTATCAGACCTGATCTGGATGATTGGCCAAAAAGAAATGTTCCACTAGCTCACCCACTGATTCATTTGTATTTAATATAATATATAAGTTTGTCACTTGATAAATCCATCAATCAAAATTTTGCCCTATATATTATAAAATACGAGAACATAGCCTATAGCAACATGCTACAACTAAAGTGTATAAAAGTTCACTACTTCTCTATGATAAAATTCAATACTGAAAAAACTTAAAATACAACCGAGAAAAACCTTGAAAACCCCCCAAAAATTAAACTTAAGATTCGTGAATGTCTCTAATTCAATACCTGTTGCTGGCAAATCTCAACTTCTCAATATCCAAGGCATTCATAATGACATACAAGAAGATGAAAATCTCGGAGATTAAAGACAAAGTTGCAAAAGCAAGCCTATAGTTATAGATAAACAACATAAGAAAGATGATAACATCACAACTTGTATTAGCATTTGGGAAAACTAAATGTAATGCATCATAGCTTCTATCATACCTGATTGTGATTCTAGAATTTTTAGTGACATTATGCCAGGTGTAGTGCGACATGACAATCCCACAAAAGAACACAGTAAGGATCCTACTTAACTAAAGAAGATGGAATATGAAGTTGCCAACATTTAGTTAAAATATAAAGTTGTATGATAGTAAATAAATTTATAAGATCTAAACAAACATTCAAGATATATTTAGCTTTATAACACTTACTTCAGCCAACATATAAGAAAAGTAAGCCATCAAGATCATAAGAGCAATTTCTCCGTCAGCGGAATGCCTGATACCAACCATAAGAAACTAGGTTCAGTTTCCATTCCATCAACAAAAAGGATATTACACCATATACAATTTCACAATTCTATGTTAATTTACCACGTATGGACCTAATTCAAGTTAACAGAACAATATATACAAATCAGACTATATCAAGGTTTCTAAAGCAGCGATGCAAATGCAGGAATAAACATTTTGTGGCACTCACTAGAGATGAGCTAATGAGGCATTAGGCATCAAGCAAAATTAGGAGAAGGCCCACTAGTCCACACGTGAGGCAGGATTGATTTAAGGCATTACATACATGCCATTTATAATAATTAGAGATGAATCAATCAATTTATTTGTTAGTTATGAAGTAAATTTGACTAATTAATTATCAAATCAAAATCAAATAATCAAAAAAGAAAAATAAGGATGCTATGATCTGTGAATCCACAACAGATACTCTTATAATTCACCTACAAATCTCCTCCCAGTGAAATATTTATAACATTAATCATAAATCCCTCACTTGGAGTTCTATATTAATATGAGTAGGTCTAGAATACGTTACAATCCTACTATTAACTAACTTAACCCCAAACAATTTAGGAATAATAATATTTGTATAATCTGGAGAAAACTAATAGAGAACTCACTTGGACATTGCAAGTAACATGAACTTGACTTTACCAATTATCCTTTATTAGTCAGTAACAAATGCAGAACCTCGGCCACAACACCTCTGCCAGATGCAAAACCTCAGCAACACAATTGCAATCTCAAATAATTCTAAACAATAAGTAGACATTCAAAATACAAGCGATCACAAGCACAAAATGCAAGCAATGAGAATACAAGCTCAAGAGGTTAGCAAACTATGTAAGTTTTCTATCAAAATCGAACAAATAATCAAGATTCAAGCTCCAAAAGTGCCATAGTAGCCGGTATTATTGTTCAAAGAGAAAAAAACTTAATAAACAAGTAGAAAAAGCAAAATTGAACCTGCATTTGTCAAATCCTTTTCTTTTGAATATTTTCGCAAAACGATTGATGAACCTTTTTTCATGGTCGATAACCTCTGTTGGTTCCTTCTCCTCCTCCTCCTTAAGCAACATCCTCTGAAGACTCGAACCCTCGATAACAAGTTCATGGTGTCGGAGACTGAACACGAAGACAAAGATGAAGAAGATAAAATCTGTGCTGAGGCTGGAGATCTCTCTGAGACGCTTTTCGCGGTGGCGATTCCATCGCTATCCCTAGATAACTTCATTCGAGTTTCAGAGAGAGCGAAGATGGAGGTTGTGGCGGTTGTGGAAGAGCAAGAGAGAAACAAATTCCAATTCTAGGGTTTAGAAAACAAAGATTTAGAGAGTGAGAGTGAGAAAGTTCCAGAGATTGAGAGTTGTGAGAGTGTGAGTTGGGAAGTTCAGAGTAAAGTTTCAAAAAGATTCTAGAGAAGCCGCTGGGTTTGTGAGAGTGAGAGTTTGCTAAATTTCAGAGAGCCGAGTTTCATAGAGCGAGACGGGGAATGAATTAGTTAGTAAACATTTCGGAAAGTTTTAGTGACATTTTATCTGATAAATGTTATAAAAATATTTTATTATTTCTATTTGGTAACATTTTAATATATAGATGTTACCTGATAAATGTTGCTAAAGACACTAAATGTGATGGTGTTAAGATAAGTATGATAAAAATTAATTATATTTTAATGATATAATAATTAATGATTAATTGATAATGTAAAAAAAACTTTATAATGAGAATATATAAGAATCATATCCATTTTTATATGTATATTCCATATGATCACATGAGTGGATCCATTAAAGAATCATAATGCTAATGCAATATGATCCATTGAATTGAAGGATCTGCATGTGCAGAGGACCAACGACGTCGCAGAGAGGTTCAGTCGTTGGGGAGCAAAGCAATGGTGGAGTGGGAGGAGGAGGTGAAGGGACTACGGACCCAGACGCCGTGGCTCAAACCTAACTGGCACTTGCACGTTCAGGACCGGAACGCTGGGACCAATGAAATGGACCTTCGTTCTTCTTCTCCTAGATCCTTCTAGTCTAGCTACTCTTTAATTTCCCTACCCCATCGATATTTTATGTCTCTCAATTATTTTCAAGTCCTCTAATCTCCTATCAATCATTTCATCTCTGATGCAAGCATATGAACCACCAAGTAATGATGTTTCAGAACAACTTTGTACTATTGGACAATTAGATGGGAAATGTGTTTTGTACATTTAAAATTTGTATCACTTATGTGACGTATATCATATTTAATATTTATTGTAAGTACAATGAAAAAGTGTTATATATTATATTCCAAGTTTGAATGATATGCATTACATAATGTTATATGTTGAGTATTCAACTAATAAAACTTTATTTATATTTATATGTACAAAATATTACACTGTATGTATCTTTGGATTCAAATAAAGTAATTATCTTTTTCAAATTATATCAATTTAAAATTGTTTCACACTGTCAATCAATCATAACATATAATATCAATTAAAATATTTGACTCTAATCCTAATTATTTTAAAAGTCGTTTATATTATGATTTCGGATAAGTTGACAATGTAAAAATTTTTATATTAATAGTATATAGCAATTAAATTTCAAAGTAAATGACCCATTTTAGTATTTAGGTTATTCTCTCCTTAAAACAATACAATCCGAAAATGGAGATTAGGGACTAATTTGTTGGTTATGGGTCAAGTTGTATTGGAAGGCAGTGGGGGTCGAAGAGGGTTATGGGCCCAGCAGTGGAAAAGTTACCGGCTTTGCTAAGGGGGCAACCCCAAATTATTAAGGGCTTCCCATGAATAATGTATTTATCAAAATACTTTCATCAAAAAGGTATTTTTTATTTTTCACTCGCAAATATGATATTCGCGAGTACTTGTTTTACTCGTAAATATCATATTTGTGAGTGAGCAATTCTCAAAAAATAACTCACTCACAAATATCATATTTGCGAGTGAAGAAGATGTTTGCAAAAATGTTATACTTATTTGCGAGATTTCAAAAAAAAATTACGAAATTTTTTTCACACTCGCAAATACCTTATTTGCGAAATCATCCAATACTCACAAATGAGGTATTTGCGAGTGAAGGAAATTTTTCTTCACTGGCAAATATGATATATTTGCTAGTGAGCAATTCTCAAAAAATAACTCACTCGCAAATATCATATTTGCGAGAGTACAAATATTTTTCCTACTAGCAAATAATATATTTGTGAATGAGCCAAATGACAAAAAAAATTTAAAAAGATATTTTGATAAATATACTATTTATAAGAGTGTCTCTAAAAATTTTAAGGATGTCCATTACAAAGCCCAAAAGTTAAAGGGAGGGAAGGATTGAGATGGGGACATGATTGCATGGGTAAAAGCTGGAATTCGTGTCCAAATTTAGGACACAAAAACTATGTGTACTTGCTTGAATTTGCCAATAGTATAAAGGGGTGTATTTGTTTGTTTTATATTTTTATTTTCAGTTGATATTAGATTAATAATTATAAAATATTCTATTTTATTCTATTTTTATAAAAATAGTAAAAATATTATTTTTATTTTCTTATTCATAATTTTTAATTTATAATTATTTATGAAAATATTTCATCTCAGAATAAATAAAATATTAAAAATAACTCTGATGAAAGTTGTTTAATTAGTTCTTAAAAATCAAAAAATTGTTTTTGCTGGATTGTACAATTAAATTAAAATGATGTGACATTCAAATATAAAAACTGTTGTTTGTATAAACAATCACTTATTAGATAAGAGAGACCTTTCTACCAGTTTTTAGGTAATATTTAATAGCCGTTGATCAAATTTTTATAACAAAACAACGGTTGGGATTTTAAGGTCCAAATTTGCATCCGTTTTTTAAGGGTACCATACTAAAATTTGCCCCATCAAAGCCTTCACTTCTGGCAATTGACCACTCAACAATAAAAATGAATTGAGAAGATACTTTCTCCTAAAATTATGTGACGTGAGAGTAACTAAGTTGAGAAGTTGTGACTTGTGAGAATGGGGACGTAATGTTGAGGTTGGAGTGGAAGAGAATGCTCGTTGCGAGGGAGGCAATGATTCAGACAGGCAAACATCTCACCCTATGTCCAATACCACCCATCTTCTCATGAAATTTCCACTACTTAAATCTCCTCTCTTTCCCTCAATATTCCACCACCACCACTGCCCTTATAATAATAATACTACTTGCTACTTGCTACTTTCTACTCTTACCTTTAGTTTCCAACCCAAAAATTCCTCTTCTTCTCGTTTGGGGTTTCTCTCACTAGTCACCAATATAGAGTAATTAGAGATGCAAAGCCCGTCAAGCTATGCTTCCTCACGAGGCATTGCTGCCATCGTCGGTGTGGGTCCCAACCTTGGTCTATCAATAGCTCGCAAGTTTGCTCACGAAGGCTACATCGTCGCCATACTCGCTCGTGACTTAGGTAACTAATTCTCCGATCCATCCAGATTCTTTCCGCGGTGCAACTCTCTCCAATCAATTTTTTTGTTTTTTTTTTTTGACTAAATTTAACACCTACCTTATATTGTATTTATGAAGGTGTGTTTTTGAACTGCTGGAAATAATTGCGCCGCTGAATAATAAAACATGTAATAATAATAATAATAATATTATTATTTTTAATACTTGTCTCTCTTTTATTTTTTCCTGTTTCATTATATATGTGATGATATATATATATATATGATTCTTATGAATACATACATATATGTATGCAGGGAGATTGTCAAGATTTGCGGATGAGATAGCGAGGGAAGAGAAGGCACAAGTGTTTGCTATACGAATTGATTGCTCCGATTCAAGAAGCGTGAGAGAAGCATTCGAAGGAGTTCTCTCCCTTGGATTCGTGGAGGTTCTAGTTTACAATGCTAATTACCAACCATTATCATACAACCCCACCTCCTTCCAACACCTTCGCATCGATTCCTTTGAAAGATCACTCGCTGTTTCATCCGTTGGTGCCTTCCACTGCGCTCAACAGGTACACATCAATAAAGACAATACCATACAAGGCAACTAGTGTTAATTAAGAACATAAGAAAAAAAAAATGGAAAATGTTAATAGGTGTCCTAAAAAAATTTATTAATAAGTGTCCTAATGGCCAAGTTGAGGAATTTAGTAAGGCAAGTTTTCATTTGAATCTTCTTAAAATACACAAGACACCACTTTCAAATAAATTTTTTTTTTAGATTTCTTAATCAGTGTTAATCAATGCTCTTGAGACACTGTTTAAGGAATAAACAAAGTAAAGTTTCATTGAAAAACAAAAAATCATACTTCTCAATATGTTGACTACATCATTTTTCTATGAAATCTTGCCTTTAATTTCTTAATCACTGTCTTCAGATAACACGGATTAATATTTCCGTTATTTTATTCCTTAACGATTGAGGAAGACTAAAAAGAAACCATTTATATATTAGAAATTGATTATATACTGCATTAAAAGTGATGTATTTAGTTTTTCCATAAGATGCTATTTATGCTATAGAGTGGTTAGTACCTACTGAATAAAAATCTGTTATCTCATTTTTTTGTCTCATTTCTCGTCTCTCTCCACTTATATCTTGACATGTCAATTAAATATGATATGAAGTGATAAGGTTGACTTGATGGTTTGAGTGTGAGGGTTAAGAAGTGGAGTGATAAGAAGTTTGAGAGTTCAAACTCCATCAACTACCTAAAAAATCATTCATATCATGATTAGTGATTAGTTGTTTTATACTATCAGTATATAGAAATTAAACTGAAAAAAAAAAATGAATGAAATATGAGATTTTAATTGCCATGTGAAAATATGAGGGAATGATGACATGAAATGAAAGTGCAAATTTCTATTCGTACCTACTACCTAGTAATATTAATGAACGATTAAAATTGTTTGATGAAATTAATGAACGAAGGTGCTGCCGGGCATGGTCGAAAGAGGAAAGGGCACGATTCTCTTCACTGGATGTTCCGCTTCTCTAAACGGCATTGCTGGATATTCTGAATTATGTAAATACTGTTCTTTGTTATTTATTTATTTTAACAATCTTTATATTTAGAATAGAAAAATAAGTTGATATATTAAGGTGAATTAATATGTGAGAACACTACTGCATGCAACTTGGGGAGATGAGGGCAGGCTGTGGGAAATTCGCTTTAAGAGCACTATCGCAATGCCTGGTCAGGGAATTTCAACCTCTTGGTGTGCACGTAGCCCATGTTATCATTGACGGTGTTGTTGGTCCACCCAGGTTCGTTCCTTTGTTTATTTGTTCAACATATCCCCTTCCCTTTTCTCCGTCCTCTTTCGTTGGGATCTTTTATATATCTATTTCTCAATTGCCAATCCAATCACTAGTTTCAATTCATGGTTCTAACTTCTAACGTGTCGTTTAGAACAATAATGTGATGTCCTAATAATATTATGATTTTAGTAGTTTTCATAATTATATATTAGCCATACTACTTACTTATTATATCGTTCTTGTAATTGTCTATAATTAGGATTAGGATGGAGATAGATTCTTTCATATATTTTTCTCTAAAGCGTTGATGCGCATAAGAGAGATAGACATAAAAGGATTCTATTAGTGGACCAAGTTGGGATTTGTAAAATTTTAGAGTAAAAATTCGTATTGATCCTCGATAAAAAATTATAATGATATTTTGATTCCTGAGAAATGGAAAATATCAATTTGATCTTCGAGAATGTAAAATGCGGGTCAAAATAGTCCTTGACAGGGACTAAAATGTCTTTAAAAATTGTCATAAAAATGATCAATTTGATCCGCATTTTACATTCTTAAGGATCAAATTGGTATTTTCATTTTTCAGGGACCAAAATGTCACCATGATTTTTCTGTTGAGGACTAATTTGGGTCTTTTTTATTTACAATCTAAATTTTAATATATTGTCAGTATAAAATATACTGTTAAACAATCATAAATTATCTTACCCGTGACTTTGAGAAAATTATGATACTTGTCAAATATTTAAATGATAAGATAATTTATAATTGATTGATAATATTAAAAAAAAAATAAAAATTTACACCCAAAATACATCAAAATTATATCCATCTTTGTATGTATCTCATTCTTCCATATGTATCACATGAGTGGATCCATTACCGTTGTGATTCGATTATAATTACATATTCCACAAAACACCCAAAAAAGTTCAATAAAGAATCATAATGGTAATGCAACATGACCCATTGAAGGATCTGCATGTGCAGAGGACCAACCACGTCGCAGAGAGGTTCAGTAGTTGGGGAGCAAAGCAGTGGAGGAGTGGGAGGAGGAGGTGAAGGGACTATGGACCCAGACGCCGTGGCTCAAACCTACTGGCACTTGCACATTCAGGACCGGAACGCTTGGACCAATGAAATGGACCTTCGTTCTTCTTCTCCTAGATCCTTCTAGTCTAGCCACTCTTTAATTTCCCTACCCCATCGATATTTTATGTCTCTCAATTATTTTCAAGTCCTCTAATCTCCTATCAATCGTTTCATCTCTGATGCAAGGATATGAAACCACCAATTAATGATGTTGCAGATCAGCTTTGTACAGTTGTACTATTGGGACAATTACATGGGAAATGGGTTTTGTACATTCAAAATATATATCACTTATGTGAAGTCTCATATTTAATGTAAGTATCATGAGAAAGTGTTATATATTATATGGAAAGTTTGAATGATATGCATGAGTGAAAAAGCATTACATAATGTTATATGTTGAGTATTCAAATAATAAAACTTTATTTATATTTATATTACAAAATATTACACTAAATGTATCTTTTTTTTTTTATCAGTCACTGTATGTATCTTTGGATTCAAGTACAGTAATTATCTTTTTCGAATTATATTAATGTTTTTTTTATATTATCAATCAATTATAACTTATCATATCAGTTAAAATATTTGATTTTAATCTTAATTACCTTAAAAGTTATTTATATTATAATTTTTAATAATTTGATAATATAAAAAATGTTTTGTTTATACTCTATAGACCTCTCCTATAAATAGAGGTCCCTTGTGTTATACTTATAAGAAGTGAAAGAGTTATTTGTATATTTAGGTTATTCTCTCGTTATAACAATACAATCCGAAAATGAAGATTATGACTAATTTGTCGGTTATGGGTCAAGTTGAAATGGAAGGCAGTGGGGGTCGAAGAGGGTTATGGGCCCAAGCAATGGAAAAGTTAAAGGGAGGGAAGGAGTGGGATGGGGACATGATTGCATGGGTAAAAGCTGGAATTCGTGTTCAAATTTAGGACACAAAAACTATGGGTACTTGCTTGAATTTTCCATTTTCCAATGGTATAAAGTAGGGATGTTCGTGGATTGGATTGGATCGATTTTGAGCCAAAAAATCATCCGATCCAAAGATGAAAATAACTTTCGGTTTGGATTGGATCGGTTTGCTTACTTAAAAAAATCCAATCCAATCCAATCCAATCAAATGTGGTTTGGAATGGATTGGATAATTCGATTTTTATCGATACATCGTTACATAGTTATATTAAGTCGAAAATCAACATTAAACCTATATATACTAGAATTAATGTAGCTCTAGTTCTTAAGTACATGCATAAAATCTTCTAGTAAATGAATAACTATTGATTCCTACGTACATAAATAACTATACACATTCCAATACATCTAGTATTTGACAATTCCAACAAAAATATTAAAGAGAATGAGAGTGTTCGTTCATAAAAGTATGAAAAACAATGCTTAAGTATGAGTAGTACTATAATTTAAAAAATAATAGTATATATATATAGTAGGTCGGTTTGGATTGGATTGGATTGATTTTCACTAGGGGATTCGAAATCCGATCCAATCCAATGAGAAAAAAAGCGATTTTTTCGGTTTTCGATTTTTCGATTTTCGATTTATTCGGTTTTCGATTTTTTGGTTCGGTTTTTGCGGTTTGAATTGGTTTGGATCGGTTGATGAACACCCCTAGTATAAAGGGGTGTATTTGTTTGTTTTATATTTTTATTTTCAGTTGACACTAGGTTAATAATTATAAAATATTCTATTTTATTTGATTTTTATAAAAATAGTAACAATATTATTTTTTTTATTTTTTTATTCATGAATTTTAAAAAATAAAATTATTATTTATGAAAATATTTCATCTCAGAATAAATAAAATATTAAAAATAACTCCGATAGGAGTTGGTTAACTAGTTCTTAAAAATAAGAAATTATTTTTGTTGGATTGTATTATTGGAGTAAGATAATATGACATCCAAATATAAGGATGGCTTTCTATAAACAATCACTTGTTAGATAAGAACCTAATAAAAATGATAGAAAAAAAGAATAATAAGTTAGAGAAAAAGTGAAGTAACTTGTAGGATCGATTCAGTGAACCTTTTAGAATAACATCATTAGAGTGAAAAATTATTTAAAATAATATAAAATAAAAAATGATGATATAATAAAATATTATAAAACTCATTAAAAAAATGTAATAACTCCAATAAATTGGAGCATTGGAATTGCTCTAACTAATCATTTTCGTAAGTTTGAGTTTTGTTATTTTCATGCTACGTTTAATATTAAAACAATTATATTTTATCCTTATAGAGAATTTATTATATGTGGAGCTTAATCACTTATTAAAGACTATAGAGAAAAGAGTATGAAAAAAGAGCATAAAAATTGTTTATCACTTATATAAACGGATAACAAAAAGTGTTCCTTTTCTCTCTCTTTCATTTTCCAAAAACAGTGGAAATTGGAAAAAGAGAAAAAGGTAAAGGGGAGAGCAAAGGACGAGTCATAGCTCCTAGTCTAAAAAGCAACCATAGTGTCGAGATATTATTGGAGAAGCCGTGGTACATGCTGGGGCATAGGAGCTGCCATTGACAACTACTTGGATTAGTTTGATGACGATGAAGGGGGTTCCAAGTTCCAACACTTGTGGCAGGTGCGATGATTGGTGTTGATTTTGCTTATTTATATTTATGTCATATTAGATTAAATTACTCACTTAAAAAAATAATAATAATAAAAATTAATAATTTTATCAAATTAATTTTATCAATTATTGGTATATTAATTATTATCATAAATGCAAAGTAAAATATTTAAAGATATAATTGATATAAAACATTTAATATTATATTGAAAATATAAAATGACATATATTTTAGGATAATTTTTTTTGTAAATGTGATATAATATAATAGGACGGAGGGAGTAACTTCTACCATGATATCACTGCAACAAAATGCACTTTTAGTGATAATTATTATGATTTTTAACGACAATAATAATAACAGTCAAAACCTTTACCAACAATTATTAATTAGTCGGCGTATCCAATATCGCTAAAAGCTTTTCCGACAATTATAGAAAATGTTAGTAAAGGCCCAAATAATTGCAGCTAAAAGTCAAAAGTTATAGTTGCCATTTATATGATCTTTAGTGACAATTTTAATGGCCACTAAATATGATTTTAGAAATGTCTTCTTCTAAACTCATTTACCAGCTTTTTATTGCCGCTAATAGCTCTCACTGGCTTTTCTTAACAATTACTATTGCCACGAAATATTAAGATTATTTGCCACTCAAAACAAATATAATTGATTAATAAAAATTTTAGCAACAATAATATTTGCTCTTAAAACACTTAAATCATGACATATATATGTTACAAATACACTATATTAAAGTTCATTGCAGCAAAACAAAATATATTCCATTAAATCCACATAAAAAAAATAACAACTTCATTAACTTCATGAGTGTCATCAACAAAACATAAAAAACATTTGAATCTAATAACTAGTGTCATTTTGAGTTCAATAAGTACGGTAATCACATAGTCATAATATAATTTATTCAGTCCCACTAAAAGAACACGATGCAGTAAGATTGATGCAATCAAATTACAGATGGAATTGTGACCCCCTCCAGAAGAATCTTGAGTTGTATTATCATCTTGATCAGTGCATGGATGGAAGATAACATTTTAGGCATAATAGTTGGGTAAACACGTAGATCCCTGAAAAACAGAAAGTGAAGATAAAAACTTGTTAAGTTAAACTAAAATTTCTTAGAGAATTTTAGAAGGAGCTAAAAACAATAATAAGGCATTGCTAAATTAAATCATCTTATAATGGTAAAATGACAATATTGTACCATTTGGAACAACAATTTCTATAACCAACAATGCTGAATTAATAAGTAACTTTCCTTGCCTATATTAACTGGCCTATCATATCCGAAATTATGTAATATATACCTCATCAATTACAAACAGAAGTCCCACCAAATTGGACACGTAACCAAGCAAATGATGTAAAATAGATATCAAGTGAGTTTCTACATGTATTATCTGAAATGGTAAAAAACCTAGTGTGTGTGGCGGATGATAACATTGTCTATCTCATGAGTAGTTTTCCTTTGAACAGGTTGGTATTAATAGTCAATTTGATTAAATTTTTGCTGATTCACTTTCACAGAGCCTGCCATAGTAACAACAACACCACATAAACAATGAAAATAAAAATGAAAAACCAAATCTTGAAGCTAAAAAAAAATCTTTATCACATGAGAAGCCACATAATAGTGGGTTCTAAAAGATACCTGATAGCCATGATCCATGTAAAATTTCCTGTTTCCGAGCCAATAGCAAAGGTATCACAAGCTCAGGTCATTCAAGATGATTACTACTATTTGCTTGTTAAAATTTAGCTTAATAGACAGAAAATTGAGAAGATAAAAAAACCTTGCAAGTAGCAACACTTATATAAAAAAAGAAACGCAGCAAGTTAACTTATTTTAGTCTTCTCCCCCAGCTAACCATTCCATAATGACTCTCCCAACCTAAATCACCATAAATAGATGAAAACTTTTAAGTAATTCGTGTAAATTGGTAGGATCAGTGAATTCATTATAAACTTCATTAAAAAGTGTTCTATCCACAGGAAGCTGACAACAATCAACATGATGCAATAAAAGTCATTCAATGAAAACTGATGATTCCAAAAAGCTTGCAGAAATTGGAGAAAAGAGGAGTGAAAACTGATTAAGAAAAGGAAATATCTAGCTTGACAAGGTGATAATCAAGGGAAACTTTCAAAAAGAAAACATGGACATAGATGGACGAAAAGTAAATCTCTCTAGTGTTTGTCAAGGGACATTTTAACAATGCTTTACTTGGATCTCAAAATGAACAATCAAAAGGAAAAGCAACTTGACAAATTTTTTTTGAAAAGCCAAAAAATTTATTAATAAGATGAGTACAACTGTACAAGACATATTCAAGAAAGAATACAAAGAAAAAAAGTGTACCAAACACCAAAACTACCCCAAGGCAAAAACGAACCTCTGCAACTATTACACTAACAATCTGCATAATATAGCAACAAGGAACGCTACAATAGACTAAAACATTAGCCTTCCAAACCGAGCTAGACACCCAGCTCCAAAGAACCAGCATCCTGTGATTGAAATCAGTAGCATTAGAGGCCAAAAAGCCTTATCAAATGTGTTATTACCATCCCAAAACACCAGCAAAATAAACACTACTGTTAATCCTGCAGTAGCAAACACACCTCCAATAGCAAAACTACAAACCAAAAATAGCCACACTGAGATGAAACTGCCCCCACCTACCAACAATTCTGAAATACCAAACAACATCAAAAAGGTCTTATTGCTGCTTGTAACCCTGCATCACAAATAAATATTCCAAAACAGGTCCAACTAAAAAATACCCAGCAGCTCCAACAACACGACTAGAGTCCACCAATTTCAACACTGAGATGAAACTGATCCTGCTACCGGATAGCTGCTCCAACAACACGACTAGAGTCCACCAATTTGTTATGTAAGACAATGCTCTTTTTTTAGGTACATTGGATATAATATAAGACAATGCTATCACTGAATGTGTGCTACATAAGCTTAATATAGAGAAACCAATTGACCAAACCAAACCCCAATATGAAATCAATTTTTCTTCTTGCTGCTTCCACAATCAAACCATATATACCAGCCACAACATTTTGTTTTTGAACTTTCACTTTCTTCCTCCAAAAACCAATTGTCCACAATCTATCTTTTTTCAAACAAGTGGTGTGCAAGTTTGGAAAACAGAATGAACTCTCATGGGATTTCTTAAACTTTGTAGAAATTTTAGAAGCTATCTAATTCAATCAGTTCATTATCCAACTAAACTTAAGTCTGGAAATTAGTTCCATAACTGAAATCTACATCTTTTTTTGCATATAGACACCATAGAACCTCAACGACCCATGAGTTTGAATTATTCTCTTGAAAGACTGATTTTAATTCACTCTCAAATCAAGATATGTTTGATAGAGTATTTCAAACATTTAATTACAATTTGATATAATTAACAACCAACCAAATTGTTAGGTAACAATCCCCAAAAATTCTCTATAGGAAGACAAAGAATGACAATTTGGAGCCAGACCATAGGTTCAACACTAAACAAAACGAACCTGACAAGATCTACAAATTTAATTACGATTACTTCAAGAGCTCGAACTGAGGTGAAGGTGGGATCTGTGTTCGTGAAATCCAATGTTGAGCAATCCTTCAAAAATAGGAACGTCAAGAAGAGGAAAATTCCAGATTATTTGAATCTAAAGGTTGAAGAACAACATTTTGAGCAAATCGCTAGTGAGGAAAGGTGAGGTAGGAGAAATGGTGAGTAAATCTCAACTAAAATGATAAAATTGTGTTTTGGAGAAGTGAGGGGAGATGATTTTGGGGAAGTGAGGTAGAAATCGGTCAAATGAAATTGTGGTGGAATCGTCGATAATATTGATTTTTTAGTGGCTAATATTTTTGGGTCACAAAATTTTTAAGTAGAGTAATGAAATAGTGGCAATTAGTTTTGGACAAAACTTACATTCACTACACTACCCTAGGTGCTTTTGATGAAGCATCTTCTAAGTGATACACCCATGTAGCATTAAGATGACTTGTTATAGCCGGTTTTGCAAATAATGTTAATTTTCGAATTTACAATTATGGGTCTGCGTAACACCCGGTAAATTTTTTATTAATATTTTAATTATAAGATTTAATTTTCATTATTAGTAAATTTAAAATTTCCTCTTATAAAAGTTACATGATATATATTTTTAATATGTTTTTAATTGATAAAGTACATTATAATCTAAAAATGCTCTGAGATTTTCTTTAAAGAATTAAATAAGGATTGTAAGACACAAAAATGGTGGTGCATAACTGTCATACTCGCGTATTTTAAACAATTATGATTTTTGTCAATAATTAGTGCATTAAGTAGTAATTAATTTATGATATTAAGACACTAATAGGATAATGCGTAACTTGACATCTCTTAACAAGTTAATTAAAATTTAACTAATAAGTTAATATTAATTTTTGAATCTTACTTGTAATGCCTTTTTAGGGGAGGGCATTATTGTTCAATGATTTATGATGTATTTTTCTTTATAAAAGGGGGTTCACCCTTCCCCTTTTCATGGCTTACCAAATGTCAAAGAGGGCCTAGGGTTAGAGAATGAGAGAGCTTGAAGGATATAGAAGCCATGAGAAGGAGCTCAAATGTTGATTCTTCCTCCTCCTTCCATCCTTTTTTTCTTTTTGACTCTTGAAGTTTATGAGTCTTCAACCTAAGGTGAGAGATTTTTTTTTAAATTTTATTTTGATGAATGAATTTGATGAATGATCTGGGTATGATTTTCTAGATTTGTTGAATAAACTGCATAATTGAAATTTTAAACTAAGCCTTGATACATGTTAGATTATGCTATGAGTTTGTTTATTGGGGATTATTTTGCTTTTCAATTACTTTGCTGGAACTGGGAAATGAGTAACAGGGTAACCTCCAAACTAAAACACCCCTGTTGCGGAAAAATTTCGTGATTGTAGCGCATTATTCTGTAGCAGCATTGCAAGCTGCACGTAAGAAAAAGAAATAGTCTAAATGATAAGAGGTTGAGAACTTACATTTATATAGCATTCCATATTGCTATGTATGTTTTTTTTTCTATAAAAAAAATGGAAGTTTGGTGCGACATTTAGAAATAGGATTAGGATAGCATATTCATATCCAATGCAAGTGTCTATTTATTGTACACTTTCTAGAAGTAATTGCTCAAGTAGCAATATTCTTTTTAATTATAAAAGCATGCATGTATCTATTGCTATTGTTACCTATACAAGCTTCTCCCCTACAAACACACATTGCATCAGCAGTATCGATCTTCAATGTGCAGCTGTACACATGTTTGATGTTATATATATATATATATATATATATATATATATATATATATATATAAAGTGTAATGATATGTCATAAATTGGTTGAGTTGAAAAATGAGATGTATTAGGAAGTTAAAAGTTATTAAAGTCGTTCCTTATTTGGGGTTCTCACCTTATTTTATTGTAATGCTTGGCAAAGGAACTCTTGATGTGGGGAATGAAATAACTTGGTGAACGTCTATAACGTTGTGTTACAAGAGATGTTATCATGTGAAACGTGATGGTTATGTTGTTGCAAATATTTGTGATTGAAAGTTGTGAAAGTACTTGATGGAATGGGTTGCCAAAGAAAAGTTATGAATCTTTGGGTAGGCCGTCCAGGAAGCGGGATGCTCCGGTATATAAATGTTACTGTCGGGGATGAGGAGATCCCGTTAGATACCCCAGACATTAAGAGGGATGTTGGTGCTTGCCGGAGGGAGCAGTATCTCCGGAATACAAAATGAAAACTGTCGAGGCGGGGGACCATAGTGAGCAACCCCAATTGAAACCCCAAAGACCCGGCAGTTCATCCGCCCAAATTCCCTACTGGTTGGGATGTGCAATGCGCCCCCACCACTGCCCACTTCGCAAATGTTAGTGCATCCTCCTCCATCGTACGAGGATCACAGTCTGACGGTTCCGACGGCAACGAATTGATTAGTAATTTGTTTTCTGAAGGATGGCATAATCAGATGGCTTGTGACCTAAATTTAATTCTTTTCGGTGACTATGTTATTGTTGAATCAATTATAGCAGAAGGGTTTCGGGGTGGTTTTTTTTTATTTAAGAGGTTTCAGGGTGGTTTCTACTCTTTCATTTATTTTTTTGATGAACACTCTTTCATTTAATATATGAATACAATGGTATTGGGTTTATCTCTTTGACGTTAATATATGGGAAGCAACAGATCGATTATGAAATGTGCCTACTAAGTCATACTGAAATTGGACCTTTCTGTTTCATTTCTATGGGATCTTGTGTGCTTTCATAGTGTTTTACACTCATGAACTTTTAAATTTTGAATATTAAGAATTAAGAATGGTTTAATGTTTTACCATTTTCTTGAAAACTTTCTCACTTAAATAGTCATCCAATGAAAGCTACCGTTTGGGCAAACTAGTTTCCATCGACATGCCAATGTTGCTCGATGCCATCTCCTCAACTACACGGAGTCCAACGATAACGAGCGGAGGTCTGAAATTGGGGTTTTTCTACAAATATACAAGGGACTACTTAACAAATATAGAAGAAACCAATTTGACAAGTTTTAGGTTAACCTTTCTTTCTTTTTTTTTGGAGTGACAAATCTAAACCATTAATGAAATTATGAATAAATCCAAGGGTAGAAATGCATGCCTTATCCGTGTACCACTTGGGAAGATGCTTCATCCTAGACATTACCCATTGAAACAGCTTTCTGACGATCCTGAAACCCTCGCAGACGCACTCAACAAGGTCCAAATCGTCCAAATTTATCAACACATGTATATGACCAAATATTAGCAATCTGATATTATTTCTCATCACATTCACCGGTGTTATATTGTTTTTTCCATTCCCCATTTTTCGACTTTTTATTCCTCCATTCCCTGTTTTTTGACTTTTTATTCCTTGTGTGTCTCCCCGTTGGTCATGATGTATTGTTTTCAATTTGATATTTTTGTTGTCTTCTACAGCACAAACAGTAACTTGTAAAACAAAAGACATAAGTTAAGTGGCTCACCCGTGGTCATGTAAAACAATATCTATTGGGTGAAAAGGCCATTCAATTGTCCAAGATATAAACTGATAACTCTCACCCACACATATGTGTTGGAACTATATGTCATCAGAGACACCATCTCCAACCGCACCTAAAGATTTGACACTTGGAATAATAGCCTCAGGTGCAAGAGAAGTTTGCAATGAAATGAGGGATATTGGAAGCCGATTGCAAACGAAATGCACATAATTGCAAATGAAATGCCAACTATCCATCGAACAAATGGTGTACAACTAGAAAAATTCAACACGCCATACAAATCTTTATAATTCAGGTCCACAGATGATGAAACCAAATTAATATGTCATTAATACAATCCAGTAAAGCACAAATTTGTGTCTGGATTTCTTGGTCTCTTTTGTGTTTATGCGTTCTTCACTCTTCCTCTCTTAAAAAAGAAGGGAAGGAATATACGGGTGCTAATAGTTTTGGACCTTGATGAATGCTTTTGGGAGCATTTCGCGATCGTCAGAAAGTTGTTTCGGTGACATTGTTGGGGAAGGAGGGATCGTAGAGTCACAGTGGAGAAAGGAAGGTAGGTGGGAATTAGAGAAGGGATGGAAAAAAGAAAAAAAAAGAACTAACGGTGTCACGTTACAATATGTGCTGAGCTGAAAAAAAGTTACACATGTTCTCTTATAATAGGGGTACAGTACCACAAACACTTAAGGTACTTTATGTAAGTTTTGTCCTTAAATAATTGCCACTAAAAACAAAATATTGTGTAGTGTATCATGAATGGTGTGCAATTTATTTTAGGGTCTTGCTAACGAGAAGAATCCAAAAAAACATGTTTTTATAGGAAAACTAAATATACAACATCTTCGAATAATACTCTATATTAGGGGTGTTCGCGGATTGGATCGGATCAATTTTGAACCAAAAAGTCATCCGATCCAAAGATGGAAGCAACTTGTGGTTTGGATGGGATCAGTTTGATTTCTTAAAAAAAATCTGATCCAATCCAATCCAATCAAATATGGTTTAGATTGGATTGGATAATTCGGTTTTTACCGGCACATCGTTACATGGTTATATTACGTCAAAGATAAACATTAAACTTGTATAGACTATAATTTATGTAGTTCTACCTCCTAAGTACATGCATGAAATATTCTAGAACATGAATAACTATTGATTCCTAGGTACATGAATAACTATTTAAATTCCAATACATTTAGTATTTGACAATTCTAACAAAAATATTAAAGAGAATAAGGGTATTCATTTATAAAAGTATGAAAAACAATGGTTAAATATGAATAGTACTATAATTTCAAAAATAATAGTACATGTATATATAATAGATCGATTTGGATTAGATTGGATTAGATCGGTTTTCACTAGGGGATCCGAAATCCGATCCAATCCAATGTAAAAGAATCGGTTTTTGTGGTTTCGATTTTTTCGGTTTTTCGATTCGATTTTTGCGGTTTGAATTGGTTTGGATCAGTTGATGAACACCCTTACTCCATGTCACGTTACCTTACAAATTTGTTTTTCTTGAAGTTAGGATATTCGTTAGCATTCTCTTTTATTTTATAAGAAGTAATGATTTTTTTATCTCATGAGACTTAATATGGATCCACTACAAGAAATTTTTCATATGATATTAGGGTCAATTAAACCGTAGGTAAAACTAAATGGACTATAGTTAAAGCTTATTGACAGTCAAATACAACCATAGGTAAAAATTCTAGTGACAGTTATTTCCCGTTGGTATTCTTCGCTCATAATAGATGGGTGGACCGACCGTTAGTGAATGTAAGTTTTACATATACCTACGGATTTTAAACATACAGTGACAGATTTTATTTGTCACTGAAAGACAAATTTCTTGTAGTGATCATATATTAATGTAAATATAAATATGAATAAATACTTAAATATATATGTCAAAAAAATATACTTAAATATTTTATATCTTAAAATAAAATGAATATTATTATTTATCGACGTAAATGAAATATTAATTAAATACTATACCTTGAATGTTGAAATAACATATTGTTATATTTTATTACACGGATGAATTGTGTGTAAGATGTAATATTTCATAATATTGTGAAAGAACATTTATACTTAAATCTAGAAAATAATAAATTAAAGTAGTAACAAATAAATATTTGTGTAGCAACCAAAACACAAATCGATAGATGAAAAAAAAGTAATAAGTTTATTGATATTTGATTATAAATAAGTATATACGATCAGAAGATGTAATATGAACTCAATAAAATTTGCAACACCAATACAGTGCAGCAAGAAAATGAGTCAGAAGCATTTGCTGAAATCTTGAGTATAGGGTTTTAGATGCTACTGTACATCATCTACTCGTCTGAGGTTTTTTTTTTACAACCGACACTACCAGGGACTCCTGCAGTACCACCTACCTTCAGTATTGTGGTATCCGGATTTGTATACAGTTTGAACTTTGGAAGAGGTAGCTGATTGTCAGATTATGGGTATTGAGGACAAACATTAAATACCGGCAGCATGTGGTACTAAATTGACTTATTGAGGATAGATGTTACTAACTCGGGTAAATATTTGAATACCATTAGATTTTTGAGATAAGGGTATGCTAACCGATATGTACCTTTTTAATTCATATGACCGTTATTCCTTGAAAGATATAATCATGCAGTAATTGTAATGAGAAAGATTAAGAAAGTGGAAAGTTTACTGGTAGAGAGAAATTAATCATGCCGTAATTAAGCCATAAGGAAAGGAAGAGGAAGTGGAAACCAGCGTCCTAAGGGCATTAGTTAATTTTATTTAGACAAATGTTAACCAGTATCCTAAGGGCATTAGTTAAGGAATCAAATATAGAAATTTTGCATTAAAAATGATGTATTCAATATATTGAACATTGAAAAATTACATTGTCCAATGAAATTATTCTATCTTTGGATTCCTTAAACAGGTGCCGCCTAAGTTACACCAGCAATTTTGCTGGTGCAACTTGCATCTCACGTTAAAAAACCAATAACAACGAAGCATTTTGCCACTTGGGTTTTTGACATTTCAACAAAAAATTGTTTGGTCAAATGGTGAAACTGAAAATACAATTTCTTTGGTATTTGCAGACAAGCACCTGAGCTAAATGTATTTGCACCGAATTCTTTTTATATTACATTAATTATTCTGCCTCTTTAAATTTTTGTTGTTGTTAACCTAAATCATCGTTGGTGCTTGTAGTTGCAGGTCCTGCGCGGATGACGACGATCTCTGATGCAGGCATTGAGGCCAGAACCGCCGTGTCCAATGGCGTTGTTGTCGCCATATTCGCTGTTGTCAGACACAATGAATTCCTTCACGCGTTTTTTGGTAGGTTTGGTAAATAGATTTTTGTTTGCATGTTAGTGAAGAATGGTAAGGGTGTGTGTGAATTGCAAGAAATGGGTATGGCGGGAAGAAAGATCGAAGCCGCACTCAGTGGTTGTCGGCAGCTTACGGTGACCACCATAAATTGCTCGTGGTGGTATCAAGAAACAACTTTCTCGTACAGAATGTGCCAAAGTGCTCGCGGTGGCCGTTGCGTGAATCGGTTGTCAGCGGCATTCTGTGACGATTGTACTTCAAAGGTTGTCGTCCGGTCTCCGCGTTCGCAGCACCACTCGGTGGTCTCATTGGATCGCTGGGTTTCTGAGTTTCTGGTACTGGGTCGAGAAGAACTCGTTCGGGTATGGAAGATGGACAGCCGGGTAGGGTTAAGTTCTAATGTTGGTGATGAGTTGGTTATTGTGGCCCAGAAAATCATTACAAAAACATTCTAATTAACAATAACACATCAAATAACGTTAAAAAAAAAAAAACAATAACACCGCACAAAATTAGTTCCTTAGTAATATTAATTAAAAAAACAATTTATCATAACTGTTTTTTTTAAAGAAGTTTAATATAACTGTTTAAACTTTTGTATTTTATTATAACTTGAAACATTTTTACCCTTTACTCATTACAACAAGTTGGGCCACTGCTACAAAATACATATAACATTGGGCCACGAAAAAAACTAAAAAATATGTTGGGTTTGGTGGACACTGGACTGAAATTAATGAGTGCAAAATGGCCAACATTCAGGGTTTATATTGACCCGAATCTACTTCAACCCTACCCGAATTTTAGCTTTTTCCTTACCCGACGGCTTTCACAATGACCCGATTTCAAATATGCAAACCATAACTCACTCACCTCCGCCGGCAACAACACCCTGCGGCTGCACGATACTCAAATAGCTCGCCGGAGATGCAATGCGAGCAACCTTTAACCTTTGAGCCAAGCCTCCACCAAGACTGATGAAAATGAAAATGAAGTTGTATCCCTTAAAGTGAAGCTCGATACCTGGAGGAGGATGAACATGAAGCTCCTGAGGTAAGTCCCTTGCCCCTCCTAATTTCGCAAGGAAGTTTGCACTACAACCGCAAAAAGCGGAAATCGGAATCGAAAAACGGAACCACAAAGCGGAGTACTGTGTAATGTATAAAAAATCACGGTGTTGGAACTTCTCTGCCACTGACAATTTGAACAAATGAGTATATATGACCATTTTTGCTGGTGCTTGCGATCAGGGAAAGAGACCAAACTTAACTTATTCTTCCACTTAATAGAGCAACCAAGTGCACCAGGCTTAAAAAAAATTCTTCCCACAAAAAAGACAAAAAATTTAATACACGGGACTAAATCACAAATCTTAAGTCTGAATACAACAATTTAGTTTAACCAGGCAAATATTCAACCTAAAAAATGAAAAAGATACATATGGCAAAATGCTTTGATGTTATTGATCTACAAGATAAGGTGCAAGTTGCACCAGCAACATAGATAACACCTCCTTAAACAATGTCCTTAGAATACTTGTTAGCAAGACCTTTTTATTTATTCCTTAATCATATGGCCATTCCTACTTTCGTTTGCAAATCAGTTAATAGCCGTAATACTATTAACGGTGAGGCAAATTAAGCTGCAGCAATGAAAGGAATTAACCGTTATGTATGAATTCATAATTTGAATCAATGAAGAGTGGATAACAATACGACCTCATGGAATTAAGTTTTTTCTAAAACGTAAGGAAATAAATTAATAACTTGCAGCAATGAAAAGTGGAGAACATGATGAGCCTATGGAGTTAAGATCTTTATCTAAAACGTAAGGAAAGGAATAAGGAGTGGTAAGGTTTATTGGTATAAACAGTAATATATTCAGTCTAAATATATATGGTTTACTTTTTTACATCCTGACACATGTAATCTAATCTAATCTTATATAATCCAATCTAATCCTATTAAGGATGAGACTATTAACATTTTCAAATATAATCTATTCACACTCACTATCAATTATATTGTTTCGGTACCATGCACAGATAACACAGAAAAAGCCCACTGAAATGTGTTCTAAATGATGAGTATGGAATGCAGGGTAAGTCATCTTGCCTCTAATTCATTTGTGCAGTTTTCAGTCTAATGGAGATGAAATTCATCAAAAAAAAGTGTAATGGAGATGAAGTGCAAGCAGTTGCATTAATGTATTATTACTGACAGCGAGTTGAAATGTCATGAATTGAGTTGTAAAATCTGGAAATTTTGCTTATTGATGGATTCATAGATGTAAAAAAAAAACCTAATTTTGCATTTCTAGTCATGTAGCCATTTTTACCACTCTTTATCTTCAACTAAGAGGATCAATCAATTATGTAAAATTAGGGTCACGTGTGTCGGAAAACAGAATTATTAGAACATCGTAAACTGTAAAGCATTGAATAAACACCAAAAAAAAAAAAAGCAACGTAAGTTATAGATGTAATAAAACCTAATTTTGCATTTGTGGTTATGTAGCTATTTTTTGCAATCTTTACCTTCAACTAAGATGAATCAATTATATAAAATTAGGGTCAAGTGTTCAGGAAAACAGAAAAACAGAATTATTAGAACATCGTCAACTCAGCTATTAATCATAATCATAACCAAAAGAAAATTTAGTTGATATTTCTACAATATCATTTTTAATGCCCCATAAACCACCACATGTGTATTTGGTAACATGACATAAAATAAAAAAATTAAGCACTTGAAGCTAACATGTTATTTATAAATATTGATTGCTAACTTTGTACATCAACATGTAGCAGTGCCTTAACTGAGTCTAATGCACCACAATATTTATGTTTTATGGTTTAAAAATATTGATTGCTAACTTTGTACATCAATATGTAGCACTGCCCTAACTGAGTCTAATGCACCACAGTGAATGGAAATGTACTTAAAATAAGCTAAGCAAGAAATACACGCATTCAATCATCAGCAACCATCAAGTAGCCCAAAAAACTTAAATGTCAATTCAGTCGCATCACTTGCCTTCTGCCTTTAGCTCCTCAAAATTGAAACTTGTATCAACATCATCCAAGGAATAAAAAACTTCAAGCAGCTTTGTTTTTTCAAGTGTGAACATACTTAGTACACCGAGACCTAAAGCATAAATCAACCCTTTTAGTTTCAAAATAAGCAGCAGCTTCATCTCCAACACAACATGATCAATAATGGAGAAAAAAAGAGAAAATTTGATATTCAACAATTATTGACTTCAAGGCTTCAAACTGTAAATAGAAAAAAAAAGAAGAATGATAGAAAGAGGTACATGACAAATCAATACATATTAAAATGACTTAGCATATTTACCATCCTTTTGAGTCACCTGTAATTTCAAAAAAAAAATTGAGTCACTTGTAATTTCAAAAAATTTACATTACATTGCCTTTATAGTTACTATTTCAATTTCAAGCTTGCTTACAACGATTTTTGCATTCAGATACCTTATAAATTTAGCCGATGTTTATCATCAACATTAGTTGTTCTATTCGAAATTAGGTGTTTAGCCAATACCGAAATGCATAATGAAAAATTAGAAAGAGGAAGATTCACCTAAAAAAGTAATAAAAAGGCAATAGTGATCAGGAAACAGCAACGCTATCTGCAAAGCATATCAGGAAACAGCAGCTGATTGTTATCATGCATATTAAAAATACAAACATGAATCAGGACGCTGTAATGCATTAAATAATTACCAAAGTAACAAAAGAAAACTAAGGGTAGCATAGATATTAAGATGGATTTTTATTGGCAAAGAGATTTATCACCTCGCAGACATGAAAGGCCCCACAAATGATGGCCTTAATAGGTTTCTTCTGCCCCAACATACTCAAAAGCCAATAGCAGCATTTCATGGTGTAAAAAGTCATAACGGTACCAGCTGTAATTATTAGAGAATAATCAACAAATATACATAACAAAGTGCCCAAAAACAAATTGAGCTGTGCAAACCTGATCTGAGTAAACACGCAAGAATCTCAAGTCATAGGATGATAAGTAGTAGACAGGCTACAGAGCAGGAAGAGAAATCATCTAAATAAGCACAACTTCACTATCTCACACATATCACAGTAGATGCTTAAATTTATATTCTATATGAAATTCACTAAGACACTAATTAAACATGCATTTTATTATTGTTAAAGATAAGGAGGTAACCTTTGATCTATCTCGGCTTAAACATATTTTTAAATTCCCTTGTAAATTCCCTTGTATATAATGAACTCTTCCTAATAAAATGAAAACAGATAAGTTAAAGAATTTTATCCTTGTATATTACAATAATAAGTTAAAGGTCCTGCTAAATTGTGACAGGTAAAGATTAATTTGGCTATACCTTTTATTTTTTCTTAGTTATTTACATTTTACAGCCTCAAGAGGGACAAAACTGATAAGATCAAGCATTTGATTCTACCTTAATGAAGTGTCAGGTTATGCTTAATGGTGACAGGGTAGAACAAAAAGTGGAGTAACAAGAGAGAGAGCATATATTTTTCTTTCTCCTAATAATTTTCATTAACAACTTAAACCATATTGCAAACTCATTATATCAGAAAAAGCAAAATAGAGAAACATTAAAAGAAAATTATTCCTAAGAAACTCAGCAAAAAATAGTTCTTAAATGCCTCTAAAGTAATTAAATTAGTATCCCGCAAGACATACTCCTGAGTGCAAATACTGTAAGCCTACAATTACTTAATAAAAAGTAAGCAATAAAATTAAACATAAAAGGTTCTAACATCAAGACCAGCCTCCATTGCTGATTCTCTTGTAGTAGTAGTAGTCTTTTCCTCAGCTCACCGGACATCTCCTCCAGTGATTTTCCTATAGATTCAGGCACCATGAATGTAAGCATCATACCCAAGTAGTCACACTCAAAATAAGAAGAGTATTTCTGACTCCAATGGCAAGACTGAGGTAAGAGTTTTTAAATAATAAGATTTTTTTTAGCAAGTGTTCATGGTGAGGAAATTTTTATGAGGATGTTTAAAATTGTTCGAACATGTTCATTTGATGTACACAGCCAATTCCAAGTCGATCACTGATTGATTTATATAAATATCCATTTTATACATACAAATCATCTAACCTTCACAACATACCAGAGATCAAAAAAAGGAAAGCAATAATCTTCAGATCAGGAACCAAGAAACAAAGAAATCACAATATCTATCAATTCTTGTACAAAAGGAACTTGAATCTGTAACAGTCACAATACCATCCATTTATTAACTCCAAACCAGTGGCGGCTTGCTTAAAATTTTAAGGGGAGACGCTATTGACTAAAATATTATAATTTTTTTTTTATAAACCAAATATGTATATTAATAATAATGGTATTGAGTATACTATAAACCATTTACAATGAAGTCCCCCAAAAAAATCTGAGCTGCAGTAACTATCAAAGAAAGCATTCAAATCTGAAATCCTTAATAGTAAGCCCAACAATAACTACCAAGATGAGTCAATCCCTAATCGAAAAATCAAATCCCTAATCAATAACCATTCAAATCCCTAATCAGTAAGCATTCAAATCCCTAATCGAATCAAATCAAATCCCTATTCCCTTTGTTTTTTTTTTTTTTGATAAGCAAAGTAATTATATTAATAAAAGTATTATGAATACTCTAACCCATGTACAAGAAAATCAAAAAAAAAAAAAAAAGAAGAAGAAAGAGTAGTGTGCAAAAGTATCACTACAAATTTAGTCATCTCAATTATGTTGACACAACTAAACCCATTAATCATCTGCAGCAAACTACTATAAAACACATCTTAAACCCCATGATAAAACTGATACCATCATCTAACAGGCCACAAATACTTAAAACTCAAACCAAAACTATACTAAAACCAAGATATGTATATGTTCTGTGCAAAAGATCACCCCAGCTTGATAGCAAAACTTGGAACCTACATTGTATTTCATTGCCCCATTAACCCTCACCCTACACAAGCCCAACGAGTATATAAATATTTTTTTTTTTTTTTGAAAAACATGGCAAGAGCCCAGCACATGGGGGTCTCCTCCAAGCTCCGCCACTGCTCCAAACCCCTTAAAAAATAGTGAGCATGTGTGTATAGATTCCCACTTCCCACCTCTCTCTCTCAAGTCTTGAGTGCTAACAGACAATGCAAACTTAATACATAAATCACAGCCCCTTGACTTACTGATAAACATATTTTAGAAAATATTTCCTATAAATCAACTGCTAAATTATAAAAAAGTAATGATTATCAACACTCATAAACACCAGTAAGTCAATAGGCTTGTCATGAAAAAATAGATGAACGACTACAAAAAATCCAAGAAACATTAGATGATTCAAAAGCAGCATGAATTAATTCCTTCATCACACTATTGAAATTAGATTTCAGAAAGGTAAATTTGGAATTTATACCCACTAACCTTATTTGAAATGCAACACTTATATCCTGAACCTAAGATATCAGGGGAAAAGCCATTGAAGACATGGTGAAAATAAATAAATACAAAATAATGATAAAAAATTAGAGAATTTAGGGCTTATCAATCAATCTCCAATTGAAGAAGTGAGAAACAAAGAGAGGAGAGGGGATGCAGCTTCAACAATGAGGATGCAGCAGTTCCAAAAGAGAGAAGCGAACAAAAGAGGGTGGTCACAGACTGCTTCGATATAATGGCGGGGAAACGTCTTCAAAACTCCATGAACAGAACTACGACAATGAGGGCTATATCTGTTGAAGCAACATTGAAATAGGAGATTACATAATACAACTTAAAATCCCAGTTTACATAGATACATACCCAATCAAGAGAAACATACATTGGAAAATCATTGCATAAAATTTGTAAAAAAAAATACAAAGAAGGGGAAATATAAACTTACTTCTTTGACCTCCTCCTTCGGATCCTTTTGTGCTTCGTCTTCCATGAGTACCAAAACCATGTAAAATAGAATTAGAAAATCAAAAGACTGGGAAAATAAATGTAAATAAATTAAAAACCAAAAACAAAATAGAGAGAGTCGAAGAATGAAGAAGACTAAGGCAAATATCAATAAACTAAATTGATAATCAAAATTAAGATAAAGAATCCCTTATAGTCAAAACCATGAGGCTCTTTTCGTCTAGTCGAAGTAAGACTTCATTAATAACCCAAAGTCTAAGAGAACCCTCGAGGTTGATTAACAAAAACAAATCTAAATAGAGGGCTCTAGGCGGTGCTCTTTTGTTGAAGGCTCTTTTTTGAAGGCACATGTCTTCATTGAAGGCTCTTTTGTGTTGAAGCAAAATTGTATCAGGGTTTCAGGCGGTGCTCATGGAGAAGAAGATTCCACAATACCAAATCCAAGCGGTGCCAGTAAACATTTGGATCTGGATTCTCTCCACCCGTTGAACTGTCCAGCCAACATTTTTGTACAACCAACATATATCCCGGGGCCAGGATATATGTATATTCACATACAAAAATGTTGGTCGGACGGTCTAGCCGCCGGAGAGAATCCAAATTGTAAACATTTAGGTGTATTTGGTTGATCAAACGTGAAAATACTAAATTGCCCCTATTTAAACAATTTTATATCAAAAATGTCTGAGACTACCCTCCTTTTATATATGAAGATATCAAGCTCAAAGTAGGTCTCCAAGTCGCAAATGAAAAGTTTAATTAAATCAACGTGTCAAGCTACTTTCACCACACTCCTCACTAATTTCGTGCATGTTTGGTTTAGCATTGCGAAACATACGTTTGTCCCAAAAGAACTTTATAGATACTTTGCCTTCAACGTATATTTGGAATTTTTCAACGGTAAACAAAACATGCACTTCTTTGTTAACTTGTACCACTAGCTTAGCCTTTTAGGTAATGCATGATAGGAATCAAGTTTTTTCCCTTATATTTTTGCATTTTTATTAGGGAAGGGAATTGGACAAAACCGACATGATGAGTAGTAACTTTCCGTCACCTGTCCCGTGAGATCAAATTCTGCCTCATACCCGCCCCGTACTCACACGGGTATTCGTTAGTCAGGTTTTACACGAATTTTATGAATATCCATGAGTATCCACAGATATCCATGAATATCTGTTAAACTGTGAAATTTTTTAAAAATATAAAAAAATCTCAAAACTAAATAAAATATTTTCTTACCACATAATAAACAAAGACAAAGTGGCGAGAGGCTAAGCGGAGAGCAGAGGCAGAAAGAGGGTCACAAAAAATAGGACGACATTTCTTTATAAAAATTACGAGATATCTAAGTGTTTATGGTGATTTTTTATAAAATCCCAAACAAATAATTAAGATCGGGATCGAACGGGGATCTCCAATAAATAGTAATTTCGATCACAAATTTAAGGTAGTTTAAAGAACTGAAATGGTCTAAAAGATCATTTGATTGATGGAATAAGAGAAATGCATAAATTTAAAGGAAACCAAACAAAAAGCATGTAATTAAAGAATTGAAAAATAAAGAAAAACATGTAAAAACATGAATTAATGGAAAGCATGTAAATTGCTGAAAAAATAAAGGAAAACATATAAGAATAGGAAATTAAAGAAAGCATATAAAAACACAACAAGTATATATACATACTCCCAATAAAATCCAAAACCAAAAAATGTGTCCACTATGTCTAAAAAAAGTTGTGCAGCCCCAATGCACTCTAGTTCTCAACTTGGCTTGATTATGTCATTTGGATTGTAGTCCCATGTAGACTTGCATTCCCAATTTGACTTGCATTCAAAACTTGGTTTCCACTCCCACATTGGCTTCCATTCAAAATTATATGACCTAAAGATAAAGAAATTGAATTGTAGACCAGTGGTTGATGCATATTATTAGGAAAGTTAAATAAACTTTTGTAAAGGATAGGGTAAAAGTTATCTTGTATACATGAATGAAAAACTTGCTTACCTTTAAAAACTGTGTAAAAGTATGTATACCATCACTTGTTACTACGGATTGTTCCTACATAGTTTATAGTATAAGTAACATGTATTATAAATATGAGATAGTAGTACAAAAATTCTAGTTACATGTTAATAATTGTTTCAAAAAAATGTTAATAAATTGATAACTAATTGAAAAAAAGAAACGAGTAAAATACCAAATTTTCTCGAGGCTTTCTCTTTTCTGTGATTGGTTTCTCTTTCTCTTTTAGCCAATTTCTCAACCCAAGATTTAGGCCGTTTTTTACTCTTACATGAGTAATCTCGCTTCTTTATGCCTTTTGCCCCACCAAAATCAATATAGTGTTCACAATGTTGTCAATTTTTCCATTTGCGATTAATATGGATACATGACACATTCCAATTGATTCTCCATCCATAGACTTTTTAGCCAATATATCGTCAATTATTTTCTTGGACTTTTCATAAACTTTGGACAGAAAGGTGTAAGTTTAATGAGAGTTAGATGCTCTGTCAACTTGATCATTTGAGGACATAACTCATTGTATCGCTTCATGAAATGGGCTTTTATGTCCAATTTAATATGTTGTCATTTCCAATCTTGATTACTTCCCAGCCATGCATCTCTTGTCCATCGCTTTAGTATATAGTGCTAAGGAATTAGCTTAGTATTCATCACATCCAAAACTTTCAAAGCGTGATTCCATAAGATACATGCATCTCAAATTTATGACAATCATAAGCAACCTTTGATCCACAAGATTTCCTATTAATATTCGCTCATTACTGTTATCATAATTTGTAACAATATACAACCATTCTTTCAATTCCTTTATGCAAGTGCCTTGATATTCCTCATATTCCTCTTGGAATTCCTCAAAACAATTTGGACTGTAAATGTTTCCAGCTTGTACAAGCATAGTAGCCTTCTTCATTTTCAGTCTAGGCAGCTTATGTCTTGATTCATAATCGACTTCTAACTCATTGTTCCGTTTTCCATTAACAACCATTTCAAAGTGTGAAAAATTATACCAAGTTTAACTCCGACTTCAAATGATTTTTCAAATGAACATTAAAGCTCTCATTTAGTTGAGTAGATCTCATACCTGCAGTGAAAATTTTTCGAACTTAAGCTCATGGCAATTTTTCCTTCACTCAAAAAGTCGTATGTAGCCATGAATCATCGGAAAAATAATGCTCAACAAGTAAAGCATTCCATGCGTTAAAAAATTAACCTTCCGCTTTGTGTAGATCATGCTTCAAAATCTGAGCAGAATTGCGAGCTCTTTTGATGTAGATGGTTCACGTGCCTTAGGGCATTTTCTCTTATATGCCAAGTGCATAATCCATGAAATGTTTCTAGCATAACTGAAGAAGTAGCCTTAGTCATTGCTGCATCTTGATTTGTTAGAATGGTCGATAATCCTTATTTGTCTTGTATCTGGTATTAAAAGTGATGACATCATCAAAGTACTCACAATCACTTATCATTTGTGCATCTACCCAAAATATATTAGTTATTTGCTCTTCAATATCCATTTGAAAGCCATAAAAGAATGAATAGTTTTCACTTTGTCGTTTGAAATTCATCAACAATGCACCCACTTCACCATACCTTAACGATTGATTCCTTCTGGTACAAATGTAATTCTTATGGTCTTGTCTTATATAATCAAGAGTGTCTATTCAACCAGCTTGCTTGGAGACATATTCATGAAAATCTCAAGGTTTTAATCCAGATTCATCAGCCAATACAATTTGTGATGCTTATGACTTGGATATGTGTCGATGAGAGAGAATCATATGAACATATTCTGGCGGTTGAAGAGAGTGATTATGTTGAGCTACAAAGTAAAGAACCTTCTATATCATGATCTTCCGATCAAGTGAAAAAACCATACGCTCTCATATTATGGTTTCTGCTCTAGGCTCTTTTGTCAAGTGATCTCGTTTGTTAACACATTGTTTACCCTCATTGAAGAATGAGAATTTTCTTGAAGTCAGAATTCCATCTATTTTACTTTTATTTCCATATTATCGACGAATGCGAAACCCAATTCTCCTACTGTACCCATTATAAAATTCATAAGCCGCTACCTCAAATTCTAATTGCATTTCCAAGTGTGGTGTATAGTGAACAACACTATCTTGGCCATGTTGCACAATAATTTCATGGATATTGTTGACCCATTTCTCTACACCTTCGACTATTGGAATTGATGACACCTTCGTGTTTTCTGAAAAAGAAACAGAGTCAACATGTTAATGATATTTCGAAAAATAAAAATAAAAAACATGTAAGCTCAAATGCATTTTTGTATTTTCAATCAAAGGAGGAATGAGTTTTCAATCAAAATGAGTTCAAATAAGAGGAATGTGTTTTCAGTTAAACCGGGTTCCAAGAAGAAAGATCAAATTTCTTACTCACGGCGCGACGGTGGTGGCTGGGGCGGAATGAGTTTTCTCCGCTCTACGCACAGCATCATGGCGCGACGACATGGCGACGCAATGGCACAGCGACACGACAAAGCAATGGCTCAACGACGTAGGGAGTACGCTTCTTCTTCTTCATTACATTCTGGCACACATGAGTTGAGGGTTTCGAATCTCGATAATGGCTCTGATGCTCCAAGTTTCACTTTTTATTTTAATTTAAATTAAAATAAAACAAATTGAATCTCAGCTCTTGAAATCTTTTAGTGCCAAGTGTCTGATGGAGATTAAATGAAATGGACATGTCCATTTCTTGAGGAATGGAGAGGATCTGGACGCATTTAGCATATAGAGGGCACTCCTCCAACCTACCAGTTGAGATCCAAGCTATCAATGGACTTGAAATTTGCTTGGCCGAGAGGATCCAACGTGTTCAATGTGAGTTTGGCTGGCTGGATGCTCTAAAGCTTATAGTGAATGAAACTCCTTCCTTCCATCCTCTTGTTAATTGCTAATTTTTTTTTTGTTTTTCTTTTGCCAACTTGCTTTGTCTTATTTTCTTTACCAACTTTTTTCTTTGCCAACTTTTTTTTTTGGGTTAATTTTTAACAATGAAAAAAGTGAGTCGGTTTTGAATCAGGCCAACAATATTTATCGGGCCTCCTTTGAAATACACTCTTTCCCAATTATTCTTTGGCATTTGCTTTTCATACCCTACTATTTACTATTCTTATCCCCCTCCTTATTTTTTCCATTTAAACTCCAAAACTACCCTTCTGACTTTCTCACTCTCATACTAACCCCTTTTTCCATAATTAATTTCTTACCTCTCATCAAACTCCTTCCCCCACCTCCTCCCATATTTCTTCCCTTTCTTCTACTCTATTCCCATATTTTCTTCCCTTAGTTCCAATCCCATTCTCAGCGGCAAGTGCAGTGGAGCAGGGCAATCACTATATTATTCCAGTAAGTTTGATCATCGTATTATTCTTTTTCGTGCGATGTATAGCTACGCCGCAAGTATTCGAAATTCCGTAAGGTACCAAACTTAGTTACCTTACGAAAAATATAGTTTAAGTAAGGTATGCAAAATTTCAATACCTACGGAAACTGTAGTTTCCGTAAAGTACCAAAATTTAGTTACCTTAGGAAACTATTTTCGTAAGGTATTGCAATTAGAATACTACCTTTACCTCAGATATTCTAAATTTGAATTAATTTTAATATAATTATATTTTTTAATTTTGATATTCTTAATAATATTTAATAATATTACTAATTTTTGTAATAATAGTTAATAATTTCATTATTATTCATTTGATATTATTTATAATATTTTATATTATTTATTGTTAATGTATTTTTTTTAATACATTGGGGAAACTTAGTGTCGTGATGTTTTTTGAGTTTGTGGTGTTATGTAGATCATTATAAGTGGATATGAAAGATTATGTAAGCAAAGCGGCTCATGAAGTGGATTGCTGTGAAACATTTACCACTACAGAGATAATTGATTAGTAAATGATCATTGTTAAGTTTTAAATATGTATATATCATGCGATTGAATTTTTAATTTCATTTTCAGGTCTTTCCTACTCGAGATGATCTATTGAAATGGGCTCGATGTGTTGCAATGGAAAATTAATTTAATATTATTATTTTGAGATCATACACAAGCAAAGGACGACAGGAAAGAAGACATTTGTACTTTTGGGTTGTGAAAGGAGTAGAAAGTATAAACCATATAAGGAAGAGTTAACTAGCAACGTGACCGGAACTAAGAAACGTGACTGTCTGTTCAGACTAAGAGGAAGAACTTTGAACAATGGTGAAGGATGGAAGGTGAATTTGGTGTCATGGTTTTGTAACCATGAATTAGCGGAAACATTAGTAGGTCATCCATATGCCGGTTAACTTAATGAGGAAGAGAAGTCTTTGCTTGGTGACATGACAAAGAACATGGTAAAGCCAAGAAAAACATTTTACTAACACTGAAGGACCATAATGAAGGTAATGTCATGACTATTAAGCAGATTTATAATGCACTACTCCATTATCGGAGGAGTCAGAAAGGTCCTAGAACAGAAATGCAGCATCTAATGAATTTACTTGAACGTGATCAGTATGTCTATTGGCATAGAAGGGTCGAGACGTCAGATGTTGTCGGAGATATATTCTGGACACATCCAGATGCCATAAAACTGTTGAAGGCTTTCCACATTGTGCTGCTCATTGATAGCACATATAAAACCAACAAGTATCGACTACCATTACTTGAGATTGTTGGTGTTACATCAGCAAAGTTGACATTCTCAATGGCATTTGCTTATTTGGAGTCTGAGCGAGTTGATAACTTCACTTGGGCACCGGAGAAATTAAGAGGACTAATACTAAGAGATGATGCGATACCTCAAGTCATTGTGACTGACAAAGACGTTGCATTGATGACTGCATTGCAAGCTATTTTTCCCACGTCAACAAATTTGTTATGTCAATTTCATATTGCTAAGAATGTGAGGCTAAATGCAAGATGTATGTGAGTCTGAAAGAGGCATGGGAGTCGGTGACGGATGTGTGGAATAGTGTTATGGATTCTTCTGATGAGACTAAGTATGCAAAGTATTTTGATGAGCTTTGAAGTTGTTTGTTCACACCTTGGCCTTTTTTTGTTGACTATGTGAACAATACGTGGTTGATCCCTCATAAGGAAAAAAATTGTCAAGGCATGGACAGATCGGGTGATGTACTTGGGAAACACAACAACCAACAAGTATGTTCATACTTATATATTAATTATTATTTATGAAAAATATTGCTGCAGCACGCCCTTATTTCAGTTTGTTTCTCTTTGTTAATAGGGTAGAGGCTGCTCACTGGACGTTGAAAAGGATGCTTCTGAATAACATGGGAGATTCGTGTAGCTGTGGGATGCCATGAACAACATGATCATATTGCAACACACTGAAATAAGGGCCTCAATGGAGAAAAGTCTTAGCGTAGTTGGACACAGGTTCAATAAAAGGTTTTATAACCAATTGCAGGGACTGGTATCAAGGAATGCACTAAATCATATAGCCGACGAGTATGATCGAGTTAAATATGTTGGTATTGACAGTTTTGTTTGTGGCTGTACAGTTAGAACTACACATGGGCTTCCTTGTGCATGCGTACTTGCTAGGTACTTGCTAAGTTCAATTCCATTGGAGACAGTTCACATTCATCAGAGGAGCTAAAACTTTAATGATCAGTGTATAAACTAGTATGGGTTGGAGATATCGGTGGAACATGAAATGAATGCGATATGGCGGCAATTTGGTGAACTTGATAAATCTGGAAAAATTGATTTGAAATATAAACTCCGTGAAATAGCATATCCGGATACGACTTCAATGTGTCCACCTACTGCGAAGGTCAGAACAAAGGGGAAACCAAAGGGTCATGCAACTAAGTTGGCCAAATCAACTAAACGTGATCCGTCCTACTTTGAGTATGTTGATGCACGTCAATCTGTCAATGATAGCACGTCAACTAGCCGGCAGTCTCAAACACCAGCCCATGAGAAAACATGCAAGAAAAGAAGGCCAATGTTAGACCAAATGCCTGTTGAGATGCAACCATATATTGAATTAGTTGTTGATGTGAAAGCAGGTCTGAATTGTGGTTATCGTGCAATTGCGGCTTTGCTTGATAAGGGTGAGGAATCTTGGGCTATAGTACGTCGTGATTTGATTAAGGAGCCTGGGCAGTGGCGTGATGGATATGCCCAACTCTTAGGCCATGAGCAGGTGAAAAAAATAACAATCTCTATATATTGAGAAGAGCAATATGGTAATGTGATGCAATTTTTTTTTTCCATTTATTCTTTATATTGTCCTTTTGGTGAATGACTTTGGGAAGAGTTTGGGCAGTGGCATGACGGATATGCTCAATCGTGCATTGCTTCAGTTTCCTTCCACTGGTGGCCACCTTCAGCTCACCTCGATCCTGCATCCATCAAAGCTTTCTTAAGTTTATTGAGTCAGAATTTTAAACATTTAATGAAGTTGAATCATAGGCGGTTCATTACCTGTCCGATCCATATGCGTGTAGCAACGTGATCCCCAAATGACCTAAGGATCTATTTGTCCTTGGGCCCACCCGAAAAACCTGTGGGTGATACCCGTACAAGACCACTGCCTCTTGTATGTGGCATATCTACATACATATAAATTAAATACATTACTTAAATATGTAAATTTAAATTTAATAATTAAATAATTCATAATAAGTTACAAATTATAATTATATAATCATTTGATAAAAATTATAATTATATAAATTTTCTTAAAAAAAACTCCAAAATATAATATATTTATTGAAACTTAATAAATAAATAAAACATTAATTAATTTAAAATTTAAATTTAATTTTTAATTACATAGAATGATATAAATTTAAAAAAACATAATTAAAAATTATAAATTAAAATTACAATTTTTAATTAATTTAAAACTAATTTTATTAATTATAATTAATTATATAATTATATAATATAATATATTATATATTAAATTATATATTATATAATTATATAATAATAGAAACCTACGGAAGTTTCCATAAGGTTTCAAAAAATTGAAACCAACGGAAACTATAGTTTAAGGTTTCGATTTTTGGAAATCTTACGGAATCTATAGTTTCTGTGTGAGTACTGTTCTTAGCTCTCCTTTCCGTATGAACCTACAATTTGCTCCAACTCTTGCTATTATCTACGCTTTGATCTGCTCCAACTCTTCAAATCTGGGCGTGGGAGTGACAATGCGTTGGTAACAGAGGGGAAGCTGAAAAAAAAGAAAGAAGGGGGAGTTGGGAGGGTTTTACAGGAGAGAAAAACTAAGGAGAAGGGTGGGGTAGAGAAGGAAGAAATGTTGGGGGTGAGGTACGGGTTCTTGAAGAATTTGGGGGTGAAAGGGTTTTAAGGGGGTAGAAAAAGTTTTTGTACGATAAAGAAAAGAGTTTTTGTATAGGAATAGAAAGAGATAAGGATAATCGTGAGCTTTAATTAAAATTTTTTGGAGAAAGGGGGTAAGAAAAGAAAATTACGGAGTATTACTAAGCCCACTTATGTATTTCCGCCCCACTATAGAAATCCACGTGACCAAAAAAGAAAAACATCTCAGTCTTCATTTCTTCTTCTTCTTAGACCCAAAAAGAAAAACAAAACTACATAGTAGATTCTTCTCCCCTCTTCTTCCTTTTCTTCCGTGATCTCACAAGTCCTTTCCCTTTCAATTCCACACGGTCCATAACAACCATAGAAAGCACAATTCCATGTTATTTTAGCATTCGAAGTGCAAGCGAGATCTGAATTCTCCCCTCACTTTCCTTAATCTCATTTCCTTCGATTCGATGAAGTTGTTGTTGTAGGTGAAAAAGAAGAAGAAGAGGATTGATTGATGGAGTGGACAACGTTGCAGCATCTGGATCTGCGCCACGTAGGGCGTGGCGTTAGGCCTTTGCAACCTCACGCTGTTTCGTTTCATCCACATCAGGCACTTGTTGCCGTCGCTATCGGAACCTACATCGTCGGTGAGCAACTACAACACTCTCTCTCTATCTATTTTCTTCTTGATCTTTTGGATTCAGGAAGCTAACTTCACTGTGTTTCATAACAACGATAACGTTACTGTACTCTGCTAATTTCAAATTTGATCCTTATTATAGAATAATAATAATAGTAATAACAATAATAATAATAATAATTATTATTATTATTATAACAATAACAACAACAACAATGAGTAAATCACGGTTTTAGAGCAACTCGAATCTACAATGTGAGTTGCTCAAATAAGAACTGGTTTTTGCTGGGTTGCACCCATTGCAGTAATGTGACATTCACATATAAGGAGGGTTGTTTCTATAAGCAACTGAACCATACAAAAGAGAGAAAAATAATAGAGAAAAAATAAGAACCAATTCTACTAGATTGCACCATTGGAGTGGAGAGTTGTTTAAAGTTGTATAAATTAAAAAGTGGTGAGCTATCATGATAGGGCCCATAAAAGGAGGAGTTAAGCAACTCCAGTGAGTTACACCATTGAAAATGCTCTTACTTTATGTAATTGTAAGTACTATTAGTGCTTGACTCTAAGATAGTAACATATCAGTCCATGAAACTGTAGTCTGTCAGTCAAATTAGTCCTTATGTGAGGAACAATATTGTTGAACCACGGTTGATGCATGCGGGACTAATATGACCAGTGCTTACAATTTTTGGGACTAAAATAACGGTTTACTTTGTTGTTGTTCTTATAATCTGTATTTCTTTTTGTGTGGACTTGATTTTGGCAATTGTTTTACTTGTTGTTTTTGTTTCCATCTATCATGCAGAGTTTGATGCATTAACAGGAAGCAAGATCTCTGCTCTTGACATTGGTGCACCTGCTGTTCGAATGTCTTACAGTCCTACAAGTGGGCATACTGTGATTGCAATCCTCCAGGTTAGCCCTACCTGAACTTTTCATGTATGCATATGTCCCACCACCATCTTTAATAATATTACTTTTACTGTATCTTAAGTTATCAGTGGAAACTGTGGGCATATTTTTGTAATTATGGAGGGACTTAGTGTTGCAAAAGATTGTGGTTTGATCAGAAACATAGTGAAGTGTTAGCCTCTGCTTGGGATCACGATGGATGACCAAACATTCGGCTGCTTCTAGTTGGACGCGGAAGCTGCAAAGGAGCAGCTTCTGCTTTTCATTGAAAATAATTACAGAAATGCCATTCCGACTGTGGCTTGCATTCCACTGCGGTTTTGCACCGCCATACCAAACAGAGGCTTAGTAGATTTGTGGTTCTGTTGATGCCCATAAACTTGTAGATATGCTTTCTGTATTATTGGCTAGAGAGGCAGAAATAAACAAATTAAATCCTGATGAATATTTTCTTTGATGATGGGGACAACATATTAGGATCTTGTTGAAGTGTTTTACTTGATTAAGTTGACAAAAAAAAAACTATTTTAAAATTAGGAAGTTGTATTAAAAAAATGCTTATATCTGATATTACCATTTCTTAAGATACAAAGATGCACTGGGACAGATTATCTTGTTCGGTTGAAATTTGTTTTGTTTGATTTGTACATTCCATGTATTGTTATTTAATATCTATTCATTTCCTGTTACCTACTTGAGACAGAGAACTATTTAGTCGTCGTTTCTGTTATTTTGATTTGGAGAAGGCGTATGATAGGGTGCCAAGAGAGGTTTTGTGGAAGGTCCTAGAGAAGAAAGGAGTTCGTATTGCCTATATCTGAGCTATCATGGATATCTTGTTAGGATTCGGGGGAGCGCGAACACTGGGAGATCTCCTTCCATGGGCTAAGTGAGTTTGATACCACATCTTGTCCCAAAATGTTAAAGCATTATGTCTATGGGTCCATTTTACGTATATAGCCTTCAACTTTTCAAGTTCTTTCCAATGTGGGACTTCTTCATCTACATCTCACTCACACTTGGATTTCCCAACAATCTTCCCCTCAAGTATGAGTCCTTCACATATGGTCACTCCTTCTTGAGCGGAAGCGTTTCGAGTATTTGACGGTGTCACCAAGAGTCTAGTCTGCCTCCAAATTGGGCCACACACATGCCCTCCCTCATACTTGTACTGCCGTTGTCCATCATTCACAACGGAACACACCGCATAGCCTCCACATTGCTAGGAAGGCTTTTGACACAAGGGACATCACACATGGATCCACCAAAAACCGCCTTCTCTTCAATACTCGTCCTAGCCGAACCATCGGCTCTAATACCACTTGTTAGGATTCAGGGAGCGCCAACACCGGGAGATCTCCTTCCATGGGATATGATATTCCTTTCACGTGCTAAGTGAAAAACCACATAAGTGGGTTTGATACCACATTTTGACCCAAAACCTTAAGGCAATAGGTCTATGGGTCCTTTCCACTTATAGGGCCTTCAACTTTTCAAGTTCTTTCCAATGTGGGACTTCTTCACCCACATCTTACTCGCACTTAGAACTCCCAACATATCGGGAGTCACAATAGGGATGTAAAATGGGGCGGGGCGGGGGCGGGAGTGGTCCCCCGCTCCCCGTCCCCGCCCCCGCCCCCCAGATTGTCCCCCGTCCCCGATCCCCGCCGTGGGGAGCTTTTCTCCCTTGTCCCCGCCCCCGCGGATCCCCGCGATCCCCGCGGGGACCCCAAAAATGCTCAAATCTTAGGAAGAAGATAGGAATTTTTCCATCATGCAAACAAGAAAATTGCAACCAAAGTTTATAATTCGATCTCAGCAAACAATAATAGAAAACATTATCATTAACCACCAAAATGTAATAATCTCTATGGCTTGTTAATAAAATACAAGAATAAAAAATGGAGAAACAAATGAAAAACACCTTGAATCAGTGTTCTGTATTTTGTAATATAAAATATGAGAAACTATTCCAGCCATTTCAGCAACCATATCAAAACAAAGAAAGAATGAACTATTCCATAAATTAAAACAAACATGGGACAAGCCTATTTTCAAAACCCATTCCAGCAACAAATATAGTAAGGAAAATGGCTAAAAAAAATGAAAACACAGTTGGTACCTGAGCAACGACGGAGCCGCGAGCAGAGGTGGCCGGAAACGTGAGCGCGCGGTGGCCGGAGACGCGAACAGATCTGACAGAGACGCGAGCAGAGCTGGAGGAACCGCAAGCAGAGCTGGCCGGAGATGTGAGCGCGCGGTGGCCGGAGACGCGAACAGATCTGACAGAGACTTGAGCAGAGCTGGAGGAGCCGCGAGCAGAGATGGCCGGAGACGCGAGCGCGCGGTGGCCGGAGACGCGAACATATCTAACAAAGACGCGTGCAGAATGGAGCAGACGCGAGCAGAGCAGGAGGAGACGCGAGCAGGGCTGGTGGAGACGCGATCGAGCATGGCTGGAGGAGACGCGGTGGTCGGCGGTCACTGGTGGCGGCGGCGCGATGCAGCGCTGTAGCCTCTAGGCTCTAGGGTTAGGGTTGAGACTCTTGGGAGTGGAGAGAATAAGTTATGAGGAGAAATTTCAGAAATTGAAATGGAAATGTGAAATTAAGAAAAGGAGATTAATGAAAAGAGTTGATGAGGTCTGTTGATTTTTTTTAAAAAGCATTAAAAAGACTAAAAAGACCTCAGGTATTATTAGTAGGTATTATATAAAATTAGGGTAATTATGTAATTTCCTCGAGGCGGGGACCCCGCGGGGCGGGGGGTATGATCCCCATCCCCGAATTGATCACGGGGGAATTTTCTCCCCCGTCCCCATCCCCGCGGGGAAAAATTCCCCCTTCGCGGGGCCCTGAATGGGGCAGTCCCCGCGGGCATGGTTGTCAGACTCGTGAGTCTAGGTTGACTCGTGGAGGGGGGGTAGACTCGACACGTAGACTCGACTCGTAGACTCGTAAGAGTCTACCTAATATAAAAAAAATCTATAAATGACATATATACATAACACAAAATAAACATAACAGTAGCAAAGCCAACTAACATCATCATAAATTCATAATCATTAAAAATTAACATCATAATATAGTCATAATCCAAATCCAAGTAGTAGTAAATTAGTAATACAAAAATAAATATATAACAATAACATAACAAAGAAGGAAACACAAATTGGGTTGTTACCCGATTGAAACATTGCAAACGCAAACTCACTCACACAAATCATAAGTCACAAACTCATAAATAAAAGTGAAAGAGAGAAGAAACAGGGAACTCTAGTAAGTAGTGCTCGATGAAGAACAATAGAGAAGAAAAAAAAAACTCGCAATGATGTAGGTGAGAATCGTGAGATGCTAAAGAATAGAAGAAGAGGGGGTGATATAATTGTATTTCTCATTGTCGTTCTCATAACTTTCAGTCCCAATATTGGGAAGGAATAGTAAAATATATTAAGTGTTGACAAATACCAAAAAAAAAAAAAAAAAAAAAAGAGTTAATACCATTAAAGTTAAAAAATAACTGTTACTTCAGTGAAAAGTGAAATAGGTAGATGACTAATAGCATTCTGGGCTGAGAGGGTGCTTTGTTTAGGTTGGGCCGAAGTGGGTTATTTGGGCAAAACCGGGTTGCAACCCGAAAAACGGGTCATCAAAGCAAAAACGGGTTAGAAAACCCTAATCGTCAACGTTGCCACAGATCGCCGCTCTGACCGCGTTTCCGTGTTTCCCCGTCGATCCCGCCGCGCCGGCCGTTGTCCGTGTTTCCCCACCGATCTGCCTCGCTGAAGTCCTCAAATATCATAGGAGCATGCGATCTTCCGAGTTAGATCGCGCGCCAGACAACCATGGGTTTTAGGTCTCTGTTAGTGAAAAAATGACGAAGAACAGGTTTGGGGTTGTGGGTTTCGCACGAATAGGGAGAACAGAGAAGGGGTCCAAAATTATTCATGACTCGCTAACTCGCCCACTGACTCGCGAGTCTACCGAGTCAACCCGAGTCAAACCGAGTTTGACCGAGTTTACCCCCCCATCCGATTCTAGCACCGAGTTCACCCGATTTGGCTACCTGGAAACGCAAACTCGTCCGAGTCAACGAGTTGACTCGCGATTTTGACAACCATGCCCGCGGGGATCCCCGTGTACGGGTGAAAATTGCCATCCCTAAGTCACAACCATGCTTGTCAGAATCGCGAGTCAACTCGCTGACGCGGACGATTCCACGATTCTGGGTGCTGAAATCTGGTTAACTCGTTGGTAGACTAGCGGGAGGGGTAGACTCGGTCATGACTTGGGTGGACTCGGTAGAATCGCGAGTCCGAGTCTGAGTTGGCGAGTCTGGGATGAAAGTTGAAAGGGGCGAGTCTAGGGCGAATGGGACCCCTTTTCTTCTTCGCGAATCAGAGACCCCCTCCCACCCTCTTTTTCTTCTTCCTCTTCACGAAACAGAGACCTAACAATGCAGCGCCTCCCTTTTTCTTCCTCCTTCTGCCCCTCCCTTCCCTGCTCGAAGCTTCATCCTGCTTGCAAGTTCTCCTCCCATCTTCTCCCGCGCGCAATTTCTCCTCCCTTCCCTGCTCGCAAGTTCTTCGCTGGTTCTTCCTTGCTCGAGTCTAGGCATGGCAAAAGAACCCGAACCCGTGGGTACCCGTTCGAACCCGCCCCGACTTTGATGGGGAAAATCCGCTGTTTTCGGGTTCGGGTTTTCCCCGCTTTTTAAAGACGGGGGCGGGGGCGGGGATACTGATAATACCCACCTCGAACCCGCACCCGAGCCCGCCCCGCTGTGTTGAAATGACTAAAATACCCTCATTTTTAAGATAGGGTTCTGAAATAGAAAAACAAGCCGCGTGGGACTCTCCATTCCCCTAATCCCTAATTCCCAAACAAATCCATTTCTTTTGAACATCAGAAGACAGCAGCGCGCCGCTACCCGACTCCGCCCTCCACCACCTCAATTTCTTTCCTTGTAGCACCATTCTTGACCACCACCACCGTGACGCGAGGCCACTCTGCTTCTCCTTCCCTCTGTGGCCACCACGTCCGCAATGCGAGGCCGCAATTCCTCTGCGACGCGACGCCGCTGTTCCTTCCCTCCGTCCACCGCTCTGCTTCTCCTTCCTTCTGCGGCCACCACGTCCTCTAAGGTATGGCTTTACCTCTTTTATCTCTTCTTTCTTCCTTTGTTTTTTTCATTCTTGATTTCTTATCTCTGTTTCTTTTCTTTTCTTTTTTTCGATTTATGATTTCTTATCTCTTGATTTCTTCTTTCTTGGCTCTCATGGATGGCTTGCAGGAAGCTGTGCCGAACAAGATCCGCAGAGTTTACGCCTTCACAAATTGCTTTATTTCTTTTCCTGTTCCTATGTCCCTTCCCTGTTGATCTAATATCTGATTCTATTCTTTCATGACATTTCTTATCTCTGATTCTTCTTCTTTTTCGGTTTAATGTTGAACTGCAAACTGAGATGTCTGGTCACAAGTTTTTCGCCCTGTTTTTATACTGAAGTTTTATAGTAGAAAGTATGTTTCAGTTCTGGTGTAGTAGTCTTGTGTTTTTGTGTGTTGTTGTAATGGTTTCCTTGTTGCTTAGCTTATGTTTTGCTTTGGTTGGTTGTACTCAGGATTGGGGTTTTTGATATGCAAAATTTTGCAGGTTCTTGATCTTTATATCTTGCTTATTTTATAGCATATCTTATGCTATGATTTAGCTATCTTTCTATTTTAATGAAATTTTTAGCTGATAAAAAAGAGTTTGATTGCCAAGTTATTATGCATATATTTTATGGTTTGTATATTGCATAGTCTGGGCGGGGGCGGGGAAACCCGACTCCCAGCGGGGGCGGGGATGGGGGCGATTTTTTCACTCCCAACGGGGATTTAGAGCGGGGTCGGGGTTCGGGTAGGGAGGCGGGGACGGGGACGGGGAAGGCAAAAACCGCCCCCGCCCCGTTGCCATGCCTACTCGAGTCTGGTTCTTCACTTCTTCTCTTCCTCTTCACTTAATCACTTCTGTTCTTCCTTGCAATGTCTGGTTTGGGTACCAACACAGCTGCAACCTTTTCATGTCACTGATTTGACTGATCCCCACTTTGATGATAATATTGAAGATGAAGATGGTGATAATGGGGAAGAACTTGATTATGATGATTCTGATGATGATGATGGAGATGATGTAGTTGGAGGATTATATTTAGACATGTGAAGAAATTGGGAGCTATTTTTGTTATGTACTTGACTTATGTTTGTATTGCTAATTTAATACTATTTGGATTTGGATTATGACTATATTATGTTAATTTTTAATGATTATGAATTTATGATAATGTTAACTGGTTTTATTACTATTTTGTTACTTTTGTGTTATGTATGTATGTCATTTATAGGTATTTTTTTTTATAGTAGGTAGACTCGTTTAGACTCTTACGAGTCTACGAGTCGAGTCTACGTGTCGAGTCTACCCCCCTCCACGAGTCAACCTAGACTCGCGAGTCTGACAACCTTGGTCACAACTAGTGTAGAACATATGATGGGGCCTCAGAAGATTTTTCTATAACTATAAGATTGCACCAAGGTCAGCTTTGAGCCCCTTTCTCTTTACCTTGGTCTTGGATGTGCTTACTGAGCACATTCAAGAGCCGGTGCCATGATGCATGCTTTTTGCTGATGATATTGCCCTAGTTGGAGAGTCAAGAGAGGAAATAAATGGGAGGTTAGAGATGTGGAGGCAGGCTTTGGAAACACACGACTTTCGCTTAAGTAGAAGTAAGACGAAGTATATGCAATGTAAGTTTAGCAAGAAGCGCACACTCCTACGGTCCTACCTTAGAGGTGAAAGTTGGAGAGCATACCATACCACAAGTCACACAATTTAAATATTTTGGGTCCATTATATAAAACGACGAAGAAATAAAGGGAGATGTAAATCATAGGATTCAAGCGGGGTGGATGAAATGGAGGAGAGCCTCGGTTGTTATATGTGATAAAAAGGTACCGCTCAAGTTAAAGGGAAAATTTTATCGCACAACTATAAGACTTGCAATGTTGTATGAGACTGAGTGTTGGGCGGTAAAAGGTTAACAAGAGAATACACTCGATGTAGCAGAGATGAGAATGTTGCGTTGGATGAGTGGCCATACCAGACAAGATAGGATTTGGAATGATTACTTTAGAGAAAGAATCGGGTTAGCACCTATTGTATAAAAGATGGGAGAAACTTGCTTTATGTAGTTTGGGCATATGCGGAGAAGATTTGTAGAATCCCTTGTAAGGAGAGTGTAGACAGACTTAGAAGTAAAAAAGAAATTGTGAAATGCTTGAGTGTATTTGCACTCAGCTGATCTACTATTTATATACACTCATAGGAGTAAATACAATTTACATTTACAAGGAGATTAATAATATTTCTACTTCCTAGGTGCATGTATAACATTCCCTAGATGCATGACTAACTATGTACATGAATTTGAATATAATTGCTACAACTCCCAATATTAATGCTACTAATTCCAACACTCCCCTTCAAGCTGGAGCATACAAATCAAATGCTCCAAGCTTGGAACAAATATATTGAATTCTTGGCCCCCTTAAAGACTTTGTGAAAATGTCTGCTAGTTGGTTATTAGAACTAACAGATTCAGTGATAACTTCCTTAGAAAGAACTTTCTCTCGAACAAAATGACAATCAATCTCAATATGTTTAGTTCTTTCATGAAACACTGGATTAGAAGCTATGTGAAGAGCTGCCTGATTATCACAACATAGTTTCATCTGTTTGGTGTCTCCGAACTTCAACTCCTGAAGAAGTTGTTTAATCCAAATGAGTTCACAAGTGACTGTAGCCATAGCTCTATATTCAGCCTCTGCACTGGACCTTGCGACCACATTTTGCTTCTTACTCTTCCAAGAGACAAGATTTCCACCAATAGAAACACAATACCCTGAAGTGGAATGTCTATCAATAGGTGAACCTGCCCAATCTGCATCACAAAATCCAACAATTTGAGTGTCTCCTTTGTCTTCATAAAGTAGTCCTTGTCCTGGTGCCTTCTTAATGTACTTCAGAATTCTAGTCACCGCATCCCAATGATCATTATGAGGAGACTGCATGAATTGACTTACTACACCAACCGCAAAGGAAATATCAGGTCTTGTTATAGTGAGATAAATGAGCTTACCAACCAATCTCCGATATCTTTCCGGATCAGAATATGGCTCCCCTTGACTAGGAAGTAATTTTAGATTCGGATCCATGGGACTATCAACTGGTTTACAGTCCAACATACCAGTTTCTTTACGTATGTCTAATGCATATTTTTTCTGTGAGATGATAATTCCATTTTTTGACTGAGCAACTTCAATCCCAAGAAAATATTTCAGCTTCCCCAAATCCTTGGTTTGAAAATGGTTGCACAAATGTTCCTTCAACTGAGAAATTTTCTCCTGGTCGTTTCCTGTGATGACTATATCATCTACATTGACCACCAAGTAAACACATCTATTTGGAGAGGTATGACAATAGAAGACCGAATGATCGGCTTCACTACGTTTCATTCCGAATGCTTGAATAACCGTACTGAATTTCCCAAACCAAGCTCGTGGAGACTGTTTCAGCCCATAGAGAGATCGTCGTAGCCTGCAAACCAAACCAGACTCCCCCTGAGCAACAAATCCAGGAGGTTGCTCCATATAAATTTCTTCTTCTAGCTCACCATGAAGAAACGCATTTTTAATATCCAACTGATATAATGGCCAGTAACGTATAGCAGCCATGGCAAGAAAGAGTCGAACAGAAGTGATTTTGGCCACAGGGGAGAAAGTATCTCCATAATCAAGTCCATAAATTTGGGAATATCCTTTGGCTACAAGTCGGGCTTTGAGTCGATCAATCTGACCATCGGCCCCGACTTTAATAGCATAGACCCATCGACAGCCAACGGGTTTCTTTCCTGGAGGAAGAAGAGTTAAGTCCCAAGTACCATTATGCTCCAAAGCCTGCATTTCATCAATCATGGCTTGTCGCCATCCTGGATGATCAAGTGCCTCACAAACATTTTTAGGAATGTAAACAGAAGATATGGATGACACAAAAGAATAATAAGAAGGAGATAGACGATGGTAACTTAAGAAGTTATAAATAGGATGAGGATTGCAGGTAGACCGAGTACCTTTTCTAAGAGCAATGGGCAAGTCAGGGTTCTCATCATGGAGGTCTGTAGTAGGGCCATCTGTTGGAGTAGGACATGATTCGGTCGGTCTTTCAGTGCCTTCTATTTCTGTATTAGCAACACGAGGACGACGTCGATATATGATGGGTGATCTTTGAGGTTGCTCGAGAGGAGAATTATCAGGAATATCTGCAGTTTCAACTGGTTCTGGCACAAGGGAAGGTGATGGACCAAGATAAGGGATCGGAAAAACTTCTTGAATAGTATGAGACTCAACTATGGATGGTGAGAAGTAAAGTTTTTCTTTGAAGAACGTTACATCTGCAGAAATGTAGTAACGATTCTGCATAGGAGAGTAACACTTGTAACTTTTCTGTAACCTGGAATACCCCAGAAAAACACATTTGATGGCTCGGGCAGACAGCTTATCAAGGCCTGGAGACATGTCATGAACAAAACATGTGCATCCAAATATTCGTGGAGCAACATGAAACAGTGGTTCTTTAGGAAATAAAATGGAATGTGGTATTTTGTGATTAAGAGAAGAAGAAGGCATCCGATTAATTAAAAAACAGGATGTCAAAACTGCATCACCCCAATGTCGGACAGGAACATGTGCATGAAGTAATAACGTCCGAGCAGTTTCAACAAGATGTCTATTCTTCCTTTCAGCTATGCCATTCTGTTGAGGGGTATGAGGACAACTGGATTGATGGAGAATGCCTTGTGATGACAAAAAGGATGAAAGAGCAGAAGAAAAGTATTCTTTTGCATTATCACTTCTAAGGATTTTGATCGTCTTACCAAATTGGGTTTTAACCTCATTAACAAAAGTGGTGAGAATGTACAAAAGTTCAGATCGTTCTTTCATTAAGAAAACCCAAGTGCACCGGGAGAATTCATCAATAAAAGTGATGAAATATCGAAAGCCATTAGAAGACACACGACTTGGTCCCCATATATCTGAATGGATAACGGAAAAAGGAGAATCAACTCGGCTTTCAACTTTGCTGGGAAAGGAAGAGCGAACATGCTTGCCTAATTGACAAGACTCACAGTTTAATGATGACATCTTTGCAAGATTCGGAATCATTTGCTTCAATTTTGACAAACTTGGATGGCCTAATCGTTCATGAAGAAGATTTGGAGATTCAACCGCAGTACAGCTTACAGAAGGAGCTGATTCATGTGAGCTAATTAGGGATTTCAAGGTTCTGCTGGACCAGAGGCAGAATCCTTCAAAATGGGAACGAACCTGCTTTGATACCATGTAGACAGACTTAGAAGTAAAAAAGAAATTGTGAAATGCTTGAGTGTATTTGCACTCAGCTGATCTACTATTTATATACACTCATAGGAGTAAATACAATTTACATTTACAAGGAGATTAATAATATTTCTACTTCCTAGGTGCATGTATAACATTCCCTAGATGCATGACTAACTATGTACATGAATTTGAATATAATTGCTACAACTCCCAATATTAATGCTACTAATTCCAACAGAGAGTATATCAGATGGAGGACAGCTCAACCGCTAGAGGGAGAGGGAGACTGAAAAAAATTATAGCGAAACCATTAAGAAGGATTTAGAGGTCAATGGTTTATCTATAGACATGATTTATGATAAAACGTTATGATGTCATTTGATCCATGTAGCCGACCCCACCTAGTGGGAAAAAGGCTTGGTTGTTGTTGTTATGTTATTTTGAAGTAATGCCCTCAATCATGTTATGTATTAGACTATTAGTCTTGGTAGTCAATAGCGACCGTAGCGATCATCTTAGAATTTGGGTTTTGGCCTAATTCAATCCCGCAAAACTGGCTTGTAAGGTGAGGACTGCCCAAGCCTTATAAGCACTGTTTAGGCCATATCTCTAGGTGATGTGAGACTAAACACACCCCCTCATATCCAACACAATGAGGGTGCTGGAGGCTGCAATGAAGGCAACCCTAAGTTGCTGCAATTAAGGCGGTTAGGGACGGACTGCAAGACGGCTTTCCAACAACGTCGCGGGGCGGAGCAGCTCTTGGCAGCAATGAAATTGCCCGTAGCGGTGCTGTTTTGAAAAGCGGAGAATTGCGGCCAAAATCGCGGCTGTTGCGGGTGCAACAGCTTTGCCGAGCAAAATGTCAGATTTACCCTCAAAATATAGCCGTTCCTGCCTTTTTTTTGGACATTTTGGTCATTTCGTTTAGAAAGACTAGGTCGAGCATTATTTGTCAGTTACGTTGAAGCAATCACTTAAACGTTTCTCTTCTCCACTCTTCTCTAACGCCGTCCCTGTCCCTGCCCTCTTCTCCGGCGAGCCTGCCCTCTCCGGCGTCTTCTCCAATGACTGATAGGTTGGTTTTTTGCTGCTGCGTCTTCTTCTCTGCAGTGCGTCTTCCCCTGTTTCTTTGAGGCTGCATCTTCTTCTAAAACTGATAGAACAACCTCCCCTTTGTTTCTTCTTCTGCAACTGACAAATGGCTTCGTCCCAACTACCTTAGAGGCTTAAACTTATTTGGTTTGTATTGGATTTGAATCTTACTAACAATGAATTTTGATTATGAATTATGAATATGTCTTTAATTTTGTGTATTTCCCTATTTAAGCATTTATATGTGTATGGTATAAATTTCTTATATTATTTCCCTAAACATCGGTGTAGCGGCCATCCTGCTATCCCGCTATAGCGTTTCGCTATCCGCTATTGACTACACAGCTATTAGTTTATATACTGTGATTGGGAAGTTCTTTTGTGCTTATGACAACGGTTGCTTTTGCATATGTAGGATTGTACGATTCGGTCTTGTGATTTTGACTTAGAGCAAACATGTGTATTACATTCACCAGAGAAGAAGACGGAGCAAATTTTTTCTGATACAGAAGTTCATATGGCTTTGACCCCCCTACAACCTGTGGTGTTCTTTGGGTTTCATAAACGAATGAGTGTGACAGGTTGGGTCTAGTTTATCATCTGTAGATAAATGTATTTGAATTGGTTTGATGACTAAAGGTGATGATTTCTGTTCAATACCTGGTTTTCCATATATGAAGTTGTTGGAACTGTTGAAGGCGGTAAAGCACCCACAAAAATCAAGACAGACTTGAAGAAGCCTATTGTCAATCTTGCTTGTCATCCTCGCCTCCCTGTCCTGGTAATGTATTCAAATATGTACTTTTTATCATGATTCTATTTTCCAGTAAGTTCATGGGCTGCATATTTCTTCTGAATGATGTGTCTAGGGTTCAATCTCCATGTCAGTTACATACTTCAATCCTATCCTTCTGGAATTTGACTTTGTTTTTCTATCCCAGTATGTTGCTTATGCAGATGGTTTAATTCGAGCATATAACATTCATACCTATGCTGTTCATTACACCCTACAACGTGAGATGATTTCCCACGCATTCTTTTCCTGTTTAATGTTGACATGGTTTATATGTCTCTTGTATTTCCTATCTGTAGTATTATTTATATTTTGTTTCCTATTCAGTTGACAACACCATAAAGCTTATTGGTGCTGGTGCATTTGCATTTCATCCGACTTTTGAATGGATTTTTGTTGGTGATCGACGAGGTACACTTCTGGCATGGGATGTATCAACTGAGAGACCTAGTATGATTGGAATGTGAGTGCATTTTATGATCTAGGTTTCCTCTTCTGTGACTGAGACCTAGTATCATTTTCATCTATTGTTTTATATTTTTTATTATCTTGCAGCCAGCTGGAAATATTTAGGCCGAGGCTGGTTATCTTGGTTAGATCTGATCATTTTATTGTTATTGAAATTTCAGAATACAAGTTGGTTCACAACCAATTACATCAGTTGCTTGGCTCCCCATGCTGCGTTTACTTGTAACTCTATCTAAGGATGGAAATCTGCAAGTTTGGGAAACACGGGTTGCAGTTAATCCTAACATACCTTCTACACAGGCTAGCTTTTTTGAGCCTGCAGGTTAGCTATATTGACTTTTACTGCCTTTGCCTTGAATATATGATGTCTGTCTGTTTGGCTTTGATAGCTCGCTTATATTAATTACATTGCATAAGATTTCTGCTGCTACATCTTCCCGATCCCCAACTTCTAGAATCCTTTACTAGAGAAGATATATACCAACAACTATCTTGCTTCATTCTTGTACTATTTTCATTTGAAGTGTTTGGCTAATAAGTATTACATTTTGTCTGATGCAGGAATTGAGTCAATTGATATCCCTCGCATCCTTTCTCAACAGGGTGGAGAAGCAGTTTATCCATTGCCGCGAATTAAAGCTTTAGAGTTCCATCCAAAATCTAATTTAGCAGCACTAGTGTTTGCAGTTACGTTTTACCTTATATTATTTATACCTTACTTGGTGGTGAATTTGGAAATATTAATTTGGTGTTTATTTAAACAGAATGTGACTAGTGCAGACACTTCAAAAAATAAGGCCGCATATAGTAGAGAAGGGAGAAAGCAACTGTTTGCAGTTTTACAAAATGTACGGGGATCTTCAGGTGATTGTTTTCATTTTATCCAGATATAAGGTTAAAAAGCCCTTAGTATTTCAGGATATTTGTTATCTGAATAAACAACATTTCCTCTAAGTCTCTTTATTCACCTTGGCCTCTACTTCCATCCATTAAGGCATCAACATAAAAGCTTGTGATGCATCAAAAATCTTCTCATCTTTAATGTTTTGTTTTCATTAACTGGTTTACTTCTCTGCCCACTGTCCAATGCGGAAAATATTACATTTTATTTTGGTAATCTTGCATGCTGTTCCATCAATGTCTTCAATTGGTATTTTGGACAACGAAAGTCATTTAGATCATATTCATATATCATTAATATATTCATTTATTTTTGCATTGTTTGGTACTCATTTCTTGGTATTGTTGGACATTGTACCTCTGATGGGCCTCTAATGGGTAATGGTATTAATTATTTAATGGGCCAGTGACATGGTATAGGAGTGGAGGAATCAGTTGGAGGGGACGAAAAATATAACAGAATGGTCGGGTGGCATATGACGAGTGGGGGGAGGGATTCAGCAATGATAGAGGAAAAAGAGAGCAAATGGGATATAGGTGGGGGCAGAAAGGAGGAAGGGATATCTGAGAATTGTAATTGGAGTGGGGGAGGCCTTGGCCTAGGGGAGGATTATTCACTATCTCGGTGACAATTCTTATATCTTTTCTTTTCCCGTTTTCTTTGTGTTACAGTGGTTGAGTCTCTACTTTTCTCAATATTTTTCTGGTTTATTGGTTGCTGTTTGACGTTTTTGGATTAACAGAGGAATTTCCTCTATTTTAGGAGTTGAGCTCCATTTTTCCATTGAAATATCAGTTAGTGTGCTCCAGCTCCTATCAAACTTACACTCAATTGCTTCTATTAGTATCATGCATGTCATATTTGCATACATTTCTTCTGTTTCCATCCAGCTTTTCAACCAGATATGTTGACGATAGAGGTTCTATGCAGCATCTGTTTTAAAAGAAAAACTTTCAGCCTTGGGTTCATCTGGAGTGTTAGCAGATCATCAGCTTCAAGCTCAACTACAGGAGCATCGTCTGAAAGGGTGAGTTAGAATTTGCAGTTAGGTAGAGGAACCGATTTCACTAGTTTTTTATGGAAAACATGGTTGGTTAGAATCCATCAAGTTAACTATATTATGCTTCTCTGACTCTTAACCTCCGATGATTCTTTTTTTTTTTTTTTATAAGCAAAGAGAATATATTAATTAGAGTCCATATACACAGTCAAAACCTCCCATGATTCTTGTTCTGTGTTCTTGGTATTGACTGGGCAGTACTGCATTCTGTCTGAAATTGTACTTGATACCTATACCCACTTATGGGTTTTAATTGCAATAACTTGATATTATTAAAGTCTCAGGTGCCGCACCTCAGCTTGGGTACGAGGACCATTGAGGACAAGGTTTTAGGTTAATTTACTCCAAAGGGGACTTTATATCATTCTGACTACCTTGTGGACTGGTTTGTCCTTTAGCAGTTAACCACTTTGAGTGATAAGTATAGTGATTGTTCCTTCTGCATGTTCCATGAAACCTTTTTCTTCAGATCTTCTATAAACCGAACTTCAGCACAACATCAAACTTTTAGAATCTAGGTTTCTATGTAAGTGTTACCTTGGCCCTTTAAGCTCTGAGGGCAGGCATAGAACTTACCATCATCCTGAAGTGTCCATTGGCTGCTCAAGCTTTGATTAGGTGTGTTTAGCTCCCCATTGTGGTTTCCACCAGAAGGACAAAAACATATTAGTTCTAGTAGCATGTACTTACTTGACTCGTGTCTGCTGTATGACTATGCTATATAGGGTAGAATCCACTGTTGAAATAGAGAAAACAGAGGCATATGATGCTGAAACCGTGTGTTTAAACTACACAGCGGAGTCTCTTTTATATAGGCTTAATAAAATAATTACAAAATTAATATAGGAGATTCTATTCCTATTTACATGATATGATATGCCTATACAATAAATACAAAGATCCTAAACATATTTTCAACACTCCCCCTCAAGCTGGAGCATATAAATCATACGCACCGAGCTTGTTACATAGATAACTAATCCGAGGACCTCTTAGGGATTTGGTGAAAGCATCTGCCAGTTGATCATTGGAGTTGACGAAGCTAGTGGTGATGTCCCCTGATTGGATTTTCTCCCTGATAAAATGACAATCTACCTCAATATGTTTGGTCCTCGCATGGAAAACTGGATTAGAGGCAATATGCAATGCAGTTTGATTATCACAGAGTAACGTCATTTGCATAGTCTCGTCAAACTGAAGTTTTTTGAGTAACTGTTTCAACCAAATGAGTTCGCAAGTCGCTAATGCCATGGCCCTATATTCTGCTTCTACATTGGATCTTGCAACTACATTCTGTTTCTTACTCTTCCATAGAGATGGCAATTTAGACTCTACCCACTGGGTATCCGCAATAAATACCCACGATAGGTAGGGTAAATACCCGCTTTATAGGTATGGGCCCGCAAATTTGAATGGGTATGGGCGCGGGTACGGGTATCTAGTACCCGCCCCGCACCCGCATATATATATATATATATTTATTTATTTATATTATTACATATAATTATAATTATATATAAATTTTAAGAATATAATTAATCTAAAAGTACTAAACCTACATAGTTCATTAGTGTTTTTCCCTTTTTGGTTGAGCTCGTCAGCTATTCTTCCTCGAGCCAGTGCCGTTTTGGATGTTTATTGTGATGTTTACTCGTTTTGGATGTTTTAGATATTTTTATTTAGTTAAATACTTTGGTTTGTAATGTTTTATGAGTAGATTTGAAAGATCTTTTAATGTTTTTTAATTGAGTTATAATAATTTTTTGTTATTTTTTGTTTTTTCTTAGTTAAAGTTCGGGTAACGGGTGCGGGTATGGGTACTTAGGTACCCAGAGGGTACGGGTACAGGCACTAAAGTTGCTACCCACGTGGGTATGGGTACGGATACGGGTATTTTTTTCAAGCGCGGGTGCACCTGTCCAAACGGCATCTGAGTAACCAACTATCTGAGTATCCCTCTATCTTCATAAATGAGACATTTTCGTGGAGCACCTTTAATGTATTTCAGGATCCGTATCACAGCATCCCAATGGTGCTGACAAGGAGAATTTAAGAATTGACTTACCACACTGACTGTAAAAGAAATGTCTGGACGGGTGACAATAAGGTAGTTCAATTTTCCAACCAATCTCCTGTATCTCCCTGGATCAGAAAGTGGCTCCCTCTGATCGGGTAGAAGTTTGACATTTGGATCTATAGGAGTGTCAACTGGTTTGGCATTCAATAATCCTGTCTCTTCAAGAATGTCCATAGCATATTTCCTTTGTGAGATCACTAGACCATCCTTAGATTGAGCTACCTCAATACCCAAGAAATATCGGAGTTTACCAAGGTCTTTGGTCTGAAACTGATGAGAGGGATGTTGTTTCACCTGTAGTATGCCCTGCTGATCACTACCAGTTATAACAATATCGTCCACATAAACAATCATATAAATGTATCCTTGGGCCGAATGACGAAAGACCACAGAGTGGTCGGCTTCTCTTCGAATCATACCAAATTGTTGCACTACAGTGCTGAATCTGCTGAACCAAGCTCAAGGAGACTGTTTGAGACCATAAAGAGACCTGTGAAGGCGACAAACCATGGTAGAGGACTCCCCCTGAGCAACAAACCCAGGTGATTGCTCCATATACATTTCCTCTTCAAGATCACCATGCAGGAATGCATTCTTAATGTCAAGTTGATGAAGAGGCCAGTGTCGGATTGCAGCAATGGAGAGGAGGAGCCTAACAGAGGCCATTTTGGCCACCGGAGAGAAAGTATCACCATAATCAAGCCCAAATATCTGTGTGTAGCCTTTAGCCACCAAACGAGCCTGAAGCCGATCAATTTTACCATTAGGACCAACTTTGACCGTATAAAGCCATCGACAACCAACCAAAGACTTCCCAGAAGGAAGAGGGACTAGTTCCCAGGTACCACTGCTTTGAAGAGCATACATCTCATCAATCATTGCTTGCCTCCACTCAGGATGGGATAAAGCGTCACCTAGAGATTTAGGAATAGAGACAAACGCTAAAGAAGAAAGGCAAGCATAATGCAAAGGAGAAAAGCGATGATAACTCAAAGCAATATAATGAGGAGACGGGTTACGAGTAGAACAAATACCTTTGCGGAGAGCAATGGGAAGGTTAGTGTCAGGTGGCTGGGTCGGATCCGGTAACGGAAGTGGTGCCGGGGAAAGTCCATGGTCTCAGCAGAAGGAGTAGCGACAGGGATGTTCACCGAGGAGGGAGGTGGGCGGCGGTGGTGTGTCTGGAATGGCCGAGCAGGTGGGGGATCCACAGGTGGAGTCTCTGGTGGGACATTCTCGAGAGGGACAATAGCAGAAGGAACATGGGTGACTATAGAAAGCGGCTCAAGAGGCAAGGGGGTCGACTCAAAATAGGGTACAGTGTACAGACTCGAAGAAGGTAACGTCGGTCGAGATAAGGGAGCGTTGAAGAGTAGGAGAATAACAACGATAATCTTTTTGGGACCTATGATAGCCAAGGAAGATGCGCTTGAAAGACCGAGCAGAGAGTTTGTCGAGACCAGGAGAAACATGTTCAATGCTGCTGATGCTGTGCTCGCTATAGATCTGACTGTAGGTGGGAGTGGATGATTATGTTTGGCACCGTATTTCCTCCCCAGCAAAGTCATTGACTTGTTGCATTATATGTATGTAATATAATCAAAATATCACAATTTCAGTGATTAAACAGTTATTGTTTCTTCATTTTTTCATTCACTTCATTTATTTTCCTTTTTTATGATTATTTAGGTTTTGTTGATTTGATTTCTTATATCTTCCTGCAACTGGGTTTTTTGAAGATTTTGACTTTTCTAATGCATTCTTCGGTGGAGACAGAGAGAAGAAATTGTAGGAGAGAAAATGGGGGATCGAAGGGGTAGGGTGGTTGGAGAGGAGAGAGAAAATGTATGTTTTTTATTTTTAAAATAAATGAAATTGACTAAAATATCCTTGTAAGTGGAGTTATTTCATCAAAAAAAAAAAAGTTGGGTTTACAGAAGTTTGGGTGTAGCTTGCTAACATACTCCTAAAAATCTAGTGGGTGTATGTTAGCAGCCCCCCTCCCCCCCGCTCTCTCTCTCTCTCTCTCTCTCTCTATATATATATATATATATATATATATATATATATGCCTTTCTATATTATTGTTATTATTATCGTTAATTTCTATCAATCTAGAATTGAAACAGTATTCTATTTCTATTAATATGAATAATATTGGTAAGTAATATTATAATATTGAATGTTAAATTAATAAATAAAAAGAAAGTAAAGAATTAATTCTGTATAATATTATTAACAAAAAACTATCATCATATAGTTACTTACATATATTTATATTGTCATATTTGAAAACAGAACTAATATTATAAATAATGTTTTCATTGTAACTAATAAAGGCATGTGGCCTGGTGGTGGAATAGGTAGTGCTTGAGATTAATTAAAATTGGAAATGATTTGATTTGAATTGAATTGATTCGATTTGATTTACAAATCAACTTTTATGTTTGGAACTTATTAAAAAAAGGGATTTGTATTCATTTAGAAATCAAATTTTATGTTTGGAGTTCATTAAAATGGGAATTGATTTGATTTTATTATCTTACATTTATACCCATGTTAAAGGTCGTTAGAGGTAGTTACCAAGGGTAAGTTAGTCTATTAATTCCTAATCAAATCAAATCCCATCAAATTTGATGGAATTTCTATTTCTAAATCAAAAGGAATGAAATCCATGAGATTTTAGAAATCAAATTATTTTCCATTAACATTGCAGAACATTCTTAACACAAGATTTGATTTACAATAAAATCATTTCCCATTTCTTTTATATTCCAAACACAACTCATAAAGAAAAGGACCTGAGTTTGATCCATGCTCCATTCAACTTTGAACATTTTTTTATATTAAAGAGGAATAGCTTCATCAATCTAACTGCAATTGGTTCACACTATTGACTATTGAGTGTGTTTGGCAAATCGTTTGGAGGGTTCGTTCTAACATGCACCCCTCAAAATGGGGTGCATGACGCTCCTCTTATCATGACCGTTGGGTTATCATAAAATTGACTTGGTGTTAACTGGTCATCGGTTGACCAAGTTTTGTGAAAAAAGTTATGGTATTTGCAAGGGAGGTCTTATTTGAAGATATTTGCAAAGGAGGGTCTCCCTTTCCACCTCCCTTCCTCCTTCCTTCCTCTTTCCCACCTCGCCCCACAACAGTTCCATCTCTGTTCCAACGCCACCCCGACCACCACCCTCTTCCTCTCTCAATCACTTTGCATTTTCTCCGCCGCCATTCCTTCAACAGATCCGGTGATCTCGTGCTCGAAACTCGTGCTTCACCTCCCACCCACACGCAACACATCAACTCGTCCCTTTATCCGTTGCCATACAACCTTCAAATCCAAATAGCAGAGCCGCCCTTCTCCTCAACCATTGCGTCACCGAGCAACCCCTCAATCAGACAATCACCGGTTTCAGCAACTCAGTTTCATACCACCATGTCATTCCATATCATACGCGATCATCATAGTCAGACTCAACCGGCATTTGACCGAACCATGTCTGTGATCAGCCACCACGTAACCCTAGTTGAATCGCTCATTGAGGCGACCCACCGAGTTCGGCACACACACGTCTTCCAACACCTTGGATGGTTTGCTTGTCAACCCACCGAGTTGGGCATGGGCACAGATAACAGGATTACAGGAATCCCAGTTGTATTTATTTCAGCATTGGAGGGAAGGGGTCAGATTGCTGTATTTCACTTAGGTCAAGGCTCGACGACCAACATTTGTTGCGTTTGTGTGTGGGAAGACTCAACTTTTTTATACTGATATTTGGTTCTTAACAAAATCCTTGAAGCAAGACTTTGATTTGGGTGGAATTCCTATCCGGATAATGCAATGTTCAGTCACGAAGAAAGATGCAAGTCGAAGTAGCAAGAGTGGCCATTCGGTTTCGGTAGGCAGAGTAGCCGAAAGGGTCACATCTGACAAGGGAGTTTATGGCTTTCGATGAGAGCGGTCGTGTGAGAACCAGGATGAGATTGGGTGGTGGTGGGGATGTGAGATTCTGGGAGGTCGATGATGTGGGCATGTCCGGAGAAAGAGGAGGAAGCAAGAGAGTGTGTGTAGGCAGTGATGTAGAGACGGTCGTCGCCGTTGGTGAGAGATGTGATGGAGGATTTTGAGATTTTTGCAAAAGATTCATTTTCACTAATTTGCAAATATTAATATTGAAGGATTTATTTTTGCAAAATTCCAAAAACTTACTATTACAGGTTAAAAGATGAGGGTGTTTTATACACCCCACTCATGTTTGGTGCACCATAGAAGTCACCTTTGGAGGGCTCTAATATGAGTTTCGGGTAAACCCAGTTTGAAGTTTTTTGAACATGTCTGGCAACCTGTTTTGTAAGTTAGCTTTAATTGGATTTGGAGCCCAAACCTTGGTTGAAGTAGTAAAAATTTTCACTTCTCCATTAATCAAAACTCAGTTTGGGTTTTCAACCACTACTGGGACCATAATACCCTTAGAAAATTGGTTGTTGCCCAATCCTTTCTCAATGTTCTTATCTCCACTTTGGTAATTATGCATCTAAAAGTCAGTTTGATTAACACTATCCAAACAATGTTCATTCTACCAAAACCACTTTTAACAATAAAGTATCGAAGCACTAACCATAATTTAGTTACTACAAACCCACTTTTAATCAAAACCAAGTTTGCAAAACCCAGTTCATCAAAACTTAGTTTTGCTAACGAGTTCCCAAGCACACCCTAAGCAGTTTGCAGCCAGTTCAACGGTCCCAAGGCATGTTCTTGAATTACGAGTTTGAATGGATTGATTAGATCGGTTGATGGACCAGTTCACGGTTGAGCTAGTCCAACCGGCCGGTCTTTTTCAAACATAGATATAGACTATTGAATGTTTGTATAAAACATTTAGAATAGTGTAGGGCTTTTATATTCTCTGGTAGGTTCAAGTAGGAGGAAATGAATTTATTCTCATTGGTATTGAGATGAAGCAGTGAGGCATGGAGACAAAAAGAAAGTGGTTGAACTTCTGAAAGAAACTTTGTGAGATTGATTTCAGAACTGAATTATTGTGAACACTTCTGAAAGGGACTTGATAAGATTGTCTTCAGAACTCTAGTGAAGGAGTGTAGACATCTTGTAGTTGAAGTGTTAAGTCTGCTACAATTTTGTTGTGACCTATCGCAGAGAGAAATGTCAAGAGTATGTATTATGTAGTGACTGAATGAAAATGCCGTAGTCTTGTAATCTTCTGCTTCTGTTTATAGTCTTTAAATAATGTTCTTATGTATGTACTTATTGATGTGTCCTTGGGCTTTTCAATCATTAACATTTTTCTAACTTTATCTGTTTATTACTTACGAAACAGTTGTCAATACTAATTCTTTCTTCTAGTCAAATCACTCCTGTTAAAAATAGATAAATATAATTTGCCAACTTGGAAAGTGAGTAAATAGTAACCATAAGGTAGATGTATGGTGCTTCACACGGGCTTGACTTTGTTTTCTTTATGGCCAGAGCCCTTTCTGGGTTCCTGACGGATTGCATTAGACGCTGTAACAGTTTTTTTAATGTAATAGTTTGTTAGGGATGACGAGAGGTCAATTATCTGCTCCAATCAATTGGTGTGGTCCAAAACAATCTATTTTGAGAAATGATATTTGAACAACCAAAATGGGACAACTTTCGACAACGGTTAATGATGTTCAAAATTGTGGTTAATGAAGTTCAGTCAATGGTTAATGAATTACCCGTCTCGGTGTACCCATTAACCAAGTTCAAAACATCATTAACCACAATTTTGAACGTCATTAATCATTGTTATCAAGATGGGTAACTCATTAACCATCCACTGAGCTGCATTAACCATAATTTTGAACGTCATTAACCGTTATCACCAAGATGGGTAACTCATTAACCATCCACTGAGATGCATTAACCATTCACTAAGTTGCATTAACCAAGCTTTTGTACATCATTAACCAAGTTATTAGTTAACGAATTTCCCATCTACTAAATGTGTTAATGCAGCTTAGTGAATGGTTAATGCTTCTGAGTGGATGGTTAATGATGTTCAAAATTGTGGTTAATGCAGCCCAGTGGATAGTTAATGAGTTATCCATCTTGGTGGCAACGATTAATGACGTTCAAAATTGTGATTAATAATGTTTTGAACTTGGTTAATGGGTATACCAAGACGGGTAATTCGTTAACCATCCATTGAATTTCATTAACCACAATTTTGAACATCATTAACCGTTGTCGAAAGTTGTCCCAAAGTTGTCCCATTTTGGTTGTTCAAATAACATAATTGTTTTTTTACAATCACTTTTATGACACCAGGCCTAGACTTGTTTTGAGAAAAATGTTGTGAAATTAAGCTTTAAATTAGTAGTTTGAGATTTGAAACTGGTCCGATTCCTTTGTATCATGTGACTTTTGACTCTTTTCTACCAAGTGTATTGTTCAGTAGATACAATATGTTGCATTTAGTAATTATCATATGTCATTATTGTTATCACCACTCTTTCTGCAGCCACGGTCATCTTACAACATCAGACATTGCAAGGAAAGCTTTTCTTTACAGTGTATGTTTCTTTCTTGTTTTGTGTTTATTTATTTATTTTTGTTGTTGTATTGGAATTTATCATTACATTTTCAACTGATCATATGCCAATATAAGTCTTAATGTCAAAAAAAGATGCAATGGCTTAGATATAAATCTGATCACCAAATTTGGTTACTTAAATCACGGTACTGCTCATCTTTTAATTTCCTAAGAAAGCTTTGTAAAGTTTCCATGCCGTACTAGTGTCGGACATGTATCTGTGTGGGACACTTCATTGACACTTCGGATATTCCTAGCTGCATTCTACAATTTTTACTATTTTTAAAATTTTTATACCAATATAGATGGGAATTTAGATAAATGATAGGATTTCATTATGTATACAATGACTAAAGTTAAGTTTTGAAACATTTACTCTCTCTTTTAAGATTTGTGTTTTTCTGTTAATTTTATAGTACGTTGTAAAGTAGCCATGTCTTGTCCTGTAATTTTAAAAATTTGTTGCATGTCTTTTGTGGTGTTCATGCTTCCTAGCCTTTGTTTTTCTCTTATCAATTCTTTCTGAATGGTACTTTCACATGATTGTTGTAGCATTTCATGGAAGGTCATGCAAAAATTTCTCCAATATCACGCTTGCCTCTCATCACTGTGTTAGATACCAAGCATCATCTGAAGGACTTTCCAGTTTGCATGGTATGATCCTCGTGACAATTGGGTTTCAGATATATCTTTTCGTCAGAATTTTTTATTCAATCAACTGACAACACTTATCCACTCCCAGCCATTTCATTTGGAGCTAAATTTCTTCAATAAAGCAAACAGAGTTCTTCATTATCCTGCCAGGGCTTTCTATATGGATGGATTGAACCTTATGGCACATAATCTCTCATCTGGATCGGATAGTATCTACAGGAAGCTTTATAATTCGGTAATGTAGAGAGAGCAGTATCTTGGACAAATATCATGTAGCCTTTGTGATTTCTATTGAGACTATTTTACTTCATATTGATATGTTGCAAGTATTAAGTGAAAATTATGCCATATTCAGCCTTGTAATATTGTTCATTAATTTTCTATAGATTCCTAGGAGTGTGGAGTACCGAGCGAAGTACTTGATTTACAGTAAAAAGCACCGCTTATTTCTTGTAGTTTATGAATTTAGTGGTGCTACAAATGAAGTTGTGCTTTACCGGGAAAATACTGACGCGCAGACAGCAAACAGTAAAAGCAACACAGTGAAAGGTATTTCTGTCTGAAATGTGTTTTTCTCTTTCTGCCAGAGTTTGGTCATGCATTATGTGTTAATAATTTGAATAATCATCTTGTAGGCCGAGATGCAGCATTTATTGGCCCCCATGAAAATCAGTTTGCCATACTTGATGATGACAGGACAGGGTTAGCCCTCTATACTCTACCAGGAGGAGCCTCACAAGAGGCTAAGGACAATGATAAAGTCTTTGAAGAAAACCAACCTGCAGAGGCGAATGTTGGTTCAATTCGTGGACCAACAGCATTTATGTTTGAAACTGAAGTTGATCGTATCTTTTCTACTCCATTAGGTGGTTGCATATGTTTACACACACGCATGTGCCCCCTTTTTAACAAGCTAAGCATTAGTTTGTCTGTAGTATAAAGTATTGAAAAAGGTTTCTCTGATTGCAGATTCAACTTTGTTGTTCGCTTCTCATGGGAACCAGATTGGACTAGTGAAGCTCATACAAGGGTACCGCCTGACAACTTCAGCTGCAAATGGCCATTATATATCGACCAACAGTGAGGGAAAAAAGTCAATTAATTTGAAAAGAAACGAGATTGTACTTCAGGTATCATTCAGAAGTATGCTTTTTAATTATGATGATTGGAGAGTAGCAGACATGTTGCCAAGGTAAAATAATCGGGAGATAAGAGTAAAGGAAAAAGTAGAAAATAGATAGAGAAAATAGGAGTTGTTATTTAGAAACAATTTTTTTTAAAAAAAGTTTATATTTTATAACCATAAAATTTATAATGAATGAGCTTGTAGCACACCTGGCACCGACCCTAGTCTCTAAGACCGGAGTGTGATGATGATGTCAAAAGTTCGATCCTCGACTAGGCCATCTATTCTCCTCCTTTACCTAGGTGTTTGCACCTCCAATATATCAGAAAATATTTTTTTTTTTGTTTTAGTTAGCAAACATTTGATGTGGTTATAAATATTTGAGTAACTTTAGGGACTAATATTGAGGATGGAAAACTACTTCTCTGTTCTTTGTTTAGAATAGGGATACATTTGCTGTTAAACCCTCCCAACTTTCTTTGTTTGCTTGACCCTAAAATTATTACTTTTTGGCTTATAAACTCAATCTAGTAGAGATAAGAATGTTGCGTTGGATGAGTGGACACACTAGATAAGATAAGTTTAGGAATGAATGCATTGGAGAAAAAGTTGGGGTAGCGCCTATTGTAAAAAAGATGGTAGAATCTTGCCTTAGGTGGTTCGGTATCTAAAGAAGCCCGACTAAGGAGAGTAGATCAGATGGAGGGTAGCCTGGTCGCTAGAGATAGAGGAAGACCAAGAAAAACTGTAGGCGTAACCATTAAGAAGGGTTTAAATGTAAATGGTCTGTCTATAGACATGATTTATGGTAGGACGCTATGACGTTGTTTGATCCATGTAGCCTACCCCATCTAATGGGAAAAGGCTTGGTTGTTGTTGTTGTTGTTTTTGGCTTCTTATTATGATTACAAGATTGCAGCATATCTGTTAAGAATCCTCTGAATCAGAGATAGAACCCTAGGGAAAGAGGGATTATTGGCCCTTGAATTTATTGATATCAAATGGAAATGAGTTACACAAGAGGCACTCCTCTTCAGACTGAGCTATCTAGTCGAAATTCAAGCAAATGCAAAACTACCTAACTGTTGAAGCTGTTTTCTATTTATAGGCACCAGGTCTAGTAATAGCCCTGGTAACTTCCTCTAACTAGCATAACCGCATCTAACTATGGTTTATTCTAAGCTACACTACTTAGACTCTTACTTAGGCTTTCCTCCTAATTTCTTCCTATAGTAAACTCTGAGGACCTGAGGTTCATCCTCCTTTGATGCAGTCGCTGCGGCCAGCCTAACAATGCCACCCCTTTCAGAAACAACCTTGTCCTCAAGGTTGAAGTCTGAAAATTGATTCTGGATATTAGCCATATCTTCCCAAGTAGCTTCATCTGGAGTCTTGCCTTGCCATTGAATCAGGACCTGTGGAACCTACTCTCCATACTGGCTAATAACCCTGGTAGCTAGGACCTGAGCAGGATCGAAAACTGGGGCCTCTCCTTGCAACTCTTCTGGAAGTGCAGTCTCCACTGGCTTGTTCCCCACAGCCTTTTTCAACTGGGAAACATGGAACACTGGGTGGATATGAGCCCGCTCTGGCAGCTGCAACTTGAATGCCACTGCTGCCACTTGCTTGAGCACCAAGTACGACATATAATATCTAGCGGAGAGCTTAGGATGCAACTTTGTGGGCATGGAAAGTTGCCTATGGGGTCTGATCTTCAGGTATACCCAGTCCCCCACTTGAACAGTGGATATTTTCCCGTGTGCATTTGCATACTTTCTCATCTGATCCTGCACCCTACCAATATGGAACTTCAACTGTTTCAGTGCCTCGTCTCTGTCAACGAGGTCTTGAGCAACTGCTTCAACCAAAGTTTCTCCAGGAATAAAACGGGCTAGAGAGGGGGGGCCTGCCATAAACGACTTCAAAAGGAGTGTAGTTTTCAGCACTCTGAAAACTGGTGTTATACCAGTATTCTGCCCAAGATATAAAGTCTGTCCAGGCCTTAGGTTGCTCAGAAATAAAGCACCTCAAGTAAGTCTCCAAGGTTCTATTCAAAACTTCGGTTTGTCCATTTGATTCCGGATGATACGCTGTACTCATCCTAAGTGTGGTTCCTTGCAGCCTAAAAAGTTCTGTCCAAAAATGACTCAGAGAAGTTGGATCCCTATCACTCACTATAGAGATGGGAACTCCATGCAACCTCACAATTTCTCTGATGAAAACTTCAGCAATGGGTCTAGCTGAGTAAGGGTGCATTATCAAAATAAAGTGCCCATACTTGCTCAATCTATCAACCACTACCAACACAGCATCAAATCCCTTGGATTTCGGATGCCCTGCCACAAAATCCATACTGATTTCCTCCCACACAGCATCGGGGATTGGGAGGGGCTGTAACAGTTCTGCAGGAGATGAAGCTTGATATTTACTCCTCTAACACGTGGCAGCCAACTATAAAGTTAGCAATGGTCCCCTTTATTCCTACCCAGTGAACTGACTAAGCCATTCTTCTATATGTTCTGTACACTCCAGAATGGCCTCCAGTTGGTGAGTTATGGAATTCGTGTAGCAGTTTGGGAATCCCAGCCGAGGAGGTAGCTATTACTAACCTTCCTTTATAATACAACCGCTCATGTTCTAGGGTGTAGTAAGTATGGGAATTAGGGTCCTGTTTCAACTCTGCAATGATCTTAGATAACAGAGGATCCTTCTGCACTTCTTCATCAATCTCAGCCACCTCAGTCCAATAAGGTCTCGAAATCCCTTGCAGTTCCCCCTCTTCTGTTTTTCTAGACAAGGCATCTGCTACCTTGTTTGCTGCCCCCACCTTGTAGATTATGTCAAACTCATAACCCAAACTTGGCTAACCAATTATGTTGGTTCTGAGTAGTGATTCTCTGCTCCAGCAAATGCCTCAAACTTTTCTGGTCTGTGAATACTGTGAATTTCTGTCCAAGGAGATAGGGTCTTCAATGCTGTATAGCTAGCACGAGTGCCATAAGCTCCTTCTCATAAACTGATTTGGCCAAAAATGACTCTGACAAAGCCTTGCTGAAATAGGCAATAGGCTTCTTATTCTTTGTAGAACTGCCCCTAAACCCCTGCCTGAAGCATCACATTCTATGGCAAAAGGTTGGGAGAAGTCATGCACGGTCAACACTAGTGCACTAGTCATTGCCACCTTCAGCTTTCGAAATGCTTCTCCACTTTCCTCATTCCACCCAAACTGCCTCTTCAATAAATCAGTTAAGGGTCTGTCTATTTTCCCATAATTCCATACAAACCTTCTGTAATACCCTGTTAAGCCTAGAAAACCTCTCAAAGCCTTAATAGTTTGAGGTATAGGCCACTGTAGGATAGCTTCAATTTTCTGTGGATCCATTGACACTCCCCCTTGTGATATCACATGCCCCAAGTACCAAATCTGTTTCTGGCCAAAGCTGCATTTTTTCTGATTGGCTACAAACTGATTCTGCTGCAGGGTGTCTAAGACCAAGCGCACGTGCTCCAAATGTTCTGCCCAAGTTCTGCTATAAATGAGTATATCATAAAAAAAAAATTAATACCATCTTCAGAGAAATTGCTTCAAAATAGAATTCATAGCACACTGAAAAGTGGCTGGGGTGTTTGTTAGACCAAAAGGCATCACTAAAAATTCATAATGCCCTTGGTGAGTCCTAAAAGCAGTCTTAGGAATATCACTCTCATGCATCCTAATTTGATGATATCCAGCCCTCAAATCAATCTTAGAAAAGTAAGCTGCACCATTTAATTCATCTAATAGTTCTTCTATTACTGGAATAGGAAACTTATCTGGAATTGTAGCTTTGTGGAGTGCTCTGTAGTCCACACAAAATCTTCAGCTGCCATCTTTCTTTTTCACCAATATATCATTGGGCTGGAATAAGGGTTGTTACTGGGCTTGATAATTCCTGATGACAGCATCTCAGTCACTAGTTTCTCTATCTCATTCTTCTGTAAGTGTGGGTACCTATAAGGCCTTACATTCATTGGATCTGTCCCAGCTTTAATAGCTATTTTGTGGTCCACATCTCTGTTAGGAGGTAGTCCTTCTGGTAGTGCAAAAACCCTACCAAACTCCTTGAGTACTTTCTGGAGCTGAACCTTTTGCTTTTCAGATAATTCCTCCCCTTCTCGGGTCTGCCCCATTCCCTCCTGTGGATTCTCAATCACCCATAACATCTACATTGCCTCCACTTCAATCATATTCACTAGTGATTTGGGTGAAATCAAAGCCTTGGCTAAACTTGGATCTCCTTTTATCTCCACATTTTTCCCTTGCTACATAAAAGTCATGGAAAGGGTCCTCCAATTCACCTTCACATCACCAAGAGTAATCAACCATGCTACTCCCATAATCAAATACACTCCACCGAGCTCATCCCAAGGTTGATTTTTTTTTGCCCATCTCCTAACCTCACATTACAAGATATGGTTGTATTGATTGCCAGTCCTAACCTTTGCACCAGCTGATGTGAGATAAAATTGTGGCTAGCCTCACTATCAATTAAGATCAGCACAGTTTCCTCTTGAACCCTACCCTGCAACTTCATGGTTTGGGGTTGTGTTAATTCTCCAGCAGAATATATAGACAAGTCCAACCATTGGCATACCATTTTTGGCTCTGTATCTTCTAACCCCTCCATACTGTTATCTGATTCTAGGGTCTTGATTTCTCCTTCATCATTCAAAAATTCATCTTCAGCTAATATGACAACTCTCAAACTTTTCTCAGGGCACCTATGTCCAGGACCAAAAGCCAAACCACACTGGTAACAACAACCTTCTTCCCTTCTTTTTACAAACTCGGGATAAGGACGAGTTCTAGTACCTTTCCCTTTAGATCCATAGGTTCCACTTTCACTCGGCTTGGTCACTGACGCCACAGAATTCACCTTACTTCCTTCTTCTGAATTCTTATTTTTCGGGTTAGAATTGTGTGAGTTGCTAGCTGTCCCACTGAAAGCTCCTACCCGAGTCACTATTCCCCCTCCACCTTGGTACTTGAACCCAGCATGTGTACTTAGGTTTGGTGCTCCTCCAAAGTTCCTGGCTCCCTTTGTAGCTTCCTCAATGTCCTGTGCTATCTCCATTGCTCGTAGCACATCTTGAGGATCGTGAGGACGCAATTGTCCTCTAATATCCTGGCGCAAACCAGCTAAGAAGTAACCTAACATTTGTTCATCAGTGGTATCCGAAGCCTGTGCAATCAACAATTCAAACCCTGCACATAGTCTTCGACAGTTCTAGTTTGTCTTAGGGTAGCTAGTTTCTCAAAAATAATCCCACGACCTAATCCTCCATACCTTCTCAGCAATGCAGAGGTAAATACTTCCCACGTAGGGTTTCTAGATTTTTGGCGCCAAAATTGAAACCAGTGAACAGAATTACCTTCCATACTAATGAAAGCTAACCTCAATTCTCTGAAGTTTTGACTTGTTGCACCTCAAAGAACTTATTTGCTCGTGCGATCCACCTTAGAGGATCACTTCCTTCAAACCTAGGTAGTTCAACCTTCTTCATCCATGATCGTGGAAGATCATCTTCTTCCTCTGAATCCTCACCTTCGCCTTGTCCTTCCTTCATCTTCGCACCTCCATCACCTTCGCCCTGTCCCTCCTGCATATTCTTGCCTTCCTTTTCTCCTGCTTCGTGTGAGTCATTCTCGATTCCATGCTACTCCATGAATTTCACTAACAGCTCGCTAATTCCATCCATTCCAGCAACATTCTTCTGAATCTCCGCGATATGCTATCCTTGTTCGCTGGTCACCTTCTGCACCGACTCCATGGTAGATTCAAGAGCCGCGAACCGAGCTTCGATTTTCTGCATCTATTCAACGATCCGGCCGGTTGGACCAAATTTGTTAGGAATCCTCTGAATCAGAGATAGAACCCTAGGAAAAAAGGGATTATTTGCCCTTGAATTTTTTGATATCAAATGGAAATGAGTTACACAAGAGGCACTCCTCTTCACACTGAGCCATCTCAGTCGAAATTCAAGCAAATGCAAAACTACCTAACTGCTGAAGCTGTTTTCTATTTATAGGCACCAGGTCTAGTAACTGCCCTCGTAACTGCCTCTAACTAACAACCGCTCAGCCTTCCTATGGTTTATTCTAAGCTACACTACTTAGACTCTTACTTAGGCTTTCCTCCTAATTTCTTCCTATAGTAAACTCTGAGGACCCGAGGTTCATCCTCCTTTGATGCAGTCGCTGCGGCCTGCCTAACAATATCTGCCTGAGAATTGCTTCTAGAAAAAAGAAGGGTGAGGGAAAATTTTTATTGCCAAACTATGCCCTGGGTTCTCTTTTTTATTTTCCCCCCTTCTAATGTAAAATATAGACTTGTTTCCAATGTAAAAAGTCTTATCAAAGATACCACTCATGAGGTCCTGTATCAATAATTAACTGATCTGTTTTCTGTGGCACAATGTTGTTCTCTGATTTTCTTCTTTTTTACTCTATAGCTGTATCTGTCTTTACATTTTTTGTTTCCTATTACTGTAACTGGAGCCTGGCTCCCTGGTTTCCCCACCATTTTCTACTGTTAATACCAGTACTATCAAAGGCCTTTTAGATCCTTCATCCTTGTTTCCTTTGGTAAATGTCAATGGTTATGGGATTCCTTGTTTGTTGAAATATTATCAAACAGCTCTATATTTTCGTTCTGCTAGGTAACTTATCCATGTTCCTTTAAATTTGACAGGTGCACTGGCAAGAGACTCTTAGGGGATACGTTGCCGGAATTTTAACAACGCAGAGAGTCCTTATTGTTTCAGCGGCACTTGATATACTTGCAGGCACTTCTACGAATTTTGACAAGGGACTTCCTTCAATATCCTTTGAAATTGTTTCTTTGTAGTCAAGAAACCATTTACTCACATTAAATTTCTCGTGTTATGCATTTTTTTTAAACCTTAACTGATGCCCACTTCAGATCTCTCTTGTGGGTTGGGCCTGCCCTTCTTTTTTCTACTGCTACTACAATCAATGTACTTGGTTGGGATGGAAAAGCGAGGACTATCCTCTCAATCAGTATGCCTTATGCAGGTAATTTCCTTGTTGCATACCAGGATGCCGTAACTCATAATATCTTATCCGCTCGTTCTGTTATTGGTGTGTTTTATTTATCATCTACTATGATTTATTTTTCATCTACTATACTTTTTTTTGGCAATGTCCTACTGATTTATTTATATGAATTTCTTTTGCAGTCTTGGTTGGTGCTTTGAACGATCGATTGTTGCTCGCTAGTCCTACCGAAATAAATCCCAGACAGAAGAAGGGGTTTGAGATCAAAAGCTGTCTTGTTGGTCTTCTCGAACCTCTTCTTATTGGATTTGCCACAATGCAGCTAAGTTTTGAGCAGAAACTTGACCTGTCAGAAATACTATACCAAATAACTTCAAGGTGTCCCTTTCTACCTTTGAATTACAACCACCTTTTAGAAAAATTCTACTTTTTTTTTTTTATGGAAGAGAGTCTTCTGATGTCTTTTTTATCTATATTAGCTGGTAACATTGACACTGTAAATTCTTATCTTAATGAAGGTTTGACAGCTTGCGCATAACACCTAGGTCTTTGGACATCCTTGCTAGAGGATCTCCTGTTTGTGGAGATTTAGCTGTGTCATTATCACAATCAGGTCCACAGTTCACCCAGGTAAGCGACACATAATTCTTTGTATTGGCTATTTAGTTTTGGTCTACCTGAACTTCTAAGCATGTCAAAAAAATTGATCTTAGGTGATGCGAGGTGTCTATGCCGTGAAAGCTCTTCGTTTTTCCACTGCTTTATCTGTTTTGAAAGATGAATTTCTGCGTTCCAGAGATTATCCAAGATGTCCTCCCACATCTCATTTATTTCACCGGTTCAGGCAGTTGGGTTATGCCTGTATCAGGTAGGCGAACTAGCAAATGTCATTGTACTTATGATGTTGCCATTGTACTTAATGGAATTATTAAGTATAATGTATGTTTTGTTTATTATTGATTTGTTTAAACTTCAAATTATTTCTTGTTCTCAGAGTACTTTTAATCTCTATGTTAATATATGTTAAAAGGTATTACTTTCTTCTCTTATACCAGCCACTAACTAATCTATAATGTATTTTTACTATATATGCAAGCAGTAGTTTTGTTGAAGTAATTTTAATGGCCGTTGCATCTTATCAATAACTATAATTTAATGATTGTGCCCTATTCTTGGGTGAAGATTGTAAAAATATGAATAATGAAGTAACTAGATGTATAGAGTTGACTAGCACTTTAACATGTTGGCAGGAGGAGCTAGTTAATAGATTTTCTATATGGGTATGAAAAGTAATCTTTCACATCATACAGGGGATGTTATTTTCAAAAAGAAAAATCAGCACTAAGAAGCATGCAAAACTTCATGAGTATGATCATTAAAAAAGGAAGGATGTACATGATAATTTCTATTTTATTTTCATGTCCAGCTTAGTTTGTTTTTCCATTTTATCAATGATTCTCTCCCGTACAATGCCTGAAATTAGCTTTGCCCAGCTATTTGCTTGTTTACAAGTGAATAATGCTTATCTCAGTAAAGATCAGTTTTATTTTCATATCCTTGATTTATAGTACCGCCCTTATCAACTATGACATCTGTTGGAGTCCCATATTGGATATTGATATTATCTGAATAGTGTTTATAAGTGGGGGGTAACCCTCACTCCATGAGCCAGCTTTTGCAGTTGAGTTAGGCCCAAACCCAAAATTCTAAAATGGTATCAAAGCATATCCTAGATCCATTAAAGGGTCACCCACCATATTATCCACGCACCAAGCCCAATAGTGCTGGGCGTGAGGGGTGTATTGGGAAAAACCCAAGTCCCACATTGACTAGAGATAGATCCTCATAAGAGCTTATAAAGCTTGAGCAATCCTCATCTCTTGAACTAGCTTTTGGGGTTGAGTTAGGCTCAAACCCAAATTCTAAAATGATATCAGAGCCTATCCGAGATCCGTTAGGCCACCCGCAGATGTCCAGTCTTGCAAACTTCACGCTCCAGATGTCCAGTCGACAGTCGTGGGCGTGGGGGCTGTGTTGGAGTCTCATATTGGATAGTGATATGACCTTCTAGAAATTTAGGGAAGAAGGAATTGATTTCATACTATAATATTGAGAGTACATCAGTCATATATACATGGCTTGTAAGCTAATTTAGGAAATAAAATGACAGCCTATTCTAAAATCAGATCCCTGAAATTATGGGATATTTCCTAATTTTACTAAACCTGTAATAATAGGAAATAAATACAAGATTCCCCTAAATATTCATTCTAGGCCATATACACAGTTTCTGACACTCCCCCTCAAGCTGGTGAATAGGTGTTTTCCATTCCCAGCTTGGATACAATCCTCTCGAAGTTGTTGCTATTCAGTCCCTTGGTAAGAATGTCTGCGAGTTGGCCTTGAGAGGTCACATATGGAGTGTAGATCAGGCCACTGTCTAATTTCTCTTTGATGAAGTGCCTGTCTACTTCAATGTGCTTGGTTCTATCATGCTGCACTGGATTATGGGCTATGCTAATTGCAGATTTATTATCACAATAAAGTCTCATTGGTTCATCCCATTTTATCTTCAAATTTTCCAAGATGATCTTTAGCCAAAGAAGTTCACATATCCCTTATGCCATTGCCCAGAACTCTGTTTCAGCACTGGATCTAGCTACCACACTTTGTTTTTTACTTTTCCAAGTCACAAGATTTTCCCCAAGAAAGGTGCAGTACCCTGTAGTTGACCTCCTATCCACTACTGACCCTGCATAGTCAGCATCCGTATATGCTTCAAGGTTCACACTTCCATTTCGTTTGAACAAAATTCCTCTTCTTGGAGTCCCCTTTAAGTACTGCACAATTCTAAGTGCAGCTTGCAAGTGAATCTCCTTTGGTTGGTGCATGAACTGACTGATTAAACTCACAGCAAAGGCAATATCCGGCCTAGTGTGAGATAAGTATATGAGTCTGCCCACTAGTCTTTGATACATCTCCTTGTCAACTGCAACATCTTCCTCTGCATTCCCCAGTTTAATACTTGTATCAACCGGTGTACTGGCAGGTTTGCAAGCTGTCTTGCCGGTTTCTCTAAGTAGATCAGTAATATATTTTTGTTGGGATATGAAAATCCCTTTCTTGGAATGAGCCACTTCGATCCCCAAAAAATACTTCAATTTTCCCAAGGTCTTGATCTCAAATTCCTTGGCTAGGCATTGGCTTAACATTTGCTGCTCCTCCTTATCATCCCCTGTCACTATAATATCATCCACATAAACTTATAGCGCTGTTAATCCCCCTGACTTGGAGTGTTTAATGAATAGTATGGTCCCCTTGGCTTTGTTTGAAGCCCAGACCTGTCATAACTTTAGTAAACTTGCCAAACCACGCCCGCGGTGATTGTTTCAGCCCATACAGCACCCTTTTTAGCTTGCAAACAGTGTTGGCAGCAACCTCCCCACCATATCCAGGGGGTAATTCCATGTAAATTTCCTCCTCAAGTTCATCATGTAGGAAGGCATTTTTTACATCGAATTGTTCTAAGTCCCAACCATAATTAGCGGCTAGGGATAATATCACCCTAACTGTGTTCATCTTAGCAATCGGGGCAAATGTCTCCAAGTAATCCAATCCATAGGTTTGAGTGAATCCCTTGGCCACTAACCTCGCCTTGTATCTCTCAATAGACCCGTCAGCCCTTTTACAGCATATACCCACTTGCACCCTACTGGTTTTTTTCCATTTGGTAGGGTGACCAACTCCCAAGTACTATTTTTTTCCAATGCCTCCATTTCCAAGTCCATGGCTTGTTTTCATCTTCTGTCAGATAATGCCTCAGATAGGGACGTAGGTGTGGTTGTAGTGTTTAGGCTTGTGAGGAAGGCTTTATGGGTAGGTGAGAAATTTTTAAAGGATAGGTAATTTGATAGAGGGTAGAGTGGCTGTTTGGTACATTTTCTGGTTCCTTTTCTAAGGGCAATTGGTAGGTCTAGGTCCTGTTGTATTTCAGTTTCCACTTGTGCAGCTGGGAATTCACTAGGATTCTTGGACATGAGCAGGTTCTGGAATGGCCTTTAATCTTTTTGAGTATACCTTATTCTTCCCAAATCTGACATCGGGTCCGGGTTCAGCTGCAACTTCAATTGCCTGTTCCGGTCTAGCTTCATTTTGTTTAGTAGCAGTTCCATCTTCACTTTCAGATTCAGCTCCAGCTTCTGGTCCAAGTGTCAAGTTTGGAAACATGAGGGGCTCATCTTCCTCTCTTAAACTCTCCCCCTGAAGATGAGGTTGGCTGAAATAGCTTTGCTGGTCATGGAAAGTGACATCCCTTGACACAGAGAATTTTTGGGACGGTGGGTGATAGCATTTATATCCCTTTTGTGTGGATCAGTACCCTACAAAAACACATCTTAAGGCCCTAGGATCAAGTTTTCCCCGATCAGTACTATGGACATGAACAAAGGACACACACCTAAATATTCTATGTATAAGGTTATTTGTAGTGGCCACATTTGGGTAGAAGGAGGATAGGACTTCCATAGGACTTCTTGAAGCTAGGACCCTAGAGGGCAATCTATTAATCAGGTGAGTGGCAGTGAGTATGGCTTCCCCCCAAAATTTTTTAGGAACGTTATTTTGAAAAAGAAGAGCTCGAGTTTGATCTAATAAGTGCCCATTTTTCCTCTCTGCAATCCCGTTTTGTCGAGGTGATTTGACACAAGAAGACTCATGAATTATACCCTCCTTTTGACAAAAGGAATTAAGTACATGATTGAAGTAATCTTTAGCATTGTCCGACCTAAGCCTCTTAATATTAACCCCAAACTGATTTTTTATCATTGAGAAAAATTGTAGGAAAACAGAACGGACTTCAGAATTTTGTTTAAGTAGGAAAACCCAAGTAATCCGGGTACAATCATCTATAAAGGTTACAAACCATCAAGCACCTGATACATTTGGAACATTAGAGGGACCCCACACATCAGTATGAATCAAGTAAAAAGGAGAAGTGCTTATTTTATTGCTAATGGGAAAAGGTACACGCTTGTGCTTAGCAAGCTCACACACCTCACAATGAAGACTCTCCACATCTAAGTTTTTAAAAAAGGAAGGAAACAACATTTTTATAACCCGAAAGGAAGGATGTCCCAAGCGGCAATGATATAGCAGAACTTTTTCCTTGTTGGTCATCACTGATTCAGATATCAAGGAGTGGCTCTTGCTGGGCAGATTTGGGTCTTCCATGTAATAAAGGCCATTCCATTCTCTAGCATGTCCAATCGTCCTCCCCGAATTCTTGTCCTGCAACATACAAGCATTGCTATGAAAAACAACATTACATGATAGATCCTTTGTAAGTTTTTGTATAGATATCAGGTTGGTGGATAGTTTGGGGACATGAAGGACATTTTTCAAGGTTATTGATGGGCTTATTTGGACATCTCCTTGAATAGCTACAGTTATGAGGGTTCCATCGGCTGTGGAAATTTTCTTATTGCTAGGACATGGGGAATATGTAGAGAAGTGTTTAGGTAGGGGTGTCATGTGGTCAGTGGCTCCAGAATCCAGTATCCAATATTGGTTAAAGGGTGTATCTGAGACATTGAGTCCAAAAGAAAATGGAAACTTACCTGAGTAGGCTAAAGAACAAGTACCTATTGGTTTCTCCAGTTTACTGAGGAAGGATCTTACTCTTTCTATCTCTTCCTAGTTGAGTTGGATAGATTCTCCTTTGCTTTGTTCACTGGTCCCAGCAGCTGTGTGTGCCTGTCCCCCTCTTTTTGAGAAACCTCCTTTTTGCCCCCACTCTTTGTCTCCTTTCTGCCCCCATTCTCTGTCTCGGTCTCGGTTCTGAGGTTTCCCATGCAACTTCCAGCATTTTTCTCTAGTGTGGCGAGGCTTGTTGCAATAGGTACACCAGACCCCATCACTTTTCTTCTCCACATTGATCATTCCTCCTTTTGTCTGTTCAGCAACCATGGCCAAGGTCCCATCAGCTATCATAGCTGAATTTTCAGCGGCTGGGGTCTTCAACATCAGGCACCTCCTACTTTCCTCACTCTGGATAATTGCCACTACTTCATTAAACCCTGGGACTTTTTCCTTTCCCAAGATTTGAACTCTGACCTGATCAAACTTGGAGTTCAGACCCACCAGGAAATCGTAGACTCTGTCTTGCTCAATATATTCCTTGAGTATTGCTGAATCTTCTGAACATTTAGCTTTTATGACCTTGTAATGGTCCAACTCCATCCACAATGACTTGAGTTGATTAGCATACTCTGTAACAGGTTTGTTTCCTTGTTTTTCCGCCAAAGTTTTCACTTTACATCATATATTTGAGTAGTGTCCTTGGCTTTAGAGTAAGTCTGTTCTACCGCATCCCAAATCTCCTTTGCCGAGTCGAGAAACATACATGTATCACTGATTTCCGAGATCATTGAGTTCCATAACCATGCCATGATCGTAGAGTCTTCTTCATCCCATGTTTTAAATTTGGGATCCTTTTTATCAGGAGCAGCATTGGTCAAGTGACTCACCTTCCCTTTTCCTTTCAAAATGGTGCGAATAAGTTGGGACCATTTTAGGTAGTTCTTCCCATTCAATCGATAGGTAGAGTGGATGTTCTGCAGCTCTCCAGAAGTTTGGGATTTACTATCCCTTGTTTCTATCGTTGGGTCAACAATCTAAGCCATGGCGGATTGTGCGATGAAGGCACAAGATAGAGAAAAGAAGAAAACTGTGCAGCGGCAGCACAGTGCTTGTGCAATAAAGGCACAAGGATTTGCGACAGCAATGAAGGCTGCCGTCTAGGGTTTGAGTCGCGCAGTCAGAGCCTCCCAGGTTTCGGGAGCTCTGATACCATCTAGAAATTTAGGGAAGAAGGAATTGATTTCATACTATAATATTGAGAGTACATCAGTCATATATACATGGCTTGTAAGCTAATTTAGGAAATAAAAATGACAGCCTATTCTAAAATCAGATCCCTGAAATTATGGGATATTTCCTAATTTTACTAAACCTGTAATAATAGGAAATAAATACAAGATTCCCCTAAATATTCATTCTAGGCTATGTACACGGTTTCTGACAAACCTGAATAGTGTTTATAAGTGGGGGGCAACCCTCACCCCATGAGCTAACTTTTGGGGTAGAGTTAGGCCTAAACCTAAAATTCTAAAAACATCGATGCCTCTGTTACCTAGAGGCTACATTATTAGAACTAGGAGCTCCTACAACTGATAATTTGGTGTGTGGATGGTGCTGTAGTTATTTGAATAGCTTAATATTCAAATTTGTTGTCCACTTTTTGTAATTGAAGGTCACTTGCAGGTTTGGTCAGTTTGATAGCGCAAAAGAAACATTTGAAGTTATATCAGACTACGAAAGCATGCTTGATCTGTTTATATGCCACCTTAACCCCAGCGCCATGCGGCGTCTTGCTCAAAAATTGGAAGAAGAAGATCTTGACTCAGAATTGAGGCGATATTGTGAAAGGATTTTACGAGTTCGATCTACTGGATGGACACAAGGCATATTTGCCAACTTTGCTGCCGAGAGTATGGTTCCAAAAGGACCTGAATGGGGTGGTGGAAACTGGGAAATCAAAACCCCTACTACTTCGAAGGATATACCTCAGTGGGAGCTTGCTGCAGAGGTGACACCATACATGAAGACCGATGATGGTACGGTTCCATCCATTATTGTAGATCATATTGGTGTTTATTTAGGCTCAATTAAAGGAAGGGGTAATATTGTAGAGGTGAGGGAGGATAGCTTGGTTAAGGCCTTCTTGCCAGCAGGTAATGATAATAAAGTAAATGGTCTTGAAGCATCTTCAGTTAAATCCATATCTGATCAATCAAAAGTGGTTGGTAATCCCAAAGGTGATTCATTGATGGGTCTGGAAAGCCTTAACAAACAGCTTGCCAATTCCTCTGCTGATGAACAGGCTAAAGCAGAAGAAGAATTTAAGAAATCTATGTATGGAGCTACTGATGATGGTAGTAGTAGTGATGAAGAAGGAGTATCAAAAACCAAAAGAATACAAATTAAAATACGAGACAAGCCCATTGCCTCTTCTACTGTGGATGTGAATAAGATTAAAGAAGCCACTAAACAATTTAGGCTTGGTGAAGGGCTAGCTCCACCAATGAGGACTAGGTCATTAACCAGTGGAACACAGGATCTTGGCCAGATTTTGTCCCAGCCGCCAACTACTGGAATGGCTTCTGCTACTATTTCAACGCCAGGTGACCTTTTTGGAACAGACTCCTTGTCTCAAACAGAATCAATTTCACAGCCAACTACTGGGGTTGTAGGTGGGGCAGTTAAAGCAGGACCTATTCCAGAGGACTTCTTTCAGAATACAGTTCCATCCCTTCAGGTAGCAGCGTCACTGCCTCCTGCTGGAACTTATCTCTCCAAATTCTCTCCAGGGGTTGAAATTAGCAAGGCCACTCCTACTCAGGTTAAAGCCGATGTTGATCTTCAAGATGGTGGTCTCCCTCAAACCGTTCAACAACCTGTTGCTCCATTCGAATCCATAGGACTTCCTGATGGTGGTGTCCCACCCCAATCCTTAGGTCAGGCTGCGGTCATGCCCCAATCTCAGTTGCAAGCTGCGGTCATGCTCCAATCTCAGTTGCAGGCTGCTCAGGCACCTATTTCTAGCCAACCTCTTGATCTTAGCATACTTGGAGTACCAAATTCTGCTGATTCAGGGAAGCCTCCACAAAATGGTTCTCCACCAGTTTCTGTGCATCCTGGACAGGTATAAATAAATAACATGCATAGGCATCCTTATACAATGGAATGATTGATGCTTAACTAGAGTTATAAAGACACTTGGCCCCCCGTTTGTTTGGGATTAAAAAAAGTGATTCTATGCTGCTCTAATGTGGGTTTTTTAGATGCTGAAAATTATAACTTCTCATATAAGCTGAATTTCAGCTATTTTTCAGCTTATGCTTTTGAGTAGAAGTCCAACCAAACAAGCATATAAATGTCAGGAGTGATTGTTTAATTAAAAAAAAGTCACTTTTTTCTTCTGAAAAAAGCCTAAACAGATGGGCCCTTAATGCTATTTCTTGGTTTGAGGTTCTATGGTTCTGAAACATATCTGCCAATTATTTTCTATGGGTGTTGTAGAAGAATATTGGAAGGCATGCAAGAAATAGATGTTCTGGATGGAACTGGCATCTAAAATAAACATAAAGGACTAAGGATTATTCGTTTTCTTTCCTTTATTTATTTTGTGGATGCTAGATAATAAGTTAGAAAGTTTGCTAGAGATTCAGCAATAAAAAAACTGCTCTAGAGAAAAGGTTATGATTTAGCTAGCGTACTTATGAACAGGAAACCATTAATTATTCTGATAATGACACAGCTGAGCTTTTTACTGAACCTGCTGCGTATGTATTGTTTCTTCATTTATTTCCAATCTCATATTTCTTCTTATTACAGGTTCCCCGTGGGGCTGCTGCTTCTTTATGTTTCAAGACTGGACTTGCTCACCTTGAGCTAAATCATCTTTCAGATGCGTTGTCTTGCTTTGATGAAGCTTTTCTTGCTTTAGCCAAGGAGCAATCTCGGGGAAGTGATATAAAAGCTCAAGCAACAATCTGTGCTCAATACAAGATAGCAGTCACTCTTCTTCGGGTACTATTACCATTCTTAAATTCTAAACATAGGTAGAATGGACATCTCACCAAAAAATAAATAGGTGCATGAACTTCTGTTTCTCTAGGCCATTAGCTGGCTGTATCAGAGAAACTGTTATAAGATGTCTTCCGTGCTGTCTATGTTTGTTGTGTGATGTAAGAAATGTCAACTGACTCCTAATATAGCAAGAGCAGCAGAGACAAGAAAAGATATGATCTCTGCTACTGTCATATTTGATCTTAATATTTATGAAGAAATATGTCATTTTTTTCTTATTATTATGGGACAACCAGGCTCTTATTTTTAAATTCATTTGACATCACAAGAAGTTCCTATGTGTTGAGATTGGATACTAGTTGGGGTGTAAACAGCAAGACAGAAAATAAACCATTGTCTACACTTTAAGTTGAGCTGAAACTATTCTGTGCATGCCTTGTTGGTCAATCACTCCTGGTAAACTACATCGGAAGTCCTTTAACCATGTGGCCAGAAAATGTTGGTTTCTCTGTTCAGACATGAACCTTGGAAGATTGTTTTCACTTTGAAGTTTTGTAATACATTAGATGATTGGAAATCTTAATTTCTTTTATTATATTTTAAAACTGTCTTTATGATTGTAGGAAATTGGACGTCTGCAAAAAGTCCACGGTCCAAGTGCCATCAGCGCAAAAGATGAGATGGCAAGACTTTCACGTCATCTGGGTTCATTGCCTCTTCTGGCTAAGCACAGAATAAATTGCATTCGAACTGCCATCAAAAGAAATATGGAGGTCCAAAATTATGCATATTCCAAGCAAATGCTAGAACTCCTACTGTCTAAAGCGCCTCCAAGCAAGGAGGATGAATTTAGGAGCCTGATCGACCTGTGTGTTCAGAGGGGTTTGACTAACAAGTCTATTGATCCATTGGAAGATCCCTCGCAATTCTGTGCTGCCACTTTAAGCAGGCTGTCAACAATTGGATATGATGTCTGTGATCTCTGTGGAGCCAAATTTTCAGCTGTGACTGCACCTGGATGCATCGTCTGTGGAATGGGAAGCATCAAAAGATCAGATTCTCTCGCAGGGCCTGTTCCTTCCCCATTTGGTTGATTCTCCAAGATGTATAATTATACTTGCTGTAGCATATTTTCCCTCTAGTGAAGCTGTTGTAAAGAGACACACAACTTCTTTGTAGAGAAAATGTACAACTAAATCTGGAGAGATTATAGGGTTTTTCTGTTCTGTACACTGCTTGGGTGTTGGTGTGATTGTTTGTGAAGGTTCCCTCGGCTTTTCATTTTTTTTCCCTTCCCAGATGGCGCATTCTCTGTGATTACAGAATTTGTTGTAATTATGTTGTACCTTCGCGAAGATAGAAACACGAAACTACAGAGCGTAATGATATTAGTAAGTGATGGTTTATTTGAAAGACTTGTCCGCGTTGTATTACTATTACATCATCTCATCATTCCGAATTAATCAACATGCCTATATAGTATTTAGTGACGCACGTGCACTTATGAGTGCATAATTTTTTTTTTTTGGTAAGCAAGTATAATATATTATCAAATAGTTCTATTATTTGAAAAATTAGATGATACAAAATCTTGATTAATGAAGTTCAATCAATGGTTAATCACAATTATTAACCCTTGTATAATATTAATCAAATTCAACGCACTCATTAATAATAATTGTGGTTAAAGATATGGTGAATTTGGTTAATGGATATAAGGATTCACAATAATCGTTAATCTTTTATTGAATTTCATTAATCAAGATTTTGTACATCATTCACCAGATGTTGATGTCGAATTTTTTTATATTCAAAGAACATTTTCGTACAACCAAAAGAGAAAACTACAAGTTTACAAGGGGAATATCCCAAGTAAAAAATGATGTGTAGACCATAAAAAACAAAGGCATGTAAGCTCCAACCAAAAATCAGTAACCAAAAACAGCCAAATTGGATAAACGGTACGTACGCGAAACAAAAATAAAGGCATGCAAAGCCCGAATGTGAAGTCATACATTTACACCATAAGAAAAGAATTTAGAGAAGGATTAACTTATCAAAAGCCCTTTTATTAAATAATTTTTTCACAATTTATCATTAGATTGGAAGTTTCTATTATATAAATCATTTATAGAATTTTTATAATTAAATTAAAATCATTTAGTATTCTATTTATACAAGTGAAGATTAATGTAATATATATTTTTGAAATATATGAAAAATGGCAGTTAATTATTGATATTCATTTTTACAAAATTTGACATAGATAACCAAGGTAATAAATAATTATAATTTATTTATTAGATTGATAAAAATATATTTGATAAAATTATAAGATAACTTAAGAATCTGAAGTCTTATATTTCAAATTATCATCCTCTTTAACAAAATGATGTTACTTGGTTGTACCAAAAAAGTAATCACTTATTCTCGATACTAAGTATGTGTTTGAAATTGTGGTGAGGCAATCCAAAAGCACATTAGATCTAAAAGCACGTTAGATGGACTTCACTGTGAAAGCTAAACAAAGCAGCTTTCACTCTTATGACTAAAAAAATTACAAAACTGTCATTTTACCGTGATTTTCATATCAATCGTAATTCTCATACGTGTTGCCAAACACATACTAAAAGAAAGAAAGGTGTGTTTCACGCGAATACTGAAACATTGATTCAAGCCTTCAAGGTATGCTGAGCGTGGCCTTGAGAGTTATCTGTACTGTCATTTGGTGCCATGGGGTTAAAGCAATATGAGATTATTACAAATCCAAAACGTTTGCATCCAAAAATGTCTAGAGAACCTCCATTTCTATTTCTATTTCTATTTCCTAGTGACATTACTAATCAGCAATGACCCAATTGAAGAGACTAAAACCGTTTCCCAAACATTACATGCTTTGGATTATTAACTGTGTGAAATCCAATATACAAAAAACCCACCATACCAGAGTTAAGAAACCTGTGCAGACTGAAGAGTTGAGTGATCAACAACACCTCTCACTGAGTTACTGATGTAAAAGCAACCTGAAACTGAAATCATAAGGCATCATTTGTACAATCTGTGAAAGAGTCTCTGTTCCCCTTCTTTCAAGGCATTCAACTGCTTCTTTTCTTATTTCATCAGGTAGTTGGAAGCAGACCCAATCCAATAAAGAACCCAAGTCTTTTGCAAAGTCAAGTAAATACCAATCCAACAACTTGGGAATTATTAACTTGTTTGTTTTTGTGATGCCAACTGCTGCCTGTAAATAATCTCTCTTTGCTGCTTCTAACTCATCATCAATCTGTGATGCTGTGTACACCCTCACCTTCAAAATAAATAGATTTGTTCCATCAATGCAACCAATCAAAGGAAATGTATAGATTTATTTATCCACATCAAGAAAGAAATCCGCATGTAACATTTATCATACTGAAACTGTTATTGATACTTGTTGGGGGCCATCAGGGAAGTCCAAAAACAAGATAACATCATGGAGCACGGAGACATAAGAATTTAATGTGGTTCGGTGAGTCACGTGGCTACGTCTACCCCAAAGATATAAACATTTTCGCTATTAGAAAAAAAAAAAACGCAATACAACAATAGGGAAATACTAACAAGTATCTTTAGGACATCGGTTAAAGAATTGAAAAGGTAAGATTTTATAGAGAAATTGTGTATTGCTTGTTTATTTTAGATTTTCCCACCACAAACGGGAAAAACTGAATACCAACACACTTTTTCAAGAATCTAAAATAAATAGACCAGTGGTCAATATATCGAGAAGTGGAGTTTCTAGTTTTCTAATAAAATCTTCCATTTTCTTAATTCCTTAACCACTTTTTTTAGAATATTCGTTAGCAAGACCCAAACAATAATTATGAAGTTAAACACCTAACCTAATTCATACCTGGCCCAAATCCCCTTGTACTTCCTCTCTTAGAATCCGCAGAACCCCTTTGTCATTTGTCCTCTCTCTGCCTCACCACACACTTAGACCATCGGTTCTATTTATAACCGAACCTTCTTGGCCTCCAGTGATACACTTGCCAAGGATAAACATAAATAAAACAAAGCCAAAATCCCAACAATCCTATCCTAACAGTGTAAAATGAAAATTGGAAAGCTTAAAGTCTGTTTAATGTTGTATTATAATGCTCTCAAGAGGCTCCCAGCTTAATCCACGCATGTAATATTATCTCCTATCTGCAATATGGGATTATATTTCAATTTCTCACAACAAATGAACACCTTTGGGCTAATTTTCAACATAATGATTATATTCTAAATCCAAATTGATTTAAGAAAAATTGGTCGCAAAACACTTGACATGACTTCTCTGGCTTGGTCATACATTGTCAGACGTGTTGATCAAATTTTAAAACATTAAAGCTATAAAAACAATATGCCAGTGTACGTGGTGGGGTCTGGGAGGGTAGATGTACACAGTTTAATCTTTGCAAGCAAAGAGACTGTTTTCAGGATTTGAACCCGTGAGCTTCAGATCATAGGCAACAACCTTCGTTGCGCCAAGACTCACCCTCTTCCTACATAACACTGCTATCGGCTAAAATTTCGGAAGTGAAAACATACCGCAGGTGAAGACCAGCTTCCACATGAAAGTGCAAATGTAACCAAGGGCTCAGACCATTCCAGACCAAATATGCTTCGTGCTTTTACCTCTTCATTTTTGGTGGCAGCTTTTGGACAGGTCTATTGCAGGAAGCCAAGAAGAAAATTAAGGGATTAATTGTAACATATTTTTAGGACATTTAAAGCAGTGCAAAACACAACAAGGACTTGCAAAAAGAAAGGAAGTCAACTTTATTATGTCTAAACTCTCAAATCAAAACAAAGTACAAGCTTACTTCACTTACAAACTTCAGGTGATAAGGCAGTCTCAAGATGAAATGCTCTATTGTAATTGCATTAAGCAACTGTCCCCCAACAACTATTGTTGCCTGAAATATTCGTTACCAAGTTTTAGTTAACTTGGATGTTTATCTAGAGATATATACTTAATAGTCATTGTTGGAAATAGATATAAGAAGGTATTTATGAGCTAAAGGTGAAATGGCTTCTATCAACAACAACAACAAAAATAATAATAATAATGATGGTGATGATGATGTTGAGAATATTGGTAAAATCATGGTACCTTCTGCATTAGTGCTACAACCATTTCAGGAGTCTCAGGTATGCCGTGCTCTAAATATGCCTACAATATTGAAACCAAAATGGTTCAAGGCGTTGGCTCTCAGCATATTAGGCAAGAAATAATGACATCAATTTCAAATCTAGAACCTCATCAGTCTTGTATTGTAATGAGATGTAGTAAATTAGTGACAGAAAGGTGTCTTACATTCAGCATGCAGGAGTTATAAGTGTTTATCCAGAATGCAAGTTTTTCCTGATGAGTATGACCCTTCAAGTTCAGAGAAGCAAGCTTCCCAAGTAGGAACCTGAATATGTCTCAAGATTAGATAGACACCCACAGTGTGAAGTATCAACCTAAAGTTAATAATCCTTCATAACTTACTTTAATCTATGGATCAAAAACACTGCATTTGTTGTTCTGTTGAGATCAACAGTGGAGGCTTTAACTTCACATAAATTCTTGTATGGACCAACATCTCTTGTTTTGGATTCTGAGCTGATACCATAAGGATCACAGAACTGACACTTTTCCTTGCTGCATTGATTGAAAGATAATGTAGAGCCGGAAGGTGTTTTTGATTCCCCGAATTTGTCCTTGGATGTGCCTATTCTCACAAATATGCTACACAAGCACTTGACAATATCCTCTGAAACTCTATTGGGTGTGCTATCAACTTCTAATGAAATTGAGGAACTCTGTGCTCTTTCCTGATCTGCTAATCTCCAGTCCAGCTGGACAAGCAAAAAAACCATTGTTGAAATGACAGCACAATCATATCACAGACTAGTTAATGAGAAATGTTATTTGAATATCAAAATTTGACAACAAAATTCGACAACATTTTTCATGGTTAATGCAGTTCAAAAAGGTGATTAAGGAAGTAATAAGTTTGGTTAATGGATATACAAGGTATAGCAACTCATTAACCATTCACTGAATTTCATTAACCACGATTTTGAACATCATTAACCACGATTTTCAGGTGTTCAAATATATATGTGAAGTTCAAAATTTTGAACACCTGAAAATCGTGGTTAATAACGTTCAAAATCGGGTTAATGAAGTTCAGTGGATGGTTAATGAGTTGTAACACCTTGTATATCCATTAACCAAACTCAAAACTTCATTAACCACGTTTTTGAACTGTATTAATCAAGAAAAATGTTGTCCAATTTTGTTGTTCAAATAACGGAACCGCTAATTAATAATAAGGCTAAAGTGCAAAGAATCCCCCCAATTATATATTATTTTCAGAAAAACCCATGTGGTTCAAAACCCAACAACTTGACTTCCTAAACTTATCAAATCATGCAGGATCCACTGATTACATTTTCAGAAAATCTGTGTCTTTCTCTCCACGACCATATCTTGTTCTTTCAAAACATGAGAGAATCCAAATCCTAGTAAAAGTAATACCCTGTGCATGTGCAAAAAACCCTACTGTAGGGAGTCAATATACACAGTTTGATAAGTTAAAGGAGTCAAGTTGTAGAGCTAATGAGCTTTGAATCACAGGAGGGTTCTGAAATTGACCTGTAGTTGAGGGGTGGTTTTTGCATTTTAGTCTAATAATTATTGAAAAAAGTGATTGTGGGGTTACTATTTACCTGTAACTTCAAGTGATCCATGCACTTCTCAGCTGATTCTTGTTTGAGTGGAGATATTTTTACTGGAGTAATGACTTTGGCTGTTTTCTTTTCTGGAGATTGCTTATCCTTCACGAAGTTACTAAATGATTGATTCTCTTTTCCCCTTCCCTCTTCTGGGATAGATGACAATGAATCTTGTTTTCTGTGCAATTGCTTCCCATTGACTAGCTTCTCAATGTGGTCTTTGTCAATGTCAGAGGGGAACAATAGCTTTCTACTAGAAGCACTTCTGCCAAGAGAAGGCTGAGGCCTGGCCATGGTAATTGAATTGAACTCACTTTGGGACAAAGATTTTGATCTTTGATGTTTGGAGCTTCTGATGGAGTTTTGGTCAATAGGGTCATTCAAGTTTTCTGCATTCCTCTTAGAGGAAATGTAGACAGCTTCCTGATATAGACCTTGCCTGAAATTCACAACCTGCTCTTCAAGTCTAACCACCTCTTCCTCCAACACTGCTACTTCAGCAAGAAGCTCTAATGTCTAAAATATGCTTACATGTATATCAAGAAAAGAAAAAATATGCTTACACATTCTTCATTACTTTCCATGTATCAAATAAATTAAAACAACAAAAGATATAAAAAAAAGAAAAAAGAAAAAAACTTCACTATAATTTAGATACAATGAACTCATTGCCTGAAACACTTTTGACTTGACACTGAGTGACTGAATTGAACAACACAGAAGAGAGAGATGGAGTGAGATACTAACATATGGAGGAAGATAAGGAGGAAGACGAGGTAAAGCACCCAAAGGTCTTGTGAATGCTCTTTCTAAGGCTCTATGAACATTCTCTTCATGTCTGAGCTTCCTCTTCAACTTATCTACCTGCATTATCAAGTTTGAAAAACATAACTACACTACACTAGACTAACAACAAGTGATTTATTGAATCAAAACTTGGATGAAAGAACAAAAGGAATAGAATATCATTTAAGGAAGAGTCAAATACATCTTGTATCAAAGCCATTTTCCTTTCTCGATTGGATCGACGACCATTTTTTACTAATTTCTGAGAAGCCATTCCTCTACTTCCTCGAGCTTCAATCTTGTCCTGCTTTGCACAATAAAAAAAATCTATTATTATAACATAAAAACATGATTTTTCTTGTGCAGTAAAAAAGCCAAAAGGGAAAAAAAAGATAAAAACTATTCGTTTCTTAAGTACCCAATTTTCAGATTTGGATCAAAAGCACACACCTTTTGATTAAACAATCAATAAGAATGATTCCCAAAGATTATGAAAAATTCCATGCTTGTGATTAAAGTAGCTCTTAGTTCATGCTTTGGAATCAAAAACAGAATTTTTGGAAGCTTTAATGCTACATACTAGCCTCATTTTCCTGGGAAACTAACAAGCTTAATCATTTGTTTCTTAAGATCTTGCAATCAAACAGCATGAGATGGATAAATAAAATGAACAGAAAATCATAAAAATTTTATTTTTTGGAAAAACAAAAAGAATCTGTAAGAAGAAGAAGAAGTTACTTTGCCATCATTTAAAGGAGCTTTCATTGAATGAAGAGTGGTGCGTGCTCTAGTATTCATCTGTTACTCCACTTTTCCCGGAAAACGAGAAAGACAACAATGCAATCTAAAAAAAGAAGTTATATACCAAAAAAATGAAGCACATAAGAAGAGACCCTTTTGAGGTAGAGTCACAAAAAGAGAAAGAGAAGAGGAAAAGCAGTGAGAGAGAATGAAGTAGTGAAGATTTCATACAATTCACAGAGCGGGAAACTTGAAAGAAAACAGGAAAAGACTCTATGGAACACAAAATGGCAGCTTCTGCAACAAAAAGGTTTGTGTTTTGTGTATTATTATTATTATTATTGCAAATCTCGAACAGAGTGAAAGACAGTAAAAAAAGACCAAAGCAGCAGCAGAAGAAGAAGAAGCAAAACGACGAGGTTGTCAACCTTTTTGCTTTGCTTGCCTCGTCCAACAAAAGTGTTCTACTTGTTTTGGAGTACCTACCAAGTTGATATTGAATGAAAGTAACGATTAAAAAAACAAAATATACCAAACTTCCAACTGAAATAATTCATAGTTAATGATATTTTTCTGCTACTGTGCTACTGCACTACTGCTACATATACTACAAGCAAATCTAATAAATAATGTTGCAGTGTATAAGTTACATGTATAATATGGACCATTAAGAAAATATTACACTATAACTATGCTCTTTTTCATTGACTTACATGAAAGTATTTGATGATTGTCATTTAAAGTTTATACAAATACAATTGCTCATTATTATTTTGCTTCACGACATAGACTTAATTTTCTAAGAGTTTAATTTTCTTACACTACGGTCAACCAATCACAAATCATACTAGGTGTGATTTGTAAAGTAGTTAGAACAAGAATCAAACATTTTTAATGATATGACAATTTATAATTATTTGACAGTGTAAAAAAATCTTTACATTATAGTGCATACCAATTAAATTCATATTTTAATATTTTAAATTAACATAACCGTTGTCAACTTCACTTATGCTGGTTCAATTAATTATAATCATATCAGTCTAATTTTTTGAACTCATCTCAATAACTTACACTTTGATTTTACCAGTTATACAAATTTAAGAGAATTGAGGAGATAAATAATATGTAGCAAGCATTTTCCTTCAAATATTCAGGTCATTAATATAAAATATAAAAAATAAAAAACAATTTTCTGATCTCCATGAGCATGCTTTGAGAGTGGTGGGGAGCTGGCAAAGGGGGAGATAGGGATGTGATTGTCTGTGAGTGTGCACTTTTTGCCTTTGGCCTTGTGTGTGAACTGTGAATTGTGAAAGTGAGTGTGACAACCCGCTTTCATAATGAATTAACGTGCGACCCACCTTCCACCCTCTTATTCTCTCTCTGTTTTCCATTGTTTTGCCACTTCCCCTTTCTTTTGTTTTTCATTGCTATCTATTCCACATTCCCCATATTAACCGGTAGTGATAAATTCTGAATATTAATAATGGTGTTCCCTCCAATTCACTTTCTTGTGTTCTTTATATTCTCACATTATTTTTGACTTTGAAGCAGGTTAATGGAACTATTAATTAATTGTTTAGTACTCCCTTCCCACACAATTATAAATAAAAATACCTATTTTGTACACTGATTAAAATGATAGTTAAGTCTATTTAATTTTCTTGTTTTCATGTAAAAAAAGCAAATACATTTACTAAACTACCCTTAATCATAATGGTGCTCACAACATTAATGAATTAATAACTTAAGAGTGTTTTTGAAAAAATAATATTAAATATGGGTAGATTAGTTGACATTTGCTTATTTTTAAGTTTATCACATTTGATCATTTTTTGCTTATAATTGAGTCCAGAGTGAGTAAAATCTAAGATAAATAATTTGAAACCTTTTTATCTAATACACCTATGAATTTTCTTAATTATTAAATAAAAAATATTAAATACTTTTTATGTTTCTAAGAAATTAAATACATTTATTTTTTTATTTAATACTTTTTTATCTATTGCATTCTTTTCTCCAAGAGTTGAGACAAGGATCAAGGAGAAGAGAAAAAAGAGACAAACTGACAAAGAGTAGATACACGTCCTAAATGATTTTCACTAAAGATATATTCACTATATCTTATCACATTCATTGATATATACTAATATACATATATTTAAAGCAAGCAGAATAATAAATTAAAAACTTATAGCATGTTTAATTTATAATTAACGAGCCCAAACCCTAGTTTGAGACATATAAATTGAGTTTCATCCACATATAATGTGTTTGATAAAATTACTATTAGTTGTATTTCAATATGAATTCTTAAACCATGATCAAACATGTTACCAATGTACCCTGCAGGTCACTTGGCTAGTATAATTCCCTATCCAAGCAAATGCAGTGAAGTGATTTGCTATTGAAATATAATTTTATGATTATCAGTGTCAAGTTAAGAACTTAACCACTCCAAGGACTTTTGGCTCTTCTAGTTTTCAATTTTCGACTTTTTTTCATTTTTCACTTTTCTTACTGAAAGATGAAAATCCCCTACTTTCACTTTAACTTTGTTAAAACAATAATTACAGAGAAATAAAAAGAGCAAGCAACAAGTGAATGAAAGAATAGAGTGGACTTTGTCAGGGCATGTTATAACAACTAAGCTTTGAAAGGCATCGTCCTCAAGTACCACCAGCCAAAGGTCTAGAGGGACCATCAAAATAAATAATTTATTCACATAATTGTCCATATTAATTAATCATAAGCAAATCATTAATGAAGCCGATACATGTTTTTCCATTTCCTTATTAATATCCAAGATATGCTTCATAGCTTATTCAAAGAGCATTAACTAAAATGCCTTTTGAAGTAAGCAAACCAACGTGCAGTTTATTTAATAATGAATCATGAGCCAAACCCATGTCCAACTTTTACCAGAGCAAGTGCCATATATATGTACTGTTTCCGGGTTTTTTTTCTATGTTTTATGGGTGATTCTATGGTGTACCCTCCCAAAAGTGGTGTATGGGTCTACCTTATAGTTAAGCAATTTGGGCCGTCTAGATTGCCATATGGCATGAGTTGATTTTTCTGATATCTTATCTTGGTCAAATTGATCAAAGTTGGTCAATTTTTTTGTAGAGGAAAGGCTCAAATTGGTTCTTGATAAAAGATTACGGTGGCATTTTGGTCCATGAGAAATGGAAAGTATCAATTTGATTTTCAAGAATATAAAATACGAGTTAAAATAGTCCCTGACAGAGACTAAAATTGCCCTAAAAATTGCCCTAAAAAGTACCAAATTGACCCGCATTTTGAAGACTAAATTGGTATTTTCATTTCTCAGGGACCAAATTATCACCGTATTTTTTTTATCAGGGACCAATTTAGGCCTTTACTTTTTTTTGTATTTACACTAAATGTGCTTCTATATTTATATTTGCATATATACTATTTTAATTTTAACAAAAGAAAATACATTTTATTTCTCTGTTTCCTTTTGTTTTTTATCAAATGTTCCAAAAAAAAAAAAAAAAAACAAGCTTCACAAAATCTCATTCCCAAATATTTGAAATTAATCCCTAACTCTCCCTCTCTTTATGGTAGCTAGGATTAGTGATTATTGGGTTTTGTGCTACTCGCAATAGATCAAGGGTTTGGGCTTGCACCTTTTGGGGGAGGGTATGAGCTGACGTTTGGTGGTCGACGATGGTGAACATGGCTGGAGTTTCCGAGGCTAGTTCGGTGGTGGTGTTTGGGGATGGTGGGTGGGAGGGGCTCTGTTACGTGGAGCTTCCTGATAGCTTCCATGGCTGGTAGTGTGGTTGTGGCACAGGGGGTCTCATTGGTTGGTTTGCAAGAGGCTTTGTTCGTGAGCCTCATCCGTGATGTTTGATCGTAGGTAGCCATCAACTCATGTTTCATTGGTTGTAAAAGAGGGTTCCATCGCACTAATTGATGAGGCTGGGTCAACCTCAACCTCGTTGACGCGCCATCAATGGTGAGATCAAGTCAAGGGTTGTCATCGAAGAAGTACAAAAAGAATGATGTCCTTCAGTTGGTTGGAGAAAAAGAACTCACCAACAAAATCAATGATGATTCTGGTGGGGGAAGGTGGTGTCGAAGAAGGATTTGTTGGCGGGGGCAGTATAGTGGTGGGGTGGGAAAGAAGATGGAAAAAAAAACTAACCGAAGGATCTTCTCCAACCAAAGAAACACCTTATGAGCAAATACAAAAAAAAAACCCGCATTTGATCGAGTTTGACCAAGAAAATAATTGAGAAAATCAACTTATGCCACGTGGTAATCTAGACGGTCCAGATTGCTTAACTTTAATTTAAGGTTCACCCATGCACGACTTTTAGAAGGGTGCACCATAAACTCTATGGGTCATGTATATATATATGCTCCCAAGTACTTTTCAGTGGTCAAAAGTCAACATTTTAGGATTTTTTTTTCTTCAGATTTTAAAATATTATAACTTAAAAATTAAAATGAAAAATTAAAAAATACACAAATTCAACCGCTTGTGCGGTCAAGTGTTTAGCAACACAGTCCTTATTTCAAATAAGTAAATAATATATAATCTCTTTGTTGGAATTAAAATTAGAATATACAATTTTAATTTTAGTTTTGATTCTGTCAAAAATAAAAACTGACTATGAGTTTTAATTATTATGGTAGGAGCAAATAAATAATTGAGGTATAGAATCTTAATTAAATGGAGCACATCGTTGGTGATGATGGTTGGTGATATCAAAAGTGATGGTGGTTGGAGGGTGTCGTTGATGACAGCGGTCATTGAGCATCGCCAATGACGACGGTCAGTGGACACCCTTCCTGATTGTGGTTGGTTGATATTATGGGTGATGGGGTTTTGAGGATGTATCAACAGTGGACAAAAGACACCATTTATGAAGGTGGTTGGAGCATTCTAGCTGCTAACGATGTTAATCGATGAACACCATCGATAATGGTAGTCAACAGGCACCATTCAATGATGGTGGACCAAAGGTATCACCAAAGGGTGCAGCCAGCCATGGTGGTTGAAGAGCATGTCCAGTAATGGTGGTTAGAGGACATTACTGGCAATGTTGGTCGAAGGATGTCATTTCTGATAGTGGTTTGTGGACGTTGCCTGTGACAGTTATAGGAGCAAGCCATTGAAGACAATGGTTGGTAAACATCATTGGAGACCATGGTTGGAGGGCGCCCTATAAGATGATGCTCGGAGATGCGGCCAATGACAAATGGTTAGAGGGTGCTTCCAAGAATGGTGGTCATTAACACCGATGAAGATATTTGAAGGATGCCTCCAGCGATTCAGCCGACATCAATAATAGTGATTGTTTAAGTATAGCAAAGATATTGAATATTAATTATAACATATTAATTTTAACTTTTATACTTAAAATTGGTAATTTTTAGTGTCTGGGCTAAGAATTAAAAAAGTATACAATAGTTATTTTTCCAATTCCATGAAATTAGATTTATAATTTGGAATTTCAATTCAAGTGTGCATGACAAACAAAATAATTGAAATTGAAAAATCTAATTCCAGTTGTAAGTGCTAAACAACATCTAAGCATAGCACCCTATTATATATATAGTACAAAGTATATCGTGAACAACATTTTTTACATATATACTTGAACTGAAAAATCTCATAGTTTTAACCATTATTTGACCCACACACTTGGGAAAGGGAAAATTGAAGGTGGTATTTGATCCTAAATCCATTCACATGAAAAAAATTTACCAATTCAAATCAATATTTAAGTTTACAGAGGTTTGACATCTGATAAAAAATGTTAGGAATGAATGGCTTGTAGTTATTTTCAACATTTAATAAATTAAATATTAAGGTAAATTACACTTTAAGTTCCTATAATTTTACTATTTTCCAATTAACCCCTTAACTTTCCTATGGTGTCATTTAACCCCCCTCCCCCCAACTTTGTTTTAAGTTGAAAACGTTAACTTTTCAATTAACTTTAATGTTATTTATTATTTAATTTACATATTACCCTCTGTGGTTGGACACTTTCTCAAACTACCTTCATAAAGTTTATTTTTTGTCATCAAATTCTTTACAAAGACATCTGTTAGTATATATTTATGTGCAGTTGTGATGAGATATTGTCTTACTTAGGTATTCCTTTTTCAATTTATAGATTTTAGAGCTTTTTAGTGTGTTAGGCTCCTTTCTTTCTAACAAGTGGTATTAAATTTAATAGTTCAGCTAGGGTTAGGGGTGGACATCGATCAGATTTGGTCAGTTTCAGGCATAAAAAACCCAAATCGACGAAAACCGAAGAAGCCAAAAGGTCACCCAATTCTGTCTGTTGCTTGTGTGGTTTGGTCGGATGATCAGATGGATCGGGTGACGGGCGGATCAAACATATTTGCACGAGTTTGCAACATCATAAATGAAGAAAGAGGACATGTACTCCCTTGGGATGGTGGCGGTGGTGATGCTGTCGTAGGAACAACTTTGAAGGTTGTTGAAGGAAGCTGTGGTAGTGGTAGTGGTGTAGGGAGAAGAGTCAAGCAAAGGTGGAAGGTAAACCGAAGAGGGAGAACTTGATTCAGGGCAGAGGCTCATGTTAGCAGAAGAGGTGGCAGTCATGACTCTTGTCTTCAGGGAGGAGCTACTAGTGGTGGCGGACACGGTGGAGCCACCACTACCAGTGATGCTCTTCTAAATCACACGAGATATGACCCACTCATCCTTCATGAAAAACAGAACCGTTTTCAAGTCAGTGAAATGCACGATAAATTCAAACCCAATGAACACAGAAGAGAGAAATAGAGAAATGGAGAAAGAGAGACTGAAAGAGAAAGAAAAATCAAGAAAGAGAAAGAGAAATAATTTGAATGCTTAACAGCTTGACTAAAGCTTTTCATCTTCCCAAGGAGAAATTTTTATCTTCCCAATTGAAGGGTTTAGTGAACACTGAAGGGACGGTGCCTCGTGGAGTGTAAAGATCAAAAATTTTATCTTGCCATTGCTTATTTGCTCGGGTACGGGAAAGATCGAATTTTTTTTACCCAACCCGAACCCGCCTGATACTATCCGTGTGAAACTGAAATCTCTTACCCGATGATCTGCGAACCCGGAAAGACCTGCCTGTTAGTTTGCTCAATCTTCCGGGTTGTTCGAGTACGGGTCGGTATGGTTATTTTGTCACCCTAGCTAGGGCAAGCACTTTGTCACGACTTTTGGTATTCACATGGTCTGATGCCACCAATTCTTTAAAAGACTAACTTTGTTAAGACCATTTGATTTGTTACCTTGGCCGAGGGAGAGTATCCTTTATATGTTGTATCCTTATACGTTGACTCACACTGGAGAGAGAGATTGTTGAAAATCCAAGTGTGAGTTCCAAGTAGATATGTAAGTAATAAAAGTCCCACACTATTATGGAATGGATGAAGTGATGACTTTATAAATGGATATACTCGTGAACTTAATGCCTTTAAAGTATTAGGTTAAGATATAATATTAGCCCACTTTGGTGATCCTCTACCTGACCATTGGTTTCAAATCTCTCTAGTATTTTGGACTCCCTTCTTTTTACAAATGATACCAGAAGTGATGTTTTTGACTGTGGTGAATACTTTGACTCTATGAAAATACCAATTGGTGTTGTTGTTGCACGAAGAAAACAAAACTTTAGTAAGACCAATGACTCATTTCTTTGTTCAAGGAGAGTGTCCTTTCGTGTGGTGGTGTTGCGTTCAAAACACACTTAAGGGCAGTGTACCCTATCGCAGAAGTTATATAGGACGGAAGTCCAGATATTGTACCCAAGAGATTAATTTAGATAACTAAGTAATAAAGCAAGTATTGGAATAGGAAAATCCTTATGCTATTTAGACTAATCAAGAACTTATAAAATAAATAATAATAGATCAGTAGTAAAAGATAATGAAAGAGATAAAGAGAGTTAAGATATCAAGAGTAAAAGAGCCTAGAGCCGTGGTTTCACTTGTGCTTTCGATACTCCCCAAATCCTAATTCTATTCAATTTCGTAGTTGCTTTTCGAATATCGATCCCTCTACGAAAACTATTAATTGTTTGCTTTCCGAATATCGATCCCTCTACGAAAACTATTAATTGTTTGTCAGGCAATTAATATTCTTTTCCCCAAATGAACCCAATGGTTGTTAGGCAAAAAGTTTAAATGATTAGAAAGCATAAATATCAACGAGGTTGAATGATTGAAAGGAATAAATCACTTTTTCTCAAATCTAGATATTAAACCTCGGTTATCCTATAGGTCTACCAATTTAAGTGGGCTTGATAGCCAAAATGTCAATCAATTGATTAAGAGCATACAAATGGTGCGCAATCCTAGTATGGGATGAAGAACAACAGAATAACATTATTCAAATTGCAACCTTGAAACCAAATAGAATTGAATTAAAGCTAAGACATAGCGAAAAAGGCTTCTACTAACACAAGATTAACCACAACTCTAGTGATGAATTTAGCTACTCATAGTAATAGAGAAAACCAACTTCAAAATTGGAAAACGCATCCTGGATAATTGAAGAGGGAGAAGTTGTCTCAAACTTAATCTCTAGGTGCCAATCCTACTCTAGAAATCAAAACTACTAAAAACTATTGAAATAAGTCCACAACTGATAACTGATGAAGAGAGTGGTACAGAGGCTGCTATTTATAGGAAAAATAGGAGAAAAAGCCCTAAAATTTGTTGTCAGCGCCGCTAGCACGCCCGTGCTAAATTAAGCAGGCCCGTGCTCCCTTTCCGTAAAACGTCATAGTGCACGAGATAAAGCACGATCGTGCTGAATTTAGCATGGCCATGCTGTTAGAACCAAAACAATAATGACTAATGACCCCTAAAAGTTTTAATGATTAACAAAGTTATTATATGTTTATTGAAAATACTCGAAGTCAAGTTTATGCTAATCCATAAGGTCAAAAGACCTTTGTATGGTTCTGACTTCAAATGGTTCTCCAAAACCAAAGTTTCATCTAGCTCTTAAAGGACAAAAAGCTCACTGCAATATCTTCGTCCAAAGAAACTCAGTGGTAAAGAGATCATATAGTATTATGCATCCAAATGTTTACACTTCTTTATCGTCCAATTGTTTATAACTATTGTACGTCCAATTGTCTTCAATGCTTATGCGTCCAATCATCTGCAACACTTGTGCGTCCAATTATCTATGCGTCCAGTTGTATATTTGTCTGTGTGTCCAATTGTATATTTGTCTGTGCGTCCACTAACTTCTTTTTGTAGATGACGTGGCACTCTCTTATTCAAAAGTCTTAAATGATTAAAAGGAAAATATCTTCTTCACATAAAGACAAAAGAAGGTACAAACGTCGTACAAAGCAAACCACGTAGAACGAAGAATCACGTAGAGCAAAACGCTTGTCGGCTATCAAAATAAAATCAGTCTGCTACCATTCAAGCTGCTACTACCTCCTCATTCTGAAAGGACAAATACACAAGGAAGGACAACTGGCTAATGATCTGTGCCTAACGGATATTTGATTGAGTCTAAACCGAAAATTCTCCCTATATTTTGAAATCAGAAGGTCAAGACAAAGATATAAGAAGACCACCCTCTGAAGAACAAAAAAAAGAGAGAACGCACGAGCAAGAAAATATTCAAGAGATTTCATTGTGCAAACAAAAAGCCTCAAAGCTTTCACTCTCAGTTTTTGATCGGTAAACCTTCTCATTCTTTCATTGTAAAGTTGTAAACAGATTGTCAGGAGCTATATCGTGTAATACTCTCACTGTTGTGAGTTTGTAAAAAGCTCAGAAAAACCCCTCTCAAATCTTAGGATTTGTTGAGCCTGAAGAGGCTTGTCTGTAAAAGAATACTTGTTGCCCGGAGAGGTGCAGAATACTTGGAGTTGTAGTCTTGGAGAGACTTGGAAACAGCTTGTATTAAGTACTAAGAGTTTTAGTAGAAAAATCTTCTGGAGGAAGGGACTGGACGTAGCTCTTTGTTTTGAAAGAGTGAACCAGGATATATCTTTGTGTGAATTTCTCTATCCCTATCTCGTTAAGTTTTTATTTATTACTAACTTGGGGATTGAAAACAAAGTATCTTAATCGCTTATAATCGTTTTGGTGTGTTCTTTCATCTTCCTGCTTTAAACGTTTGTTTTAAAAAGGGTTTTCAAAAATCGGTTAAGAAACACAATTCAATCCCCCTTCTTGTGTTTTTCTATTTCACTTTCACATGCTGAATGTCATCTTGTACGGCCTTGTAGATCTTTTCGTAAGCTTTCCAACGCCACCAAGAATGCCTCAATCGGACATCCAGAGCTCAAGTTATGATCAAAACAGTGACAAGGGATACATGCAGAAATCTTTTTTGTACAGGCAGCACGGACGTGCTCATCAGTCAGCACGGCCGTGCTCATCATTATGTAAGGCCTTGCTCAAATATGTAAGGGCGTACAACTTCGCAAATCTGCATTCTAGTGCACGGGCTTCAACACGGGCGTGCTCACCTTCTTGCACGGCCGTGCTCTTCGCGATTAGGGTCGTGCTTGCTTTAGTCAGGCCTTTCTTCTCTGAGTCAGGCCTTGCTTCACTTTGGCACGGCCGTGCTGATATTTAGCAAGGTCGTGCTAAATCTTCAGAGATCTGCTTCAAGTCTTTTCGTAAGGCTTTGTTTGGATGGCTGGCTTTGGAGGGTTGCACTCGCATGGTACGGCCGTGCTAGCCTTAGAACTTTAGTATTCTACCAAATTTAGCTCTAAAACCTTCATTAATCTTCATAAGTTCATCAAACTGCCTCTAAACGTCAATTTTGTCAAAACTTAAGTAAAAGGGGTGAAATACAATAATATATATCATGAAATATATCGAAAATTATCCCAAATACCCCCTATAACATATATAGAATCGAGGTTTATCAGGTTTCTTTGTATTTGGATTCACACTTGAGGGGATATTGTTGTGAATTCAAGTATGAGTTCTAAGCATATATAGGGCCGACCAAGGAAAGGTGAGGCATAAAGTTCAGTGAGGCCTTAAAGTGAACAAATCTTGGGAGGAAGGCTCATATGTGTAACTTTCGTTAGGTATCAAAATGGAGGTGAAGTCATAAAACTAGTGGACTATGTAAAGGGCTGAGTGAGGGCTGGAAGCCTAAAGCAAGGGCTTGTCTGGGCTTACCCTTGAGTTGGCCCTATATATATAGCCAGAAAAAATGAATCAAAAATCACTTATAACATATCTAAGTTCTTTATTATTAATCTACCCTAATAGCATACTTGATTGCACATAGGAAAGAGTATTTATCATTTTGAGCCTATAAAAAAAATTATCGACTTTTGTGATGTAACGAATGTATCAATTAAATTCAAAGGAAAAAATATTTTAAATTTTGGCAAAGGCTAGTATGAAGCAGTGGGACAAGTGGTACACCGATGTACCACTTTTTTCACATATAATAGCAAGTTTCCAAGTTTTTTATTTTTTATTTTAAAATTTTTTATTTTTGAAATTTCGTTTTTACCCAACCCTTCACCACCACCATCACTCAACTACCGTCCATCGCCTCTCTAGTACTATTTTCGGTCGGAGGATCATGCCGCCGCTGCTACAACCTTTGCAACCCAGATATGCTAGCTAGCTACTGAAAGCCAACCTCGCCTCTGCCTCCCTCTAGAAAGTCTCGTAGCCACTTGTGAGTTTCTCAAGCAATACAAGAGAGCAGGGTTTGTCTGCTTTCTCCATTGTGGGGGTAATCCATTCTCTCTTTCACTACAATATTTTTGTAGGTGGCAACTCACTTGTATAGATTTTGTAGTCTTGCAGGCAACACTCGTCTCCTTGTCCCCCCAATAAACCAGATTCGACAACCCAACATAGATCGAGCTTGGAACCCAATCCACGTCGTTTGTTCTATAGATTAACCACAATGGTGTCGGTGGACTAATCAAGAACACTGGCATGGTTGGCTCGTGGCTGTGTTCGAAATAGAGGTATGATTTTTTTCTTCTCCTTGTTAATTTTTTCCATCAACAAGTCCAATGTTCAAGCCGTCTCCAGCAAGTCGACCTCGCTTATGGAAATTCTACAAATCAGTAAAGAAGATTGAGTTGAAAAAACTATGGACGTGTGTGCCTTTTATTGTTTGGAGAAGAACCTGAAATTGAACCCGATTGATTTGATTTCGGGTTGGTTGATGAAAATCCTTTGAGAGAGGGATGAGAGGAATGAAGGGTAAAATTGACATTTTTAATTTTTTGAGTTACTTGTATTACCAGGTCAAAGTTATCTTGTTATTGGACTATCAAATCTAGACCATTAATTAATTTAATAAAAAATTCAATGGTTAAAATTAGTGGCACATCCCATATATCACTTTCTTCATGCTTCATGGTTCATGCTAGCCTTCCCCTTAAATCTAAGGCAAAAAAGAATTTTCGTTTGATATTGAAATGTTTATTGCCTTGAAAGTAGGTAGTGTTTTTGAAATGTAAGGAGTCAGTTCACTAATATAGGATGGTGTATTTATTATTCGCCGAAGCAAAGTTGCAACTAATTGCCGGATCGGATGGGAGAGACAAGATTAAGCAAGCAACGTGGTCAATAAATCTGCTTAGATGCTGCAACATTTTATATTTAAAATATATATTTAATACTATTCTCAATTAATTAATGTTAATATCATGAATTAAATGTCCACAAGATATGCCACAAAATGTGTCATGCTTAGGAAAATGTTTTGTGTCGGCTTATGGGTGGCTTGTACCGATCTCTTCACCTTGCAACAACCACAAAACAAAATTGGAAAAAGAACAAAAATACGAAAAAATAAGGACTAAGTAAGAACGACACAAATTGGAGAGGATATTTTATTAATTTTAAATGGGATGCCAATGTCATAGACTGCTTCCAAGAATGGTAGAGAAAACAAACAGCCAAATGACAGAGTAAGTTGGCATGCCTAGAATTTTTTCTTCCATTATAGAAAACTTTTCCTTCTTGTTCTCGTTTCTCACCAACTCTTTGTACCTTTAAATTTATTAGCAGGCTGGTCAACTAATTAATATGTCAGATTCATAATCCCTTAATTAATTAGTACGTAAAAGAAAAAGTTTGTATGCATAAGACGCCTGTGATGGAAGACAGTTTACTATTAGACCACGTAAACTCTTGTTGGCTAATGTTCACAATTTCTTAATTTACATTATTATTCTTTAAACCAATTTGATTTTAAAAAATTAAAGTTGAATAATTATTATTGCCAATTTAGTTGCATCATTAGTACTTTTCTTTCTGATATATTTTTTCATATACTACTTTTTTTTATATGATGTACTTTTTTTCATATAACATTTTTTATAAAAGTATTTTTTATTCTAGTTTTCCTGTTCAACTACTTAACCCCCCGTCTAACCGCTGACCTATTGATCCAATCCTGTGATCATATCAACCATTTAGAGTGTGTTTAGGATAGCTGAAAAAAATAGATTATGCAGATAATAGATTATATATATAATCGATTATTGTGATAATTGATTATAATCGGAATCTGTTTTTGTTTGGGTATGTTTGCTGAAAAGTGATTTTAAGATAATCCATTTTGTTTGGATGGTGCAAAAAAAATCACTTTTACATAGTAAATTACGAAAAAAGGTATGAAGTTATTTATAAAATTTAATAATATTTGTTTGAAAGTTAGTTTTGTAGGGGTAAATAGGGAAGATAGTTTTGAGAATGAAAAATAATTAAATCACAACAATCTTAAGTTAAAATAAATTATATGACATAAAACAGCTTCTTTCTCCCCAAAAATCTTTTTTATAAATTTAAGCTAATTGTCAAATATGATAGATTATGTATGAAACAACTATTTAGCCACAAAACAGCTGAAATGAGAAAAATTAATCTTTTCCAAACATGCTCTTAGTCCAAATAGAGGGGATGGATTAAAGTGCGTATATTTTCTAGTTTTGTCTCTATTCTTGTCAATGATAGTCCGACCGGGTGTATTCTATGGTGCACCCCCCAAATAGTGGTGTAGGGGTGCTTCTTACATTGGATTAATCTGGAGCATTGGTTTTGTCATGTGGCTTACATTTTCAACTCTTTTACCTTGGTCAAATGGGTCAAGGCAGCTGGTCAATGTTGTGTATTTGCACAAAACATGCTTGTAGTTGTATTCTTGTATTTGCAAGGACAATATCTGTATTTTAAGAAAAAGAAAAAACATCAATTGAGAGTAATTAGAGTATAGGACTCCCAATTACTGAAAAATCCCTAACTCCCTCCCCTCCATCTCCCTCTCACCGTTTGTGAAATCCGTTACTCCCTCCTCGTTCATCTCTCTGTCTCACTCGCGTTCTCGATCGCATTGTCTTTGTCTCCCTCTGGTCTCCCTGCACCTGAACCCTAATTTTGTTGCAACACCTAAACCTACTGTCAAGTAAGGTTGAACTTCGAACACCAGAGCACTGTCCTCGCGGCGCCCATCTCCTTGTGACCCGAACAGCGGAGCCCTTTCGTGCAAGGGGAAACCATGGCCTGCCACAATTAGCCCAGCTTGTGACCCACCAGTTTTATGCCTTACCCGGTTAGTGACCCGACTATCTTCTTCCCAACCTGGTAACTGCCCCGGAAACAACTATCCTCTCAGTTGCGTCAACTGCCAACTCTATGCGACGATTTAAGGACGATGGACAGGGATTTCATCACGCAATGAAGGGAAGAAATGTTTGTTTTCGATTCAAATATCAATGATGTCAATGTATTTGATGTGGGCGATGAACTTCGTTTTTTGGATCTGTCATCTATCTACCCTTGCTTTAAAAAATTTCGTTCAAGAAACAAATTTCGTCTATTTTTGACTCTCCTTTGTTGAATTTGCTATCTGTAATTTTCACGATAATGGATGAGAAGAAGGGAATTAACTTTTTTTTTTTCATTGAAGGGGATCAAGATCAAAGTCAAGTTTAAACAAAAAAAAGTAAGTTTGCAAATACAAACTAACAAATGCAAATACAATTAAGCAAAGAAGGTACTTAAATTAAGAGCAAATACAAATAATAGAGCCATACTGCTGACTGAGTTGACGGGTCAAACATTGACAAAAAACAAGTACACACATGGCAATCTGGACGGTCCAGATAACTCCAAAGAAATAGGTGCATGGATGCATCCCTTTAAGGGTGGTGCACCATAGACAACACAGTTCGATTGGTGAAAACTAATTCTTTTAATGCCTAAAACAAGGAAACCTTCTTGCTCCTTTTCTTTTTTTGATAGTGGCTCAAGGGTTGAGTGGTCTTATGAGAAGGGCAGTCGAAATAGGTAAATTTTCAGGGTTTAAGGCTGGTGAAGAGGTAAACCGTGAACATCTAATTTTGTCCCCCTTTTTTCATTTAATTCTAATATTATTTTTTATTTTTATTTCAGGAATGAAGAAAAAAAGGAAGAAAAAGAAGAGAAAAAGAGGGCTCCATCGCAATAGCCTAATCCCACAAGAAAAAAAGATTCACCAAACCCAAACTTCCACTCCAGAACCGAGTCAGGCGCGATCCGGTTCGCACCCCACTCTTGTTTCCCCTGTCCCACTCACTAAAACGACCCATGACCCGGTTTTGTAACGAATCCTTCAAAATTGGTATATCATCCATCTTCTTCATTTCTGATACATTGAATAACTTTTTTAGCACTATTATGTTTTCAATTGATTGGATTTCTGTATGATGTTTTCGAGAATTCCTTTGCATCCTTGGTTTTTTTCTTTTCTGCGTTTTCTTCATGCCAGAATGCTAAAAGATGATTGTTATTTTTTTTTTCCAGCAATCAAATTGTTCGATGATATCCCAAAACTTATTGTTCTCTGTGTATGTTTCATATTTAGATCGGTTGATAACATGTTTCTGCTATTGCCATATTAATTTTTTGGTCAAATTGCAAATGAAGTCCGTAAACAAATTATAGTGACCGTGCACAAGCTGCCATCTTCTTTTTTTTACATTACGCTCTTGGTGTATCATGCTTAATCACGCTCTATCATAAAAAGAAAAGAATTAACTTTTTATGCCTATTTGCTTGCTTCTATGTTTCAAGAAGTTTCTGTGAATGTTGGCAAAATTAATAGAACTTGAATAAAAAACAAAAAAAATAAAAAAAGGGCCATTGATATTTCTTGTTATCTTTCTAAATATAATATAAAAATTGTTTGTTTGTTTTTTTTTTTTTTTACAATTATCAAATTCATAGTTTTCTTCTATACCTTTTTTTCTTTAGTCATATCTGTTGCAATACGTTGAGCTTCACTTGCGCGCAATAAAAAAAAAAGTCCAATTTAATCTTAACGATTTGTTAGACCTAATTTCGTTCAAGCAATCAATCCATCAAAAATAATAATAACAATTAAAATGCAAAAAAAAAAAAAAAATCTTCATTTGTAAAACAATTCATTCTTCATTTTAACATAAAAACCTTCAATAAAAATGAATCAGTTTAGTTGTGCAACTTATTGGTTCTCTAAATCTTGTAAATGATATTTATGCCTATATTTTTTATATCATTAAAAGTTTCCTCCTTGTTAAAAAATAAATAACAAACAAATTTCTTTTTACACTAAAAGTAAAAAATGACTATTTAAATCCTTTTTAAGTAATTTGCTTCTCAAAATAAATCTTCTTTCAATAAAAAAAAAAAATAAGAAAGAGGAGAATTAATTTAGTTGTATTGCTTATTAATTCCATTTTCTCAAAAGCTTTTAAAAAAATAAAATTCCTTCTCTTTACACTAATGAAATATGAAAACCTTCATACAAAAAAATAACAAAAGAATACGTCAATTAAATAATAAAAAAAATTCTTAAATCTACACTTCAAGTCATTTTACTCGAAATGGTTTGATGACTTATTTTAATAAACAAAATTCAAAAAATATATATATAAATCTTTTTAAAAAGGGGTTAAAATAAATATTTGCATAATCTAAAGGGTAACCATTGTTAGAGTAGAGATGGATGTTCTAGGGTGCCGTGGAAATAAACCCATGCTTTCCCTAGACATAATCGACTTTCGAACCTTATCATTCTCTATCCAAAAAAGACCATTCGCTTTTCAACATAACGTTTTCTCTAAAATAAAAACATTGGTGGTGACTCCCCTGATCTTTATCGCCTTCTTCGTCGCGCTCGGACGGGACGGTTGCGACATAAACATTTCACTCTTACAAAATGTAGATGACACTCTGCTTGTAGGCGACACAAATATGAATAATCTATCGATGTTAAAGGTTGTTCTAAGAAGTTTGGAATTAGTGTCAGGTTTGAAGGTTAATTTTCACAAGAGTAATCTATTTGGCCTTAATGTGGATACTTTTTTATTTGCAGCTTCTAACTTTCTTCATGGCAATATCGGTTATTTGCCTTTTAAGTTCTTAGGTCTGGTTATCGGAGCTAATCCGAGGATTTTGGTCGCCTCGCAACCAGTTAATGTTGTCTAAAGAGGAGGTTGACATCATGGAAGGGTAAGTACCTATCTTTGGGCGATCATATTGTTTTGGTGAATTCTATGTTATCAAGCTTACCTCTATATTATTTATCTTTCTTCAAAATGCCAAAAAAAGTCTTGAATAAACTTATTGGGATCCGAAGATCCTTCCTTTGGTCTGGTCGTAATGAATTGCATAAAATCGCTTGGGTTAGTTGGGATAAAGTTTATCAACAAGAAGTATGGATGACTTGACATTAAAAATTTAGAACTTTTTAATCTTAGCATGTTAGCAAAGTGGAAATGGATATTTTTAGTAGAGGTTGTTGGTCTAAGTTCTTTCTTTTTTGTCCACAAACTAACACACTTCAGCTTATGTACTATCTCACTTGGATTAAAAGGGCAACTTGGTTCCCATCCTTTCACCTAAAAATCAAGCATTAGTTTAATTAGGTACTATAGATTTTGCCAATCAATTTGTGCCTTTTCAAACACAGTATTATTTCTTTGGTTTCAAAGTGTCCAAACCACTACAAAAAACAATGAAATCCGAAGTTTTCTTTGAAAACCTCTGTTGTATACTCCTAACCAGCAATCATACCATTCGTTTGTTGTTTGAATGATTGGTATTTACACCTTCCACCACTCTAAGCAACCCATCCAAAATTTCGAAGAAAATTTACGATGTAGAAAAATATGAATAACTGTTTCTTCCTCACATTCACAAAAAGGGAAAACAACTTCATTGCTTTGGATTATATTAAGTCTTTGGAGCCTAATCCTTGTGTTCAATTTTTCTTGAATGATAAACCATTTTAAAAGCTCGACTCTTGGAGGAGCCACCTCATACCATACTCCTTTCACACTATTTGTCACTTGATTTTGTTCCCAAAAGGCTTTGGCAGAAGATTTAACAGTATATTTCCCACCACTATCATGTTTCCACCACATTTTATATGGTAATGAATTAGTCACCATTGAATCTCTTATAGTAGATAGTAGGCTCTCTACTTGCTGCGTTTCCCATTGGAAGAGAAATATTCTCTATGTGAGATTTCATTGCCTCTGAATAAGCCGATATTAGCAATTGTCTCTTCCTTTTGCAAAGAAATTGAAAACAATCTCGGGTACTTAGCCATCAATGAAGACTCCCCTACCTGTTTATCCTTCCAAAATATGATTTTATTACCATTCCCAAGCCTCTTCCACCAATCTTGTTGCATTATTCTTTTATAGCTTTCTGATCCCCCCATCTATCTACCTTCAAGATTGTATTCCATACCCTTCCTTCCCTTACATTATTAGTTTGCTGTTGCATTAATTAATGCCTTTGTAGACTCTAATCTATCATTGGAACACATTGTTTTTTACATAAAGTGTTGCCTTCCACTAAAAACCTCCACCACCATTTGAACAATAGTGCAACATTCTTAACAATTAGGTCATCTACTCATAATCCCCCCATCCTCTTTGGTTTTTGAATCTCTTCTCATTTAATTAGGGGCACACCCTTCCCATTACTTGCACTTTGCCAGAAGAAATCCTTCTGTATTTTTATTATTTGCTTCACTACCTTTGTTGGTATTTTGAAAAGACTCAAATAATATAGAGGCATACTGTTAAGGACTGACTTAATTAGTACCAATCTTCTAGCCCTAGACAAAACCTTTGACTTCCACACAGATAGCCTTTTCTGAATTCTAGAAATTATTGGAGCCCAAGTTGATATTATTTTGGTATTTTCTCCCAAGAGGACACCGAAATAGGTGATCGGTAGCTCCACTAATTGACAACCCAATCTCCTTGCCATTAATCTTCCCCACTCTTTATTTTTGCCTAGAACCATAAGGGCAGATTTAGAGAAATTAATCTTAAGACCCGATGGCAGCTGAAAATAGTCTAAGATTCTCCTAATATTAGTAAGAAATTGCCTCTTAGCTGGGCAAAACAACGATGAATCATCATCAAACTGTAGGTGAGACACATTTACATCTTCATGTCCTACTTTTACCCCTTGGAACAGATTTCTTCCAACAACCCTATGCATTAATTGATTAAAGGCTCCAGCAGCAATCATAAAGGGGAATGCAGACAGGGGATCTCCCTGCCTAAGTTCTCTCTGCATTCTAAGAGGAGCAGTAGATGATCCATCGACCAAATAGAAACCGAGGTTGTGGATAAACATTAACTTATCCACTTTCTCCATGTATTACCAAAACCCATGATTTCTGGCATATGATCTATAAAGCTCCAATTAATGCAATCATAAGCTTTTTGGAAGCCAATTTCAATCTCCTTTTTATTCTTTTTTGCCTAGTACACTATCTCATTAGCTACCAATGTCCCATCCAATATTTGCCTTGATCTCCATCACAAAGGCTGATTGTGTTTCTCCAATTAATGAAGACATTGCTATCTTAATCATTAGGGTCAAGATCTTTGTTATGATCTTATATATACAACCTACCATACTTATAGGCCTAAAATCTTTCAATTCTACAACTCCTTCTATTTTGGGATCAAGGTCACTCTGTACATCCATTTAATTTAAAAAATAATGTCACTTCCTTATTTTTTAAATCGGTTAAAAAGCAACCGATCTATAAACCTATTGTAGAATCCATATTTTGCACTATTGATTAACTGTTTTAACTGTTTTAGGGAGGACTCCATTCTCAACAAAATCCATAATCATCCTAGTGAAATCTTCTCCCACAGTTTGCCACATTTTCTTGATAAAACCTAGATTAAATCCATCATAACCTAGGTTTAATGGCCCGGGTTTATTCCTCTTAGTCTCACAATAACACACTCCTCTCACTTGAGTCGCCTCCTATATATATATATATATATATATATATATATATAGAGAGAGAGAGAGAGAGAGAGAGAGAGTATGTTAAATGCAGTTTGAATCTCTAGTTTTATTATTCTTTTTATATTTTTTTAACCCTAACTTATATAATTGAGCATACATTTTAATTTAAAATTATTTATTGTGTTTTTCCCTTTTTGTTAATATTTTATTTTATTTAAAAAGAATTAATATAAGTAATCAAATTTGCCCCCCTTATTTTCTTTCTTTTTTTTTTTCGTGTTAGTATGCTTGTTCCTTGTAATGCCATCTGCAGCCTATATGAATGAAGAAAAGAAGCACCTTTACTGCAATGAAAGAGTACTGCAATGAAAGAGAACGAAATAGAGCTCATCGTATGACCCACCCAGACGCCTTCCTTTTGATTTCCAAACTTTAATGCGCATTTCGTAGATTTTATTTATGCGCAGCTTGAATTTATCTACTCTTAAAAGAAAACTAGGGAACAAAAATGAAATCGAAGTTGCATGAACCATAATCAGAAAATTACTGTCCTTTTTCGAGAGCAAAATTGAAGAAATTTGAAATGAAGTAAGTGTTTTACGCAGCTATTCCTTTTCCAAGTTCATTATATCTTGGTCAAGTAAGCTATTTGCATTCAACCAAGGTAAGCAATAACGAGGGCCTATGTCATGAAATTCTTTTTCAATTGTATGCATATGATCATAGTACTCTAAGTCTCTAACCCTTATACAAGATCCTAGTTAAAATTAGGAAACAAGCTCATTAAGAGATACAACCAACATGATTAACACACCAATCCAAAAACAAACAACATGACCCCCTACTATTGCTGAAAATTATGACCAAGAACGAAACTTAATAAGATCCAATAACTGCATAAAATCATAAGAACCATTGTGAAACAGAACTTTGTTGCACATCAACCATAACCATAACGCTAGAGGTGGCAGAAAGGGCCGAGCCTGATGGGCTGACCCGATTAGCCCGATATAAAGTATGAGCTGCGTTAACAAAATTTAAACCCCAAATATTTTTAGTCCGGGCCAGCCCGAAAATTTGTTGGCCTGACACGGGCTAACCCGTGGTAGGTCGGACCAACCCGTTGGCCTGAACAAAATTTTAAAAATATAATAGAAAATAAAATATATTTATGTTGCATAAACAATGCTATTATTAGATAATAGAATGTGCTAACAAAATAATTAAAAGAGGATTTATATTGAATGCTTGGAAACATGATTTGTATTGAAGGTGGATGATCCTCACCATGTATTATTGAATTTGAAAGATATGAAATATTTAATTTATTTTAGTCTTCAACATAGCTAAATCAAACATTTTATTTATATTGTTAAGAAATGAAAAATCAAACTGTTTATTTTATTCTTTCATTATATGATTTATATTGTTGAGAAAAGAATTTTTAGTAAATATAAGTCCACGGTTCAGCCCGTAGCCCTTAGAGGGTTGAATTGGACTAGAAAATTAAGGTCTGCAATTAATTTGGCTTGACCCAACCCGATTGACCTGTAAATATGTTGGCTCGTCACGGGCTAGCTCGAATAGGCTGAATCAACCCGAATTGACAACTCGACATAACATTTCATGCCAAAAAATATGCAAACATTCTTTCTCCTTTTTCCTCTTACCAAACCCCTATGCTGAAGATAATGAGCACATCCAAAATGAGGAAAAACAACAAAAAACCCGGACCAAGCATAGAAAAATAGAAAAGGTATTATGTATTTAATTATATAAATTAGGATAAAAATTGAAAATTTTATAATAAATTAAAGGCTTAAATGCATATTTGGTCCCCCAAATTTAGCACTTTCGCGAAACTCGTCCCCCAATTTTTTTTTGCGCGAAAATGGTCCTCCAACTTTTCCATCTTAACAACGTTAGTCCCGACCTCAAACTTCAGTCCAAACCCAACGGAAAAATACTGACATGTCAAACATTCCCACTTGTCAGAATCACCTGTCACAAAAATTAACTAAATAATAAAATAATTTTATTTAATTAAATAATTAGTTTAATATGTTAAAAGCCATTCAGGAAGTCACATTTCCTATTTTCACACGAAGAGGGTTTTGCCTTAAGGTTTGAAATTGGGATTAGGGGTCTTCAAACGCAAACCAGTGTCTTTCTTTACTCTTTTTCGGTTCGAATTTGCTCACCATTGTTAATGGACTATAACAGGGGTGACCCACGATTCTATGGAGGTGAAAAACTTCCAGACAACTACATATTGAGGTGCGCGAGTTTTCTGCTTTTTTATAATGTCTGTGTTAATTTTTTTGCATATTGTTTGTCGTTTGTGATTTAGGATGTTGTTTTTGTCTCTGTCTTAGGGTTTGTGGTCCCCGTGTGTGAATTTGTTCCATTCTTTATTGTTGTTTGTGAGGAATTGAGAAGGAGTAATCCTGGGAGCACTGTAATTCTTAAGTGTGGAGAAGGTGACAAAGGACTGGTATTTGAGAGACTCTATGTCTGCTTTCAAGCTTGTAAGGCTGCATTTGTGACCACATGCAAGCCTTTAATAGGTCTGGATGGATGTTTTTTGAAGGGAGTATATGGTGGACAGTTACTCGCTGCAATTGGGAAGGATGGGAACAACCAGATGTTCCCTATTGCATTTGCAATTGTGGAGGCTGAGACAAAGGACTCATGGACTTGGTTTCTAGACTTACTCATTCAAGACTTGGATGGAGTTGAGAAGAAAGGGTGCTCTTTCATATCAGACCAACAAAAGGTAATGTCTCTTGTTGTGTAGTTTTGTTAAATTTTCTCTAACTGTTTACCATATTAATTATGTTCTATTTACAGGGTTTGGTTCCTACAGTTGCTGCTATTGATGGATTGGTAGAGCACAGGCTATGCGTCAAGCACCTTTATGGAAATTGGAGGAAAAAATACCCTGGGATAGAGATGAAGGAAGCACTTTGGAGAGCAGCCAGGGCAGGGACAGTACCTCAATGGCTTAGAGCAATGGATGCACTAAAATTATTGAAGGAACAAGCTTGGAGAGACATGATGGATGTGCCTGCTACAATGTGGTCAAGGTCTGCATTCAAAACTTACACACATTGTGACTTGCAGGTCAACAACATGTGTGAGGCCTTCAACAGTGCTATATTGGAACTTAGAGACAAGCCAATTATATCACTGGTGGAAGGCTTGAAAATTTACATATCTGAAAGATTTGTGAGACTAAGAGACTTGATGATGAGATACAGAGGTGCTATATGCCCTATGATACAACAACAATTGGAGAAAACAAAAAGGGAAGCTCATGGTTGGGCACCCTTCTGGTGTGGAGATGAAACCTACTCTCTTTTTGAGGTGTCAAATGGTCAAAATAGGTATGTGGTAGACTTATCTGCCAAGACATGTGCTTGCAGAAAATGGGACTAGATTGGGATCCCATGCAGTGGCATGCATGTGTCACAACAACCAAGTACCAGAAAATTTTGTAGCCTCCCATTACAGGTTTGTGTTTACAGTCCTCAATTTCTTTTTTTTTTTTTTTTTTGATGTGTAAATTAAAGTACAGTGTTTTTCTAATGTGTTATTTGTCTGCTATTTTGTGGCAGCAAACAAACTTTTCTTTTAACTTACTCTCATATAATTCTTCCATGTAATGGGCCAAGTCTGGGGCCAATTGATGAATATGAGCCCATTCGACCACCATATATGAGAAGGGCACCTGGTAGACCTAAGAAGCAGAGAATAAAGAATAACGATGAGCCAAAGCATCCCCACAAGTTGCCCAGACAGAACAAAACAGTGAAGTGCTCAAGGTGTGGCAAATTAGGCCACAACAAGGCTTCTTGTAAAGGAAAGACTGCTGCTGACAGGCTCATACCCAAAGGAGGGAATAAGGTATTGTTTTACTTTCAGTGAACTCATGTTATAGATTGCATTCCTTGGGATTTGTTGTTGTTTTTTCAGAATCATGTATTTTTTTGGTACATGGCTTGCCATTGATTAAATGCTTGTTTGTCATGTGTTAAACTAATTGCTATAGCTGTTACTAACTGACATTTTTGTTTGCAGAAGAACAAGCAAATGCAACAACCAGAAACTGTAGCAGCATCTAGGAAAAGAACATGGCCAACATTGCAACTTAGTCAGGACTCCACTGTCACAACTGAACCACGTGGCCAAGTGGCTGAGCCAAGTAATGTGCAGCAACCTATGAGTTTGCCCAATACTCATCAGGAGTCACAGGCCCAAAATTGATAACATCTAAATGATTTTTGAAAGCTCTCTTTGAGTGTTTAAGAGTCTGTAATGCCTTTTCTTTTTGACTTTTGTTTAAGTGTTTTAGAGTTTGTTGTGAGTCTTGTGACTTTTGTTTAAGTGTTTTGAAGTCTGTAATGAGCACATACAGTTAAGTGTTCACATTTTGGTATAGATTGATCTCAAATATAAAGACCTTGAAATTGGAATATTTTGGTGTAGTAATACAGTATGGTGCAGTTCAGTAATACAAGTGCAAATTTAGTACAATTGGAATATTTCATCATACTCTCATTATCTTAGTGCAGTTCAGTTTTAGACTACCAATTTAGTATGGTTGAGGTATTATTATCAGATCAAAGCACAAATGCAAACTAACTGGGAATAATTGATCAAAACTCAGAAATTGATTGAACATAATTCATTCATAAGCAATAAAAAATTCTGATACAAGGTATACACAATGACTCTTAACACTTCGACAATAAGTGTTGGTCCTTATAAATGACTCTATGACTCTAACACAATGACTCTAACACTTTAACTCTAACACAGTGACTTTAACTTCCAGAATGAAAATCAGCAATGCATTGAAGAGCTTGGATGGGGTTTCTTTAGTTGAAAGTCTCTTTCCCATTTCATCATCAAACAAGAATCAAGTAAGAATAATAGTTGTCTATATCAACTGAAGAACAAGAAGAAGAAGCAGCGCCTAGGGTGATCGATTGAAGAAGAAGTGGTGGTGATTTGGTTTACGTTAGGGCACAAATTTGTGGGGTAGAAGATGGCACAATTTCGTGAGGGAGAAGATGACACAAATTTCATAGGGGAGACGAGACGTCTTCAAGTGGCGGTGCTATGAAGCTTAAGCAGTGGAGCACAAATTTTGTGGAAGGGGGTGAATGGAAGCTTCGTGGGTCAATGGAAAAGAAAAGGGGATCAGAAGCTTTCATCCTCTAGTTTTTAAAAAAATATACATTATAATTTAAAATTTGATTATTTTATTATTTTAATTATAAATAAAATTTTATTATTTAATGAAATTCATTATTTAATTATTTTCTGTGACAGGTGGCGCTGATAAGTGGGAATGTTTGACACGCCAGTATTTTTCCGTTTGGGTTTGGACGGAAATTTGAGGTTGGGACTAACATTGTTAAGATGGAAAAGTTGGAGGACCATTTTCGCGTAAAAAAAATTGGGGGACGATTTTCGTGAAAGTACTAAATTTGGGGAACCAAAAGTGCATTTAAGCCTAAATTAAAAAAGGAAAATCTTTTGAAAAAAAGGTCTTGCTGGTTAAGTAATCTGAGAAAAGCAAAGTTTTATGGGAAAAATAAATATATTACTTCTTAGAATAATAAATACATCAGTTCTTCATAAAAGTATGTTTTTCTTTATTCTTTAAGGGTACTGGTTAGCTTTCTACTAAAAAAATAACATTATTAAAGTGAAAAAAATAAATTCCAACTAATTGATTAAACTACAAAATAAATTGATATAGTATTGGGTAAGGGTATTCATCAACCGATTCAAATCAATTCAAACCGCAAAAACCGAACCGAAAAATCGAAAACTGAAAAAACGTTTTTTTTTTTTCATTGGATTGGATCGGATTTCGGATCCCTTGGTGAAAACCGATCCAATCCAATCCAAACCGACATACTATATATATATATATACTATTATTTTTTAAATTATAGTACTACTCATATTTAAGCATTATTTTTCATATTTTTATGAACGAACACTCTCATTCTCTTTAATATTTTTGTTGGAATTATCAAATACTAGATGTATTGGAATTTGTATAGTTATTCATGTACTAGAAGATTTCATGCATATACTTAGGAACTAGAACTACATTAATTCTAGTATATATAGGTTTAATGTTGGTTTTCGACTTAATATAACTATGTAACGATGTATCGGTAAAATCTGAATTATCCAATCCAATTCAAACCGCATTTGATTGGATTGGATCGGATTTTTTTAAGGAAGCAAACTGATCCAATCCAAACAGCAAGTTGTTTCCATCTTTGGATCGGATGGTTTTTTGGCTCAAAACCGATCCAATTCAATCCGTAAACACCCCTAATATTGGGCATATAGAGAGAAAGCAATATATAGAAGAAAACTTAGGTGTAATTTTATAGGTACTTTAAGTGTTATTTTTTAATAAAAATATGATATATGTAACAGCTGTTGCACATATTATATTTTTATTGATATCTATAAAATTATACCTATGTTTGTGGAAAGGTATATATCCACCCCATATTTAATAATGGAAAGGTAGCACAGAGGTACTGGGGCTTGTGGAGAGACATTCCCAATGCATTAGAGACAAGTCTGTGAATAATAACAAATATAATATGACCAAGAAAACAACTATAATGAGACAAACATCAAGAACGTATCGGTTAGGTAGGTGCATGGATTCAATGATGTTGCTTTATATATACTATTAGCAATTAGCAATTTAGCAAAGGCACGTGGTGAGAGCTTGCATTTCTAGTAAACGACTCTCGCTCTATTCTTTGGTATGCGTGGTTCAATCAAACGCCTTCTTCACTATCACGCTTATGTGAACAAAGCTGCTTTAAATTAAACGGAGCAGAGAGGAATCCACCCATGTCTCAAGCTTTATTCTCTCTGTCTCATTATCATACCCAGACACACATGTAACTCTCTGCTTTACCTACTCATGGAACATCATTTGTGTTACCCATTTATCCGATGGAAGGGAATTTAGCCCGGGAGTATTTCAGCTGCTTATATAATTTATTTATTTTGGTTACAATGAGGAGAAAGCTGCTGCTTATATAATGAATATTCATCTTCTCATTAATCACAAAGAAATTGTAATAAATATGAAGATTACACATTGTTAATTTGCCAAGCTTATATTTGATTAATTTAGACGTAGGAAAGGAGAAGATATTTGTAGGTGAAGATTTACGAAATATAATAATTTGTGGTTTTAATTTATTTATTAAATATTACTAAAGAAGGAAAGAAAGAAAGAGAAAGAGAAAGAGAGGGTGCATGGAAGGTTGCCATCAAAGCTTGTATGCATTGTTTGCTTTGGGTGAGAATGAAGAGAAAGAAAATTGAAAAAGAGAAAATGGAGTGATTAAGCACTTTTCCCTCGTTTGGTTATGTACAGAAAATAGAGAGAAGAGAAAATGAGGTGGTGGGACTCACCTAAATTCTTTTTCATCTCATCAAATTATGATTCTTATTTAAAAAAAAATGAGTACAAGATTGAATAAATTCGATTAATCATTTGGTTTGGATATCGATAGAATTGCTATGCTTAGTGTGGGACTCGTTCAAAGCAAACAAGTTGGATAAAGAGAAAAGTATGAAATGGCAGTACTATCCCTGCACTTGAATGCTTCCAAGGAACTTCTAACGTTATTTTGAGAAAATTGTAAATTGGTTTAATGTTGAGGGATAAAAGTTCTGACTCTCCAAAAGCTTGCATTTTTATTTGTGACTTATTGGGGTTTTTTTTTGGAGATTTGAAATGAACTACTACTAAGAAAATTCAACTAAGAAGAATGAAGTTATCTGCTATGCTATAGGAGAAAGTGAGCCCTTGTGCATAGTCAATTGATCGATAACTATAGTTAAAAGTGAGAAGAATGAGTATCAAATTATTATTTTTAGTCACAGGAAAGATTTCTTTTGCAAAGTGTTTTAGTCACGGGATCGATACCGCTCACATTCAAGCTGCTGGCTGGACCATTACTTCGAAAGGTCTCCTGTAATTTACCCAGCCCTGATCAGAGATTTCTAGAGAAACCCTACCATCACTGCCAAAGAAATCAAGAATACTGTTCTTGACACTGAAGTTGCAATCTCTGAGGCCTCAATATCAAATGCCACTGGATGCCCTCAGAGTGGTATGACTTGTGAAGATGAGTGGGAAGAATCCTTGGGCGGTATGGAAGCTGCGAAAGGATGTCGATTGAAGGACATCACTGATAAACTGATAAGCTCCAAGATGACGGACAAAGCTAGGGTTCTACATCAAATCATCAACAAGTCCATCATTCATAAGGCTGACTCCAGAGACTCAGTGTCCAAAGCCCATCAGCTCTGTTTGATGCATTTGTTATTTGACAGACCCGTGAATCTGCCTCACTTGTTGTTCACCATCTTCAAGCTAACTATCCAAGGCTCTGGGAAAAACACAGCCATACCTTATGTTGCCTTGCTCTCCAAAATCTTCGAGCAACATCATGTGCATGAGAGCTTGCTAAATCTCACACTTGAAGAGAAGAACAAGTATTTTGGTGTTCATGGGATTGATCGTCTGCTTCAACCTGAGTTTGGTAAACAAAATCTGATGAAGATGAAGCTGGACACTGTGCTCAAGGTGATGGTTGAAAAAGCCAAGTCTAAGAAGAAAGGTGATTTGTCCATTCAGACGCAGGCAACAGAAGAAGCGTCTGAACAAGCAGCTTCTGCTGGACGCTCAGTAAAGCAAGTACGTCCAACAGTCAAGCCACCAACTGCCCGTCTAACAACTGCTTCCGTCCAATGTGCAAGGAAAAAAAGATTGCTTCTTGCATCAGTGGACGAAGATGAAGAGGATGATCAGCGTATCTCTAAGGCGATCAAAGGGCAAAGAAATGAGTCTACTTCTAAAGCTCCTCAACCGAAGTTAACTGCAAAAAGGCCAAGTACCACAAGGTCCAAAACTCAAGGTAATACTGAACCTCACTCTTCGTTCAGTTATTACGACCGTTGTGGAGCAACCCGATGTGGTTGAAAATACAGTAATAGATTTACAACAGTCCATAGACTTCTCACCCCAAACACAAACCCTCTCACCAACCCAAACACAAACCTTCCCCTCACCACAAATACCAACTCCTCCACTTTCACTTGAACCTTTCAAACCTTGAGGGGCACCCTACCCTAAAATATGCTACCCTAAAAGAAAGTTCAAACGCATCCCCAGAATAACCTTTGAAAACCAATGCTCAAACTGGGCTGATGTTAAGAGAAGGTTCCCTGCCTTATTCCTTAAACATACACCCCCTTCCACTTCCTAACACCCTAAAGGTCCAATCCCTCCACCAGAATACCAATATGAAACACCTTCACCACCTCCACATAATCCCTCTGGTCCACCCCCTGAACTTGGTTGCTACCACATCCCATATACCCCAAATGAACGACTGCTCAGCCAACTCTACAATGCTCATAGACCACTCTTAGTCCATCATGAGCAGAAGAAGTTACCTCCAAAGAAGCTTTATCCCAATCTCATCAAGGACAAAGCTTTCTAGTGGTGCCACTACAATGTGGCCAGACATGTCATTCGTCCGAATGAAGAGAAGAGGGGATGCAGAAGAACTGAAGAAAGAATATCAATATCCTTTGGCTTCAAAAAGTTCATCTTTGATCGTGATGTGAGCTTCATCCCAAATTATCCCTCCGAATGGAAAGAGTACTCAGATGTAAGGGATTTTCTCCCTTATTATGTTGTTCGGAAAGAGTGTGACATGCTAAGAGAAGCAAAGATTCCTCACAACTTGCCAAAGAGCTTCTGGAGAAGGAAAGAAGAAACAAGAGTGGGAGTTGTTCCGCCTAGGATATGTCCAAAGATCCCAATGTTGGATATGAACAAAAATAAAGATGGGAGAAAAAGGCTTCAGACTTGGTCACTGCCTTACAAGGTCAGTTTTGACCCCTTGTTATGGAAGAAACCAAGAGACGGTTCTCATTATCTGGCTTTCATTATAGAGAAAGCTCCATGGCAAAGAAATGAGAAGGACGTAAAAATCTATTGGGAGAACTTCATCTAGAGATGTAGAATAGAAGCTTCATCGTCTAGTCTGTCAGACAAAGAAAATGATGAAATCCCAATCGTCCATAAGCAATATAGGATCTCCGAAGCTAACTTCATGATTTTGGACGATATCGATCTTCGGAACTCCCATGTATTGCACATATATGATTGAAGTCTCCAAACCCAGATGGAGGAAGAACAATAGATTGGAGGACGATGAGTTTATTCTTGAAGTGTTGCCACCACCGCCGAAACCGGTTGGTCAAGAAGACCCAAATTCTGAGGAACCTCAAGCTGCACCGGTCCAAGAAGTCTCTGAGGAGTCTAGGGACACAAAGTTAGTTTATGAGGATCCCTATCCAAAAGAACAAGCTAAACTGCCTGCTAAGCAAGTTGCAGACTCTGGGAAATAGCTTTCTAAGTCTCAACCAATGCCCCTGTCCGTGGTACATCTTGTTGATCCCTCACCGTCCAATTTTCTGAGTGTAATCCCTGATCAACAAAACCCTGAGGCAACTAAGGCCATAGCTGAGAGTTCAGTATCAGTGGTCCCTCTTGAGTTCCAAGAGTCCGTCCAATAGTCTATCTCCAATGCCATCCAAGCCAACTATACAAAGTTGCTCAAGTAGATAACCGCGATGTTTCAAAACTTTCTTTCTAAACCTCCTCCTCCTTCTTAAATTTTTTTGTAAGTCTTTCAAGTTTTTTTTATTATTTCTCTTCTAAAAATGATGGTCTATCTTCACCTTTTGTCTGATGACAAAAAGGGGGAGAAAAACACAAGGGAAATTTGATTAGAAGTTTGCTTATAAAATTTGAACAATTATTAATTCTGTTTGCTTGCAGTTGGTTAAGTCTGATAGTATGTGCTTGCATATATATGTGGTTAAGTCTTATGCTTATTATGCCTGCTTTTACTAGACTGAAGTTTATTCTCTTTTATATGCTATCTTTGATAGAAGCCTTTTTCTTAGGGGAGCCTCTTTTGCCTCTTAAGAAAAACTTTGTTTAATCAAATTTAATATGTTTTGTCATCATCAAAAAAGGGGAGATTGTTGGAGCCAAAGTGGTTATGGTCCATAAAATCCTTCAGGTTTTGATGTTAACAAAAGACTAAAATTAAATGAACAAAGATTTGTTTTGGACTAACATGTTTATCTAAGTATGCAGATCCTTTTAAGTCCAAAGACTTATCGTTCGTGCAATCTCCACGCTCGCTAAATTTCTCGCTGGACTATGTATGCTTTTCATTTTGTTTATCTGAGTCCAAAGATTTCTTGTAAAAGTTCTTTGTTTCTTAGTCCTATGTAAAAGTCCATCAGAATTTAATAAACTGGACTATAAGTTAGCACGAACTTGTAAAAGCAATAGTTTAAAATTTTATTCAACGTGTAAAAGGCAAATATCCCTTAGGAAAACATTCTTTGTAAACTTTGTACCATCAAATGTGCTGAAGCCAGTTTGTTCCTGACACAAAGATTTGACTATCTTCAAAAGGAAAGACAAAAGGGTACAAGGAAAAGATTTCATTGTCATTCTAAGCTATCAACTTGATAGTCTACTCTGCTTTTCAGAAGACCTCATACAAGTTATCAGACTCAACGGGATAATGCATTTAATGCTCATCAGAACGACTCTTTTGCCATCGGTTGAAGACTGAAGAATGCATTTAATGCTCATCAGAACGACTCTTTTGACTATTTCCAAAAGGAAAGACAAAAAGGTACAAGGAAAAGATTTCAGTGTCATTCTAAGCTATCAGACTTGATAGTCTACTCTGATTTTCAGAAGACCTCAGACAAGTTATCAGACTCAACAGCATAATGCATTTAATGCTCATCAGAATGACTCTTTTGCCATCCGTTGAAGACTGAAGAATGCTCAAGACTTGAAGGCTATAAATACCTTAATCTTTGAAGAAGCAACATTACGAACTTAATACAATTAATCCTTCATACGAGCAAACAAGCTATCAAAAGCAATCTAATGCATACAAGCTTACTCTGTTCTTAAACTTTCATATCACTCTCTACGAAGAGTATAGTTTCAGAGTTTTGTTCTTAGGTTTCATACCGTCACACATAGTGGGTTTGTTGAACTTAAAACTCTTTTTAAACCATATTGGTTGAGCCTGGAGAAGCTTGTCTGAAAAAAAAAATACTTGAGCCTGAAGAGGCTTGACAGTAAAAGAATACTTAGAGTTGCGTGAAGAGGTGTAGAATACTTGCCTGAAGAGGTGTTGAATACTTGTAACAAAGAGTTATTATAATGGAAAAATCTCTCAAGTAGAGGGGACTGGACATAGTTCTTGGGTTAAGAGTGAACCAAGATAATTTCTCTGTGTTATTCTTCTTTCCCTTATCTTTGTCTTTAGTTTGATTCTAACTAACTCTTAGGATTGAATTGTTTTCTTAAACGTCTACCTTTAAAAGTAAACAAACTCAACGAGCGTCCATTACTCACACTCTCTGCGTCTGCTAGCTTATTTGCTTCCAAACCTTTGCCAAAATACATCTGCTTGCGAAAAAGTTTTTAAAATCTTAAGAAACACAATTCAATCCCCCTTTTGTGTTTCAAACAAGTTCCTTCAGGATTTGTGGTGCCAACATAATTGGGATGACTCTCCTCATTGTGATGCTTTTGCATGCTACTTTATGTGTAATTCTTTCGGATGATTCTTGTATATGGGTTAGGGTATCCCTTGTACTCTTTTTAATATTTTTTAGCTTATAAAAAAAAAAATTTATAGTAGAATCAGGTTCATATTTGAATGTGTTTGCTAAAAAGCAATTTCAAGATAATTTATTTCATTTGGATCGTGTAAAAAATTACTTGTATATAGAAAATTACAAAAAATTATATGAAATTATTTGTATAATTTAATAATATTTGTTTGGTAGTTGGTTTTGTAGGTATGAAATGAGAAGAATGTTAATGGTTTCAAATAATCTAACAACTTTTAAATAAGCTTTAAACTTCTAGCTTTTTCTAAAAATCGTTTTCTCTTTATAAAAACAGTTGTTTTTTAATTTAATAAGGTTTGACAAACACGTCAGATTAAACCCGAAATATTGTTTTTTCCAAAATTTAAGTTGTTTTTTTTATAGAAATAAGCTTTCCCAAACATGTTCTTATATACCTATTTCTTTTCAACACTAACATGTTTGGATGGAGAAATTGAATCTTCCCCATCCAAAATCCTTCTCAACTCTCTCTCCAGATAAATGTCAGTCATTGGATTGATCTAACAACTAAGAGATCTCTCTCCTTGACCATTAGATTAATCTTATAGTTCACATTTGGCTAGAAAGACGGTAGAGAGATTTTGGATGAAGAGAATTCAAGTCTTTGAATGGACAATTCTAAGGTCCTCGTAACAAATGTGGAGGAAGCCTACCCTCTATCAAAAATTAACCATTGATTAATTACTTTAGTGGGGATCCATCTTTACTTATTATCAACCATTTTTACTTTTAAATCAACGACTCACAATTGTCGGAGGATCCATATTCAACACTTTCGTGGAAGATGTTTGTGTGGTCTAAGTTTCCAATTTGTGATTTCAACAGGCTAATAGGAGATTGATATATGAGATAAATGCAAAGTTCATTTTCTGACAAGGCCAAAAGCGAATCGACAAAAAGTTTAAAGATGAAGACTTGGTTTTAACGAAGATTTGTTCTAGTCTCGATTCGACCAACAATAGGTTGGCCAAGAAATAACATAAATATGGATTCGACAAGAGTTTTATGCTGACATGATGGTTTTTAGAAATGTTAGAAATGAGTAACAACCATGTGTTGAAAATTTGGTGTTGGCATCAAAAACAATATTTCAATACTTGGCGTAAACATTGTCAAATGGAGTATGATGTTTGACTGTGAAAATATTGAAGATATTTGACGGTAATTAATGATGTTGACCAACAAGAACCGAGCTTTGACGATGAAGTTTAAGCTGTTGGAAGTTTAGTTATTTTATTAAAGACATGTGTCAACTCTAGAATAAGAAAGTTACTCAAATAAGACACTTGTCAAAATTTGTGTAGTTAGAAAGTTATTTTACTTTGCCTATAAATATTAGTTTACAGGATGTAATAAAAGTTGGTTACTTGAGAAACATCCTACATATCTCAAACACACAACAGATTCACGGATTGAAATCAAGTACACCTTCCACCTTGTTCCTTCAATACAAGTTCTAATTCAAAGTCATTTATTTCTCCTCCATTTACCTTTCATGTTCTTTATTTTTTCTGCACATTTACATTCAAATATTCTACATTTCTACACTTGTCTTTGAAATGTATTCACCACATTTCATGCACCTTAATTCCTTTCCACTTTAGTTTTTCATGTACTTTATATTCACTAGAATTTAATTTTCTTGCACATTCATTTTAACTGCACATTTACACTTTCTCCATTTAGTTTGACGCATTTTTATTTCATTGCACTCAATTTCTGCATTTTTTACACACATTCTATTTTAATTAAGTTTATTCATTCACCAAGGTTATTTTCGACAGAAATCATAAACTTGATTCTTTGTCAAATTTATGCTTTTTTATAGAAATATTTCTGAAAACCATTTTGATACGAGATTACCGCATAACTTGAAGCCCACAGTTACTTGATTATCATTATTTGTTGCCGGATTTGGTCCCAACCAAAATTACCGTAAACAATGTTAGACGGAGACTGTTTGAAAAACAACTAGTATAGTAACACGTGTATTACACGATTTTTTTAACATGACATATATATGTAATATGTAATATATTATAAATTTAATCTGTTTGATTGGTTAGAATCTAACTTTAAAAAGGTTATTTGAAAATTGGCTTAATTGCACTTTTGGTCACCCGTGTAATTGTGCAATTTTAGTCCCCGGGTTTTAATTGCGTCAATTGGGTCCGTCAAGTATCACGATTTGCAATTTTGGTCCCCCGAGGTTTCAATTGCGTCAATTGGGTCCCTCAAGTGTCACAATTGTGCAATTTTTGTCCTCCCAAGTATCAAGATAGTGCAATTTTTAATGCCAGTAACCTACGTGGCCCACGTGGGACTGATTTGGCACTTAGTGAGGTCAACTTGGAAGCTTACGAGGCATTCTTATGTGGTATCATTGACATCTCTCACACACTTTAACGGTCAAATGCATATCACTAAGTGCACGTAGGAATGACACATAAGCTATCGAACTGGCCCCACTAAGTGTCAAATTACTCTCACATGTGTTTCGTAAGCTATTGATGCTAAAAATTGCATTATCGTGCTACTTAGGGAACCAAAATTGCACTATCATGATACCTGAGGGACCCAATTGGCTCAATTGAAACCAGGGGACCAAAATTACACAATAGTGATACTTGGGGGGGACCCAATAGGCGCAATTAGAACCTGATGAACTAAAATTGCACAATCATAATACCTGGGGGACCAAAAATGCAATTAAGCCTTAAAATTTGTATATTAGTCAGATTATGTATAAAATGTTCATGTATTAATTTTTGTACGCGATAAATAATTAAGTAGCATTTTATTATGATTCTAATTTTACAAAGACGATCCTGCCTTTCTTGTCAAATATATGATAATAGATTGTATCCTTTGTATAAATAGAGAATCATAAAATATAAATCCTTTGTATCATGAAATTAAAAGCACAAATTTAAAAGATCAAGCATAAGTCATCGTATATGTAGAAAAAATTATGTAAGTTTGAATGTATAATATGATTATATATAAATATATTTCAATAGGCTATTAGCGCATGAACTAAAAATCAATTGAAATTCAACGTCATTTCTTAATCTTGACACATTTAAAGAATCAAAACAAGAAATTTTTTATGGGAAAATGATGTATTCATATACTTAGATTTTCAGTAAAAACTTGTTTTTTATGGATTCCTTTACCAATGCCTTAGGGCACTCATTAACAAGACTCAAAAAATAAAAGTGCAAATTAATGCGATTAAAAGATAAAATATAAAAAAAGATACCGTTGATGCACATGAAGCCGTATGACTCATTGAGAATGAGAGTAGCTGAGAAAAGTGCCTCACATTCATGAGTGAAAACTCAAATTTAATATATATCGATTAATTTTTTTCCGTGTGTATAGAAAAGAGGTTGAATGCTAAATCATTCAAAACAAGTTTAAATAAAAAGAGTGACACCACTCATCAAGTTTACAAATGAAGTAGTACATCTACCACGACAAGTTCTATGGTACACCCTATTAAGTACGGTGCAGTCTAACATGCACCCTCTAAAAAGAGGTGCATCCTGCACCACTTGCAAATTTTCTTTTTTTACCCCTTTCAACCCTTCTCTTTTACCCTTTCACCCCTTCTCCGGTGATACTGACACCATCTCTTTCACCACCGTCACCACTTCTTTCCTTCCCCAATCTCCAGCACCAAGAGAAAAATTATAGTTCCTTCAACCAACTTTCTCTTGACCTTCTCAAGTCTTCCCTCACCACAACAACCATCAAACACCAGAGACCAAAAATAACTACAGCAAGCCACCGCCACCCACCAGAATCTCGAACCGCCGTTGTTCCTCCACGCCATAGCACCACCTCCAGATCTGTCACTGTCCATCTTCATACAGAACCACCATGAGTAGCCGCTTGTCGCACCACGGCCAGAAGCCGCCATCCATCACGCAACACCTGGTTCTATCTCGCCCCACGTATTAGACGCTCTCCAACTGTGAAGCACCACATCAAAAAACGCATCCCCACAGCTCTGTCATCCGAGCCACCGCGAAGTGCCACCACGTTGCGCCTTCCATCCATTTTGTGAACCACCTGCCTCCTTCTGTTCCAGCGCATCTCAAGTCCAAAAGACCACTTTCCCTCTCCTTCGTTTCTGATATGCTTGGAACAAGTTTTTTTTTTTTTAAGTCTTAGAGGTTGTTGTTTGGTGATCAAGATCACGTTCATGGTCTTTATTTACCATTACTGAATCTGGGTTGCCGCCGATGGGGAAGAAGGTCGACATGATAGAGGTCTAATTCCTAGGCCCTTCAATCGGAGATGGAATTGAGGTGGATAAAGGTGATGGGCAGCGGCGGCACGACGACGGTGGCAATGCGATGATGATGGTGGTGAAGGAGTGAAAGAGATGGTGCGGGTATCACTATAGAAGGGGTGAAAGAGATGACAAAGGATAAGGACAATATTGTCATTTTATTATTTTTTTTTATCTTTTAATCTCAACCATTGCTTATATTTATTAATAAATGTGTGATTGCGATTGAAGGAACATGCTGCACCAAAGTTATGCAGGGTGCATACTAGCATTCACCATTAAGTACACCCTATTAAGTTAGGGTAAATCATATGCCCTTTGACTTTACCTATTATAAAATAGTTACATTTTATCCTATTTTCTCAAAATTAAAAAATGAATCTAGAAGTAATGTAATTTGAAATCTTGTTTCCATCCTTGCCATCCCGCCTCTTCTCCCTCACCCCACCACCACAAATCGAACACAACGTCCGCCACCTCCAAGCATAAGAGGCATCATTGACCTCTATTACCACCTAAACACAAAGCAAGAAATCAATTAGCGGCGCAGTTGCTGCTAGTTCTACCACAACGTTCACTCACATAAACGGAAAGGAATGCAAGACTCGTTGATGAGGATCTATGTGAATGCGAAGAAGAAGGAAGAGGAGTAGACCTTGAAGGCTATTGCTAAGAAGAAAAAAAGGAGGAGGAAGCGGTTAAGGTTGCTTCAGAGAAGGTGGGACCAATGCCAGGATGATGGTATGGTGAACACGATGCCAAAAATAACCTTTAATAGCATTTATTTTTGGCATTTGATAGTGCTTTTGAGCGTTATCTATCTTAGTACTGTGACACCCCCTTCTGGGACATCACATGGTAACCCATTACGGAAACTAAAAACTTTTTGTTTTGAAAAACACTCACTCGAGTGGTTATAGAAATCTGATACCAAAAATCAAAATAGAACAATCATATAAAACAAATTGCCATTCATCCTTTGTAATAATAACTCAACCTCGGCATAAGGCGTACATCATTTTCCCAATCTTTTCATATGCCATACGTACATCAAAAATCCTAAGAGCTGGTCTAATACAAGAACATCTAAAGATGGTAGAGTATACTACCTAGTATACTTCAAACCCTTGAGAATAAGCCTCGTTGTTGTCAGTCCACACATCCTTGCCGTCGACGTAAAGTGACTCCAGCTTCGGGGTCCCAAAGTGGCTCAGGGATCCACTGAAATGTATCTGTACATGTATCCAAAAACACAACAGGGTGTCCAACATGTACAGGTAAGGGTGAGATACCAATATATGGATTCAAACACGATAACCACATGCATTACACATCCACAGCACATGGGCATATGCAATCGTTACGTATAAGATTCTACTTGATAAACAAGTAGTATCTCATAGGGTCTCATACCCGACAGTCATTTTCAAAAGAAATGCATGACACTTCAATATTCATCATCTAGTTCTTTACTTAATCTCCGGAGATACCAACACCGTTTTATAGAAATTGAGTTGATCAAGCTCGATTGCCAAAAGGCACACCGTTGTTAAAACCATTGCGCAATGTCCAACACAAGGCACAGGCGATCACCGTTTATGGTTTTTCATTGTCCATCAAGGCACAATAATATATACACCGTTTGAATATCCTGACCACCAAGATATCCAGAATAACACCGTTGGCACGTCTGCCGAATTTTAATGCATGGAAAAACGTTTCAAGTTTTGTCACTTTTCTCTGTGTTCGTTCTTTCGTTGTCGCAGCTCAAAGCTCCCGACTATTCACAATTTACACCGTTTTACAACTTTTCATCGTTAGCACAGGACAAAACGTCCGAGTACTCAATCGCGGATCCCTAGACCGATGCACCAGCCCAAGGTCCGTGGTAATAGAAAACATCATTCACCTTTAATCACGTTTCCTCATAATAAGAGGAGGACACATAGTCCATAGGACACGCAGTCCATAACATCGTTGCACGGCTTCTCGTGCTATGTTTACAGAACACTAGCATCCCGACGTCTCGTATGCTAGGTTTACGTGTTCATCGTTTTTCACCGTTTTTCGTTCTGTGAAACACAAATCCAAAACGAAAACTCCGCAACTCATCCAAGTTGTCGGTTTTTACACCGTTGGGAAAACTCGTTTGACAGAAAACTTTTCTGTTTGAAAACGGTTTGAAAACCATCGAATTATGGTAAAACTTAACTTTTATCGAAAGTCCCTTTCCCAAAAAGAAATTTTTGAAAGGAAACAGCTGAGACCAAAACGTCGTCCCAGAACAGCATTTCTGTTTTTGAAAACGTTTTCCGTAAATCTTTTCGGAAATAAAACATCGTTTAAAAATGTCCTCAGTTGAAAAACTTGACTTTTTCCTCTTAATGTTATTTTTTTCTCACAAAGATTAATTTACTCATAAAAACTAACTTTTCCCACTAACTTCATAAATTACTTTTGGATCCACTTTTTCTTCAGAAAAACAGCGTTGTTGAAAATCCCCAACGTCTACCCAAATAAATCTTTATTATTTAATACAAAGCTTTTTAAAGCTTTTATCCCCATTAATTAATTGAGCACTGACCACTGTCAGGCTTCGCAATCAACAATCAACATCATAATATGTTTATAGCAGATAATACAGTTAAAACACATATTCAACTACTATAACACATATAAATCAACAATCATCAATTACTGAAAGTAAATAAATTAATCACCACACAATTTAATTACATATATACAGATCAAATATGATGACATGTAGTCATCGGGAGAATCCCTCAGGCATTTTCCCCCTTACCTCTTGAAGTTCCCGGTAGCACAAAGTTGTCCGATCGGTCCACGAACTCTCCCGATTCCTTGTCCGATTACTCGTCGGCAACTACACACAATCAATCAATCAATACAACACTCATCTCTTGGATTCCATCCTTATTAGGTGTGGTAAGACTAGATCAAAGTCTATTACACCAAAACTTGAACCAAAATCCTACTCACTCACATATAGGGGTTTCGGCCCCATTTTTCCAATTGAGCTAGAGAGCTCTTTTGGTTTTCAACTCTTGGATCATGGTAGACAACCATGAACTAGGATCAAAGAAATTGATTTCACATAAACATGAGTTTTCTATGATTTTCTAGAGAACTAAGTGAAGAACAATGAAACTTATGGATCAAAGAGAGTAAGTATTAGAGACTTTACCTCTTGAAGCTTGAAGAAAAGTGAAGAAGAAAGCTTGCACTTGAAGACAACAATGGAGGTTTGAAGAAAATGGTTAAGGAGAGATGTGAAGGAATGTGTAGAAAACAAAGGGAGGGTGGTGGGGTATTTATAGGCTAGGTAGCCGCCCCCTTGGTGGGCTTTTTGGCCCAAGGCCCAATTTTTTTTAGATATTTTGTGGCAAAAGAGTAATTTCGTAGGGACAAAATTGTCATTTCAACAAAAGATCTCATAAATATCTAGATATTTCCAGAAAATATCTAAATATTTTCAGAAACGTAATGATGACAGTGATGAGTCACCGGCACGCCATCCAAGGCGATGTGACTTCATGTTTATCCGTTTTTAGTCCCGTTACTTTCACGATTTAGTATTTCGCCCCAAGAAAGTCGTGAAAACTTATTTATTTTAAAATTTTTCAAAATCGCCAATAACGTTCGCAATTTTATTTAAAGCCTAATAGTTTCGTTCACGAGTCAAAATTAGGTCATCTGAGCAGTAAAATAATACTATCAGTGTAAAACGCAGACCGGGATCCGTCTGGGTTTTCGACCAAAATTTAACCATAGCTTCCTACGATAACGTAGAGCGTGACTATGGTCTCGGATTATTTTATTTCATTCTCTAATCCCTCCAATAAAATGCAAACGAATAAATACTGTTTAATTGAAATAGAATGCTCGAAAGCATGAAAAATCGGGGTGTTACAAGTACTATTAAAGGGGGTTAAGCGCTATCTTATAGATAAACCTAAGATAACACTTCTCCAAAGAAACACTATCTTTAATGACAGATAAGATAGCGCTTCTTATGGAAAACACTGTCTAATATTAGGGCCTAAGATAACACTTCTTTGAGAAAGCGTTATCTATTCTCTTTTATATATATATATATATATATATATATATATATATATATATATATATATATTCCCCTGCTTCTTATGGAAATCAATTTATAATGTTGGGGCCTACGATAACACTTCTTCAAAGAAGTGCTATTTATTCCTTTTTTTTTTAATATATTTTCATTGTTTTCTCTACATTCCATTACATTCAACATTCAAAACAACATTCGGCATATATCTCACATTTCACAATCAAACTGAACCCGGCTCACTTAACCTACAGATTAAAAGTCGGGATGGCCCACTTTTTAAAAAAAAAAAATTTGTATCCCACTTCCACGACCCAACCCAAAAAACTGTATCCCACTTGCATCACTGAGAACTCTGTTGTGAGTTGTCTGATAAGTTCAGCTGGCATTCCAACTGCTTCAACATTTCATTAGGCTTTACTGAAAGGGAACTAGAACACCCAGCTTCTTGTTCACTATAGCCATTGCCTTATAGTGGGTATCCATATCGATTGGAACACATTCATCAGGTCCTTTTCAAAAGGGGGCCTCCTCACCATCACCCACAAGACGTCAGTATCCTGTCCTCAGAGATTCAACTTGTTCATCTGGGTAGTTTTAAAGGAGTGCTTCAACACAAAAATTTATTCCAAGGGAACCAAGTCTTCTTTCTTCGGTTCTGTTGTGAAAATGTTTCTAATTTCCCATTTTGTTCTAGTTTTATTTGGTGGGTCTGACTTGTTTTTTTTTTTTTTACTATTTTTTTATTTAATTTAATTTTAAGTGAGTCAACTTGTTTAACCCAACAATCTGAAATGGATCGAGCCGAATAGACCATTTCTTGACTAGCATTTGCTTTTCCTACCCCATTCCCCCATTTTTCTTTAATTAAATCTCATAAATACCCTTACTGCTTCCCACCCCTATACGGAAACTATAATTTCCATAAAGTATCAAAAATTGAATACATTAAGGTGCTAAATTTTTTTACCTTACGTAAATTGTTTCGTAATGTATTCAATTTTGTTTACCTTACGAAAATTATAGTTTCTGTAATGTATTCAATTTTTTTACCTTACGGAAACTATAATATGTTCAATTTTTGATACATTATGAAAACTATAGCTTATGTAATGTATTCAATTTTTTACACAAATTTAGAATACCCTACGTATGGAAACTTCTGTAATGCACACAAATTTGAGTACATTGCTATTCTAAATTTGAATACCTTTCCGTAGTTCATCTAAATTTGAGTACATTACGGAACACCGTAGGACATTCAAATTTAGAATACCTTACGTAAGGTATTCTAAATTTGAATGCCTTACGCCATAAGGTATAAATCCTACGAAAAAAATCAGAAAAACTTGCTATCGCTTGTTGGCCGCCGTTGTGCTCCCCTCTGCACCTCGTCGGAGGTGACAATGGGGTTAGGTTGGGTTGGGTTGGGTTGGGAATGAGAGAAGAAAATATGGGAAGAGAGGAGAAGAAAAGGAAGAAACACACGGGGTGGGGAGGAGTTTGATGAGAGGTAGGAAAATTAAGTGTGGAAAAAGGGGGTTAGTATAGGGGTGAGAATGTCAGATGGGTATTTCTAGGATTTAATTGAGGGAAAATGGAGAGGGATGAGAATAGTAAATAATGGTATATGAAAAATCAATGTCTTCTTGATTCACTAAAAAAGTGAGTCGGGTTGAATTGACTTACGTTTTTGATTAACAGTAGTGGACCGATCCGAATTAGTCGGGTTGCTCACTTTAACAGGTATTGATAACTGAGCCACCACCAAAAAATTCTGGGCTCTTTTTCAAAAGGGACAATGACTAATGAGTAATGAGGCCGTAAGCTGATCCAAAAGCATAAAGTGGAACCACGAGAATTTAATTCGGTGTGATTCGTGAAATGTTCAAAGGCAGCCACATGCAAGGCTAAAGAAATAAAAGATCATTCATCTAATTACATCCACTCATTTCTTAGATTTACACCATTCCCTGGGGTGTGACTGTGAAGCAACTCGTGTTTTAAAATATCTCAAACTTTCTATAAGCAATCCCACCAGACGAAAACAGTATATGGATTAATTTACATAACGAATTATAGTGAAAAGTATACTTTTAGATAAAAAAAAAGAAGTAAATATATAAATGACACGCATATAATTTTTTAAGGAATTAATTAATATGTACTGATAGTGTAAAGATTTTTTATATTATCAACCAATTTTTATATTTTTTAGGGATTAAAAACGAATTAAATTTTAATAGGGATCAAAATCAAAATTTATCAATTTTATAGGGATGAAAAACATACTTAACTCATATATATATATATATATATATATATATATATATATATATATATATATATATCTTATATTACCCTGTTTAATATATATGGGGTGATATAATTTTAAATTGAACTGTGCATACTCCTGATTTTATCACTTGATTGTTACATGTCACTTGTAACATTAAATAAAAATTGTCCCTCAAAAGGTTGTAAGCTTGCTCGGAGGTTCATGCTAAACGATATTCCTACAAAAGTAAATTTGAAAAGGAGAAGGATAATAAAGGTGGAATAAGACTTAAAGTGTGTACTTTGTAATTCTTTGGATGAATTTACTACGCATCTTTTTTTCCCCTTGCAAGGTATCTTACGAGATTTGGGCACGGTGTTACGTTTGGTTGAATTTTGTCATGGTCTTGTCAGAGGAAGGTAAAACATACTTCCTTCAACATTTAGGCTACCATTTGTGTAAAAAATCTAGGAAGGTATGGTTCTTAATTTGGTTCACAGTTATTTGATCTATTTGGATTCATATTCATAGGAATGAGATTGTGTTTAGAGAAGATGTTTTAGACTTGGATAATTTAGTGGATTTGATTAAGGTGGGGACTTGGAATTGGATTAAAACAAAGGTTGAAGGGATTTATTTTTCATTTATGGAATGGTATTCAAGTCCCTTAAAATGTTATTAAACAATGTTGTCAATCTAAGTTCTTGATTTAAGGATTGGACTACGTCTTATACTCCTTTTTTAATGTTAAATTTCTTGGTTGATAAAAAAAACTTGTAACACTAAATAAGTTATTCGCCAAAGTATTGATCATAGATATATAAAGTTGCGGTTGCGATCTTCATGCATGCCTTTCGTAGATTTGTGATGAGTTTATTTTTGCTTAATCTTTCCCTACAGCATTTGTTATTTACATAAAATGATTTTTTTTTTGGTATAGAAAAATGATTTTTTTTAACTTTATCTATAATACTCGTATCAAATATCGTATATGATATAAGTATAATTAAATATTGTCATGTATTAAATACATAGGTAAAATAGAATGTTAAATATTCAAATATTATTATTGTGTTAGTCTTTGCTTGTGTGTTATCCAAAGATAAAGCTACAAGTAATTTAACATGTCAACTTTTGTGTGACATCCCGGTTTGACAAGGATGGAGAGTGGTCACGGATGCAAAAGATGAAGCATGAACGAGAAGTGGCTCCTGATAGGCTTTAAGGTGGAGAGACATAAATGAATGTACCGATTCCATATTGGAATGAGAGGGATCTACGACTGTACAGTTAAGGGGATCATGAGACTGTGCAGCTGGAAAAAACTTAAAAGAATTACCTTTATTGATAATAACTAAAAATATTGTTCACCACTTGGCTCGGGGGGATATAGCTCAGTTGGTAGAGCTCCACTTAGTTGATACTATCTATACCGACATGATGCATATTTTTTTTGGGAGTCCATTACTTAGGAACTCCTAGGTTAAGCGTGTTTGACTTGGAGTAATTTTGTAATAGGTGACCTCCTAAAAAGTTTTCCTAAGAAACGTGTGAGATAGAACAAACTACGCTGAAAAAAGATTCGTGTTGATTTGTGTGGACATTCGTCACTTCCGAAAAAAAAGGCCAAGATGTTACACTTTAAGTAAATCACCAATTTGGTCCTTGAAATTGTAAGGTTGTATCAATTTGGTCCTTATGCCAATTTGGTCCTTGAAATTGTAAGGTTCGTATCAACTTGATCCCTACCGGAGAGACTGAATTGATTAACTTTTAACAATTTTAGAAATGTTTTTGAAATTTCGAAAATGTCAGAAATCAAATTGATACGACCTTATAAATTGAGGGATTAAATTCAAGATTTACCGGTGACACTTTGTTTGTTCTCTTCATCCATGGGAACACATTACTAATAATGATGATAACTAAAAGCCTAAAAGTACTATTCTTGGTGTCACCTAGAGAAGCCAGCTTTTGTTGGCACTGGTGGTCACAGCTCTGCCCAATAAGCTTTATCTAAAGTCAGCTTTTAAATTTGGTGATATGTGAATCTTTTATTACAAACCGACATATTTACATATATTAAATAGTAATTTAAGTTTTTGTAATAAGCCTACTTAATTAAGAATTACTAGTAACTATAAACCCAAGAATTGTATTAGAATTATATGACTCTATATGGATTGTTAGTAGTAAATAGTGGCAGCACCAGTCGGAGTCTTAGAATGCTGTGAAAAATGGTCCTAACATACAATTTGGACCACCTCTAGCTAAATGATCCAATTTCTGCCAGGACCAAATGAGAATACACTAACCGAATCGTTGCTTTCTACTTGTCTAGAGACTCCAGAAAGCCGACAATACTTTAGGCGTTTAATAAAAACTAGGGATATACATACACACATCCTCAGCCAGATACATAGAAGCTTGCATATCTCAAATGGAAGTTACTAGTATCTGTGCTTACCAACAATATGTTAACCTGTGTGTACAATAATACACGATTGCCAAGTTTAGATTTAGCTGTTTGGCTGATGGCAAGGTCAACGTCTAGCAACTGAATTTTGGCCATGCATGACAACTTAGCTTCAGCCACTTGTGTATGATAGTTTAAATTCCAGAAATAACTCCATTTTGTGACATGTAAAGAAAGCATTATTGGAATCTAGGATTACCGGGATATACAGATGATAATGAGTCCATGAGAAATCCGATAGTGATCCTGCAATTGATCCAAAGCAACAGCAACCAATGTGTGTGCGAGTGAGGAAAGCGAAACTATCTCTATTCCACTGTGCTTCTCTAGGTTTCTGTAATGTGCCAGTGTCAATGGGACAACTGCACTACAGAGTGGAAAGAGATAGGGGCCTCTCCCTGTGTTAAACATAATGGGCTCACTGACCCATTATCGTAAGCCCACACAGAGCCTACCACATTAAACCCATCACGAAAAGTGCTTTACAATAATCCCAATAATTATTAATAATAGTGATCACATAATTGGGACTAACCATAACAATGTACTCTAATATTTGACATCTAATTAATCTGAGGATTATACAATAGAAAAAAAATAACACTGACTATGCTAGTCCAAATTAAAATAATCCAACAATCTCCCACTTGGACAACATACATTAGGTTATCAAAATTAATACCTCAGATTAACTTTACAATATGTGGCCACATGATGTCAAAATAGAGCAAACACTTTCAACTATTGGTCCAAAATGAGATTATAAGTGCCATAATGATATAGAAAATCATACCCGATAGGGGTACTGACATCATATTATACCAGACACTCATATCTCGGTGACCTAACAAGAATATGGGATGTGGAATATGGAAAAGCATACAAAATGTGATCATATCATGCTATTCCAAAACTAAATGGCCCAAGCATCCACCCAAGATGCTTACTAAAATTCAACAAAATATCTTAGCATAACACAACACGAGACTGGGTCCAAAATATCTCAAACAATGTGCCATAATATAAATCAACAAAATTGTGCAGGATAACAATATTATATGGCAACAATAATAATAATAACAACAATAATGATAGTAACAATAGCAGCAACAATTTATTCAAATAAAGAGTCTCGAGACATAACAATAATAAATATAATGTTGCTTCACATCACAATATAGACTCCCACTAACCCAATACATCAAAAGATCTCACAATACCCATATGGGTTACATGGTCTGCAAAAACTTTAATGGTCAAACCCTTGGTTAAGGGATCGGCCACCATAAGTTCTGTAGGTATATGTTCAATACGAGTCTGGAATTCCTCAACCTTCTCTCTAACAAACATATATTTAGTGTCAAAATGCTTCGATCGTTTGGATTTCTTGTTGTTTTGAGAAAAGCACACTACAGCAGAGTTATCACAATATATGGTTAGAGGCTTGGAGATACTCTCCACAATATGAAACTCAGAAACGAAGTTCCTCAACCATATAGCCTAACGCGTAGCCTCATAACAGGCCACGTACTCTGCCTCCATAGTCGAAGTAGCTATAAGCGTCTGTTTGACACTTTTCCAGGAAACAGCTCCTCCTGCCAACATAAAAATATACCCTGATGTGGATTTATGGTCATCGGGACAACCAGCATAATCAGAGTCACAATAGCCTGTCACCTCAAGGTGATCGGACCTCTTATAGGTAAGCAAATGATCCTTGGTACCCTGTAGATACCTCATAACTCGTTTGACAGCCTGCCAGTGACTCGCACCAGGTTTGCTCAAGTATCTCCCAAGTACACCAATTGCAAAAGCAATATCAGGGCATGTACAAACTTGGGCATACATGAGACTACCAACCGCAGAAGCATACGGGACCTTCTCCATTTCTGCTCTTTCTTTATCATTCTGAGGACACTGGGAATTAGAGAGTCTCTCACCCTTTTGAATGGGCGCTGCACAAGGATTACAAGATTTCATATTGAACCTGTTTAGAATCCTTTCAATGTAACTCTTCTGGGATAAGCCAAGAACACCACGAGATCTGTCACGTTGAATTTCAATACCCAAAACAAAGGAAGCATCACCAAGATCTTTCATATCAAAATGGGCAGTCAACATCTGCTTAGTTTCAAGCAAAAAGTTCAAATCATTACAAGCCAAAAGAATATCATCAACATACAAGACAAGAATGATGAATTTACTCCCACTATTCTTCAGATAAATGCATTGGTCAACTGCATTTTCTACAAATCCAAGAGAGCAAATGATCTCATCAAATTTCAAATACCACTGTCTAGAAGCCTGCTTCAAACCATATATGGACCTTTTTAACTTACACACCATGTGCTCCTTGCCCTTTTCTATGAAACCATCAGGTTGATCCATGTACACATCCTCATACAAATCACCATTCAGAAAGGCAGTTTTAACATCCATTTGCTGAAGCTCTAAGTCAAAATGGGCCACCAATGCCATCACAACACGAAAGGAGTCTTTAGTGGAGACAGGGGAGAAAGTCTCCTTATAATCAATACCCTCCCTTTGATTATATCCTTTAGCAACAAGCCTGGCCTTGTACCTCTCTATTTTACCTCTTGCATCTCGTTTGGTCTTGAAGACCCATTTACATCCAACGGTCTTGCAAGTTGCAGGTAACTCCACCAAATTCCAGACATTATTCTTTTCCATAGAGGCTAGCTCATCCTCCATGGCTATCAACCACTGAGAGCTAAAAGAACTAGAAATAGCCTCTTGAAAAGAAACAGGATCAGAGTCCCCACTTGAAGAAAATTCATGTTCCTGCACGTAAACGAAATAATCTCTAAATTTAGTGGGTCCAGTAGGTTTGGGAAGCCTCTCTGACCTTCTAGGTGGAGCCAAGTCTTCAACTTGGATTTGTTCATCATTATCAATTTGTTCCTGAGGGATATCAACATCATTGACAGGATCAACATTATCATTATGAATCAAAGCAGGTACCTCTACCTCTGAAAAGGGAACAATGGGTGTAGGGACAACAACACTTTCATCTTTGAAATCAATGGTGCGCGGCTCCAATCTCTCATCATACTCCAATTCATTCTCAAAATAAACTGCTCTATCAGATTCAATGACTCTAGTAGTATGAGAAGGACAATAAAACCTGGATCCTCTTGAGCCAATGCAATAACCAATGAAGAAACCACTAATGGTTTTAAGATCAAGTTTCTTCATTTGTGGATTGTATGGCCTCACTTCTGCTTTGCAGCCCCAGACGCGAAAGTGCTTCAAACTTGGCCTTTTACCCGACATCAGCTCATAAGGAGTCTTGGCAACAGATTTACTTGGAACATGGTTCAAAATATATACAGCTGTTTTCAAGGCATCACCCCACAAGAACTCTGGAAGAGTTGAATGGCTTAGCATGCATCTTACCATGTCCATAAGGGTGCGATTTCGCCTTTCAGCAACCCCATTTTGTTGAGGTGTGCCAGGCATGGTATATTGTGCCTCAATACCACAATCCTGTAAGAACCTAGCAAATGGTCCAGGATTTCTACCAGTTTCATCATACCTGCCATAGAATTCGCCTCCCCTATCAGACCTCACACACTTGACCTTCACGCCAAGTTTTAATTCAGCAGCAGCCTTGAATGCTTTAAAAGCATCCAAAGATTCAGATTTCTCACGAAGCAAATCAATCCAACCATACCTGGAGAAATCGTCGATGAAGGTAATAAAATACCTAAAACCGCCCATAGCTGTAGGAGTAATGGGCCCACAAATATCTGTATGAACCAGCTGCAAAACCTTCTCACTTCTGGTAACCGCACCTTTTCTAGCTCTAGCAGTAAGTTTCCCCTTTATGCAATCAACACATGTATCGAAATCAGAAAAATCTAGATCATGCAAGATACCTTCCTTAATCAATCTCTCCATCCTCTCCCTAGATATATGCCCCAGACGTTTGTGCCACAACATGGAAGAGTTTTCAGCAACCCTATCACGTTTATTTCCAATCACAATGTTAACAACAGAAGTCTGTTGGTCATCAGAAATTGAATTAACATCCAACATATACAAACCATCATGTAAAATTCCAGAACCAACAACAACAGAATTATAAGATAAGGTAACCCTTTTATTATTGAAATGAAAAGAGTAGCCATCACCATCCAACATGGAAACAGAAATCAAATTCCTTCTCATAGAAGGTACATAAACAGTGTCTTGCAAAATTAAATCATGTCCAGTAGACAACTTTAGGGAAACAACTCCTATATGCTTAACTTCCACACTAGCTCCATTCCCAACAGTGATCATCAGATCTCCCTCATTTGGCCTCCGCCTGCTTCTGAACTCCTACAAAGAGTTTGAAACATGAATGGTTGCGCCAGTATCTAACCACCATGTATGAGAAGGAACATTAACAATGTTTGATTCAAAACACACTAGAGCTAGGGGGTTACCTTTCTTCTTCTCAAGCAAATTTTTAAACTTCCAGCAATCCACTTGCTTGTGCCCAAGTGTGTCACAAAACTTGCACTTTCCATTGAATTTGTATTTGAGCTTACCAGAACCTTCCCCAGAGTGTTGACCAGAATGATCTCCAGAGTTGCCATTCCCCTTCTTCTTAAACTGGAACTTCTTAGTTTTGTTCTTATAGAATTTCTTCTTGTCATTACCACCGTAAGAAGTAAACTGCACACTATGAGATTTTCCCTTTTTCATATTCTCCTCCTCTTGGGTGAGAATGGATATAAGCTCATCAATGCTCCATTCATTCTTCTGTGCATTATAGGAAGTTCTCAAGACATCGAACTGAGATGGAAGAGATTCAAACACCTGCCAAACTAGGAAATCATCTCCCAACTCCACTTTCATGGACTTCAACTTGTTGAACCAGTTCACAAGCTTCATCACATGCTCACGAACACCACCAACACCGTCATATTTTGTCTTCGCCAACAAGGAAAGGTAGGAAGATTTTTCTGATTTGTCAAATTTCTTGAACTTTTCACCAACTGCTCTGAGAAACTCTCTGGCATTTTCAATGCCACGAATGCTATCCTTAATAGTCTTGTCCATAGTAAACTTCATTTTCATCAAACACACCTTGTTAGAGTGTGTCCATTTCTCATACTTTGACTTATCCGCAGCAGAAGACGTGTCCGTGGGCTTGGCAGGCTCATCCTCACTGAGAGCCAAATCCACATTAGACACAGCAAGAAACAGTTTCAGAGACTCAACCTAGTCCTCAAAATTGGTCCCGTTCAGCCTTGTCAAGGCATTCATTTGCATAGGCAATGCTGGATATGCAAAGAAAGATATTTCAAGAGGATCAACATATATTTCAAATAAAGCAGAAAATTCAATTGAGCATATATGTCATTGTAATCCAGCCTAAAGGTCCCGAATTACAATGCACAAGTAAACTCCCACAAAGGTTAAGGTTATGTCCTTAAAGCTAATACTGATAGGATATTGAAAACTCCAAGGTCATAACATTCAATAAATTCCACAAGCATTAGGAATCATATTAACATGGACAAACCGATAGGGTAAGTGCAATATCAATATAATCCCTAATGTTATTTCATTAAACAGTACTTATATTAACATCTTGTCACAATTGGTCCCACGATAGGTGACCTCACAATCATGCAAAATGTCCAAAACAGTCCCAATATATACCATATTGCATAAAGTGTCACACACAGCAATTTTCAATATTTTAAACAAAGTTATAAGCATAATATGACACCCAAAGAAAAAAAAATATTTTATATTGAAATATGGTTACTGGGGAGAGTACAGAAGATATAAAATATCTAATAATGTTATAAATGTACAGAAAAATTTGCAGCCCAAAAAAACGAGTGTACAATATTTATTTTAATAGTTTAAATGCCGAAAAAAACAAATAAAATACTTACAGTGCTCAAAAAATTCCCAAAAAAATACCAAAGACACATATGGGCGTGTGAAGCACAGAACTGAAAAAAAAAATTTGAAAAAAGCACAAAAAAGAGATACACGCGGTTATACGCGCCACGCCTGCGACTGGGGCACGCGCGAGGGTTGGGGTCACTAGCCCTACCCATTTCCCTGGTATCCGGGTCGCGTTTTGACCCGATTCTGACCCGGTTCCGGCCAGAAAAAAAAATCTCCTCGCGGCGGCCCGATTTTCAACAAAAATTAGGGGTTTAAATCCCATTAGAATCGCAAGGAACATATAATCATTATTTTGGGTTCAATTTTATCTATTGATGCTTGTGTTGTATGGAAGAAACCAAAACCTAGAATAGAGATAAACCTCCATGGATGACAACTGTTCAAGCTCTTCACGCGAAATTGGGAGCAAAACCACGTGATTCAATCATCACGAAAAGGGATTCCAAAGTTGATTCAACAAATTATTGAGAAACAAAAAACGAATTTCGTAACACACGTAGAATCAAAAATTGTGAATTAAAAAAAACCATATTCTGATGTTATGTTAATAACAGTAACAGATGTATACAGTCACAATTAGAGTTAGTGTAGGCTCTGATACCAATTGATAGTTTAAAATTCCAGACAACTCCATTTTGTGACATGTAAAGAGAGCATTATTGGAATGTAGGATTACCGGGATATGCAGATGATGATGAGTCCATGAGAAATCCGATGGTGACCCTGCAATTGATCCAAAGTAACAGCAACCAATGTGTGTGCGAGTGAGGAGAGCGAAACTATCTCTATTCCACTGTGCTTCTCTAGGTTTCTGTAATGTGCCAGTGTCAATGGGGCAACTGCACTGCAGAGTGGAAAGAGATAGGGGCCTCTCCATGTGTTAAACATAATGGGCTCACTGACCCATTATCGTAAACCCACACAGAGCCTACCACATTAAACCCATCACGAAAAGTGCTTTATAATAATCCCAATAATTATTAATAATAGTGATCACATAATTGGGACTAACCATAACAATATATTCTAATATTTGACATCTAATTAATCTGAGGATTATACAATAGAAAAAAAAAATAACACTGACTATGCTAGTCCAAATTAAAATAATCCAACTGGAAAAATGGTCCCAAAATTAATTTACTAAGCTTGGATCAATAGGGAAATTGTTCGACAACACATGGATTTCCATTATTGCCGGCTCACCAATGAACGTATGCTCATGCTCATTCCTTTCTCGTCTCCATCACCTGCAGGCTGTGAAAGACACTCTTATCTTCATTTGGCCTTGTTCGATGAGATTGAGTTATTGCATGCAGAGTCCCAATTCTTTAGGCAGCCAATGCATTGTCCAAAGTTACTGTATTTTTAATGGGTTTGGAACCCATCATACATTAGAAGCTTTGGCTCCCCATTGGATCCACCGGAATGTCCCACAACTAGGGACGGATGCACATCTGCACACCCTAAAAATTTCTAAAAGAAATAATTCAATACCCTATATTTTATCCATTTGTCCCCGTATATATGTGAAATAATTTGAACCCATGCCCCCATATGTGAAATTTAATACCCTGCTTTGATGTCCCCAATTTTGGAGATTTTGTGATAACTGTGTTATTTCACCAAATTGATTGGTTAAATATAAAATTAAATGTATAGGATTTAATTGATATACATTGTCAGTGTAAAGAATTTTTACACTGTCAACCAATCAGAACTTGTCACGTCATTAAAAATGTTTGACTTTTATATTAATTATCTTAAAAGTCACTTATACCATGATTTCTGATTGGTTGACAATGTAAAAAAAATTTACATTGACAATGCATAGCAATTAAACTCATTAAATGTATTAAGTTTCTTTTTAATTGCATGATATAATGGAAAGATTTTTGAAGAGGAAATTAACATCAAATGGGCAACAATCTTCATCGAAATCTGGTGAATCAAGTCTCCAACAGTAATAAATTGAAATTAAATTAAAAGAGTTAGCATCATATTAAGGAAAGCAAATTAAAATTTCAGCATATCACATTTAAATTTATGCCTTTAATATTTATTCTTTTATCTTCATATGTATGATTAATTTTTTTGAAAATTGGTTGTCCTTACTGGTTTCGGGTCCTAGATCCGCCACTGGCCACAGTTTCGGCCCTTTGGATTGGTTATGAGACTGATCCTCGATTCGACAGCGTCGGACATCCGATTTTTTACACACAGGATTGGGCTGTCTCCCAACTAGGCGACTCAAAGAATCGAACTTGCATCATTTTTCTTAGGGGAGAGTCATGTTACCGACTCTCTTAACACCAGGTTGGTCAAAGTTAATGTATTTAGTAACTTTATGGACAAATAATAAAATAGTTTAATTGTTATGCACTGTCAGTGTAAAAAAATTTACACGATCAACCAATAAAAAATCATGATATAAGTCACTTTTAAGATAGTTAAGATAGAAATCAAATATTTTAATTGATATGATAATATATGATTAGTTAACAATATAAAAAATCTTTATACGGACAGTAGATATAATTTAAATCCATAATAACATGGCTTCTTTTACTATTGTCTTTATGTTTTTTACTTCATAACATATTGTAGCTCTTAACCTTTAGGCCTCAAATGGGTCCATATGAGCCCATACTCGTTATCGCCAAAATCATACCCGAAGAGTTGAGGCCCAACAAGCTGCTCCAATCTAAAATTAGCACCTTTCGTATCCAAATATGCACGAAACCACCTTGCCCGCCAAAATGAGAACATTAACATCAATTCCTCACGTTTACTGTATGCTATAGAAGCCACCAAGTACCAGTAACTTCTCATCTGCTTACACCAATAATTTCTCATTTGTTTCCCCCTAGTCTAATCCAACCACATAAACTCCCTAGCTGGTATTTTACTTTTTTGTTTTAGTTTATTCTGTCCAAATTCGCTTAAATAAGTTTATTTTTAGATTTAATCACTATCAAAATTTTATTTCTTATGTTATAAAAAATAGTGTGCTTTTAATCCCTAATTTATAAGATTTCTATATGTAGCTATTTTTTTTTTCAAATATTTACTTAAAAAATCAAAATTAAACTCGTGCGTACAGTGAATGTGCCGGTGTGCACGATTTATCTTTTTTTTCCCAGCTAGTTAACGAGCTTGAAATGGAGGCAAGAAAACGTTTAGGAATTTTGTTTATCTTATTATTAGCCTTCTTGAGAATTTGTCATAAGGGTATGTGGCCCCCAAACAAAGAAGCTGTCGAAATTCTTTTCTGCAGGACATGACTTCATGCAAGTAACATTTTTTGGAGATAACAAATGAAGCCAAGAAAGATGGCCACCCCAAATATCATATGTATACTCATCTTCAAGTCCTACCTTTGGTGCTTCAACAGCAGCCTTTTTCTTCCCAAGTTTGGATCCAGGAGCTCGAGCCTCTAAGGTAAGAGTAGATGTTGACACCAAGGATGGGATAGAAGGTCCATTAGGCAAAGGACAAGTAACAGAAGGTATCTTAACAGGTATAGTAGTAGGACTAGTTGAAACTGAATGAGGCACTTGAGGAGAAGAAACATTGTTGTTACTACTGCAGCACTCTACTGAAACCTTAGGCTTCAATATATTTGTCTTAGCAGCAGAGGCAGAAGCTTGGTAGTTATCAGGATGTTTGGCCGGCACCCGAGTAATTAAACGATGCGCCTCGAGGGGGGGTTGCTCCACATCAGGAGACGATGACCAATTACATTTCGATAATGCAGAGGCAACTGGGGATAAGGGTGATGAGGGTGTAGAATTTCCACTTTGACTACTTGAAACTTCAGAAAATGATGCTAATTTTGCACCGAGACTCTTCCTCTTCCTCCTTCTACCTCTTTCTTTTCCAGTTTTGACCATGAGATTACCGGGTTGGGATGCTTTCATTGGATCAGAGAGCTGAACCGCACTGGATGGCAATTTTCTTTCATCTGGAGTATCCAACAAATGACTATTCTGTTTATGGTTTTCTGAAGTCTGCATCAAATGCTGAGATATTTCCTGTTCAGAGGGTTCACCTTTACCATAAGAATATCTGCCACAGTCAGCCTGCATTGTTGAAGTTGTGTCCTGTTCAACTGAGCAAAACAGATTATTCATCTTACCAGACACAGATAACTTACTCTTTCTCTGGTTACAAGGAAGTAGAGGGGTTTTCCCTGCCCGTTTTATGGTGGTGTGGATGGAGTTATCATCGCCCTCCAAGGAGCTAGATGGAAATATGAAACAAAATACCAGTAAAATTAAGGATGCAACAAGAAGGAATCCAAGGAAGGATTTTTTTACTCGCATCCAAAACATGGATTTCTTACAGCTACCTTGCACATCATAAGGGAAACTTGCCTTCATGGGTATCAGAAAAATACCAGTAGCCAGAGCAAGTTCAAGATCTCGATGTACCATAGCTGCAGAAAAATCACTTTGGTATGATATCAGAAGCTTGGTTGACTCCCCAGGTTGAAGAGCAAAACCTCTGCAAGCATGAATCTTAAAACCATCCAACCCACATTCTCTCCCAGAAACTCTGATTGTTTTCACCTCCAATGGCAAGTCTCCTGTGTTCTTGGCATATAGCTCTTTCACTAAAGGCTCAGAACAGGCAGAACTCAACTCTTTCATGTGAAGTAAGGAATACGGAAGAGAGAAATTGAGGGGCTTGGGCATTTTAAGGTCAAAATTTATACTCTGAACATTCTCAGATCTCTCAAGGAAAACTAGGGAAAGCAACCCTCCAAAACCCCTTAAAGGTATCCACTCAACACCTGTAAGATTGTTTCTTATCAATGCTGAACCACTCCACCCACATGGCTTGGATGGATAAAAAATAATTGGCCCTAAAGTTACATAATCATAAGGGTGCACATAAGCCTCTGTCACTGCACTCTCCGGTACTGAGAACCCATACTTTGTTGGAGTAGTAGCTTCATCTAGAACTAAATTACCAGATGAAGAGGGGCGCAATAAATCATCTAGACCCCCACATTCATCAATTATTTCTCCTGAGTTCAAGATAAGCTGCACCATAACTGCATGTTGGCTAGGATTCTTTACAGTGATCCACCTAGAGACATAACTTCCAACTTGAACCATTGGGAATAGAACCTCACGGTCTTCAAGCATGGACATGCCACCAGTGGTTCCTTGAGACACCCAGTTTCGAAGAACTAATTCATCTACATCTGCTGTCTCTATAACCTGCATGTACAAGTAGCAGTGGTTTTAGTGATTATCAAAATTACAAGATGATAATATAAGTAGTTTAAGGCAACATAAGTAAATTTTCTCCCAATATCATATCAAGGGAATTCCCCTACGGTGCATAACAAACATATACAACAATTTGCAGAAAGATAAATAGCAAATGAAGGGAAAATGATTATAATGAAATTTCTTTGTTTTAAAAATTGCAAAATAAGGATTGCTGTCCTCTGTAAAACATCATATAATACTTTAAAGTAACTAGATCAATAGACAGGGTATATAAATAAATAGAGACAAGCCTGTTCATTTTATTACTTGTTTCTCTTTCCTGAAAAGCAAATGATTATACTGAAATTGCTTAACGCGTTTGTCCTAGAGAACCCTAGCCATGTATTGTCTCAAACCTATTCAACTCTCAGTTCTCCAGAATTAGGTCCATAGATCTTGAAAAAAATCAGAATTAGGATTCTTCAAATCAACAACTTAGATAGGTATATCCACTATATTGTTAATGCAGAATTTAAATAGAAATGACATTCATTTCTATGCTACTAAGCCCTGACACATAATTCATGTGTGAAGATAACTAAAAGGTAAGCAGACAGTAATTGTCAAGTTTAATATCCTACGCAAGAATATCCAAATGGAATATTTATACAGTTCATGCATCATAGAAACATAATAACAAGGCACTTACAAAGTATGCTACTAGATTCAGTTGAACTAGACCACTTTAGCATGGGTGGGTGGGGGGGGGGGGGAGGTATTCATGAGACTCTATACTCAATTTTGAATTACGTGATTGAAAACAATTCATCAATAAATGTGTTAAATTAAAACAAGGACAGAGGGAGCTAGAGATCCACACCTTGACATTTGGAGGCGATTGCATGCTTCTGACCACATACTCTGCCCTCATATTTCCAGATTTGACGAGTTTAGACTTCTCTTCTACTCCAACAGATGAAAGCCTTTGATGTTCAAAACAGATATGCAGTATGTCCTCGCAAAGAATCTCGATCTGGGGACTAGTTGAGTCATTTGTAAGAATCACCAGTTTACAGTTCTCTCGCAAGTTGGACGCTTTAGGTGGCATGTCATGCACATTAATGTGCAGGTGACTACAATAAATAATGCCAACTTGTGTAACAGTACTGGGGAAAAGCAGCAAGCCATCCATGTACTTAATATGGAAAAGCTCAGTGTCAGCAACTTCTAGAACTTTAACAAAACTTAAAACACTAGGGCCATAATTTCTTAGAGAAATAGTAATAACAGTCTCTCTGCCATCATATGCTGGTAGACCCTCAAGAGTTGCTGAAACAAACAAACCAGCCATATCATCATTGCCAAAATGACTATCCATTTCAGCTTCGATAGGAACCATAATAGTATCAGACTTGTCTTGTGAGTACCTCAGTAAATGCAAACAAAATGCACCAACAATTTTCCCTTCATGTCCAACTGTAACATCTATGTCCATTAGAGTTTCAGAGCTATGTGGACCAATCTCCCAGTTCCTGTGAGGCTTGATTGCAACCACTGGTGAACCAATTTGACTACTCTTCACAACCAAGAGGTTCTTAATAGTTGGGAAGATAATATTATCAAAAACCTGAAAATTATTTATACCGCAAGTTGCTTCAGTTTCAACAGAATTCTGCCCTATAGAAGCTGATATCCAAGCAGTTATTTCCTCCACATAAAGGGTTTCATCAAACGGATTGGACAATATGAAATTCTTGCTCAACCTTCCATGAGGAGAAATTTTCAAACCTAATAAAGGCTGAATTCCAAAGGGAGATTCACTAGCATATCCTTTAGCCTCTACTATGAATCCCCCAAAACTTGTCTGCAAAATCAGGTGAGCTGATGACAAGCCCAGACATCTAGGGAAGAAAACAAGACAAATCAAAGCTGATTCACCAGGTCCTAGTGAAACCTCACTGAAGTTACAAGGGTAGAACTGTAAGTCATCGCTGAATGGTTCATAGAGGTGTAATGCGCTATCGTTGCATGTATTTGCCACAGTTAAGAAAGCTACTGAAGGAGAATACAAATATCTTTGTCCCCAGTCCAGCACAGCAGGGTCAATCTGTACATTGGGGGGAAAGGAATCAACAGAGGAACTAGATTTGGACATCTCAGAATTCTTTGACAGAAAATTTGTTGTCTTTTGCTTAAGTAAATAGCGTCCACAGAAAGAACTATCATCTTTACGAAAGCCCTCAGCTTGAAGGGATGATGCATCGTTAGTTCCTTCTCTTGAATTCAAAGAGCAAGAAACCACCTCTCCATTAAGTAACTTAAACAAACCATAGTCAGATGACCAGCTAATGTTACTTCCCTGTTTGCTATCTTGAGCTAACCCTACACAAAATGGACCATTGTACTGACTACCAGAATCTCCTATAGAAGCTTCTTTCGGACTTTTCTCTTTATGATTAAATCCAGATAATGTTGAAGGAAAGCAGAATTTACGATTGTCTGGACACACACTTTCAAAACTGCTGTGGATAGTTGGAGACCCATAGCCTAAACCAGTGTCACCAACAATGGTGTCCGGAAAAACCGAACTGTAACTTTTCCCAAAAGATGCACAAGCATCATTTTCTAGTGGATTTTGCATTCCATTTGCAGAGCACAACCCATATGCAGTGAGGAGAAAGAAGGCACATAACAGAACCACAAAACAATTGAATGTTTTGGTTGGTTGCAACAATCTCCTATTTGAGCCACAAACACAGGTAAGAATTTTGTTCAATCAACACATAAATTAATATGCAAAACAACTACAACACATAATGCTCATTCCACTGCCAGGGAAGTTTATTTGCCCAAAAAAAAAAAAAAAAAATATTCTACTCATCACTCCCTTTGTTTTCATTCCAGCACAGCAGGCCAAAAAATTTACCATGATTTCTGCTCAATAAAAAGAAAAAACTAAAGTACACTCTGATCACACTATCATTTAACAAACGTCAATATCACATATTTAATTATAAATAAAACAGTACCTTCTGCAAAAAAATCATAAATAAAATAGTATAAAGCCTGAAAATGGTTATGCGACAAAAATTTGACCAAATGCAGGAAAAGTTAACAGTTATAGCATTAATTACAAAACAACAAACCAATTCTCTACACGAACTTCATGTGTGTAATACATTAGATTAGATTAACACCAAACATTACCAAAAAAATATTAAAAAAATACGTACAGAAGATATGAAAACAATAACTGAAAATTCAACTTCGCATGCCAGAAATAGAAGGTAAATGAATCCTTATATGCACCGTTACGGTGAAAAGTTCAAATCATTACCATCCAATCATCTGCAACACCAAAATCACTTACTCAACAAAACTAAATAACCAAAAATCGAAATAAAAAATAGCTTCCTTAAGCACAGCATTCTCCTTACCCAGAATTCAGAATCATCAACCCAAAAAAGAAAAGAAAAAAAAATACCAGCACCAAAAAACTCTCAACTTAAAACAATCATAATCCTCCCCCACAAAAGTTAAAAAAAGGAAAAACTTTACTCACAAAATAGTAACAAGAACTGAAAAGTGAAAACCCCACAAAAAAAAAAAAAAGACCCCAAGTTCAAAAAATGGAAAAAGTTTCAAAATTTCATAGAACCCAGAAACGTATAAAGAAGAAAACAATGAAGATAAGTCACGAAGCCGATGATGGATTGAAGAAAAAAGAAAGTGAAAATGGAGGAGAGTGGTGAAAGATGGGTACCATGGGTTTGAAGAAGTGATGATTATTAGGGTTTGAAGCTCCATGGGAGTAAAAGGGAACAACCCATGCGACGTTGGAGAGAGTATTTGGTGTTGGTATTCGTTACAGCGGTCAGAAACTCGATAGCTGTGAATGAAAATGAATGAATGGCTTGTGTCTGAGAATTAACCAAAGTGCTGAGAAAGAAATAAAGAGAGAGAGAGAGACAGCAGTGAGCAAAATAAATTATATGGTCACTTGGAATTACTGTCCTCCAATGAAGCGACGTCGTTGGCTTGTGGTCCAATGTTGGCTTGTATCGGGAAATGTCTATGGGATTTTACCAATCTAAACCTTAAGATAACTTAAAGGCTTAATTGCACTTTTGGTCCCTCAGGTATCACGATTGTGTAATTTTGGTCCTCTGGATTTTAATTGCGCCAATTGGATCCTCCAAATATCACGATTGTGCAATTTTGGTCCCTCAAGTTTCAATTGTGCCAATTGGGTCCACCACATATCATGATTGTGCAATTTTGATCCCCCAAGTATCACGATTGTGCAATTTTGATCCTCCAAGTATCACGATTGTGCAACTTTTAACATCAATAGCCTACGAAGCACATGTGCGACTGATTTGGCACTTAATGAGACTAGTTTGGCAGCTTAGGTGTCATTCTTATGTGACACTTAATGATGTCCATTTGATCATTAAATGATGTGAGATGTCAATGATGTCTTATAAGAATGTCCCGTAAACTGTTAAGTTGACTTCACTAAGTGTCAAATTAGTCTCACGTGTCCTATGTAGGCTATTGACGTTAAAACTTGCACAATCATGATAATTGGGGGACCAAAATTGCACAATCATGATATGTGGGGACCCAATTGGCGCAATTGAAACTTGGGGGACCAAAATTGCACAATCGTGATACTTGGAGGACCCAATTGGCGCAATTAAAACCCGGGGGACCAAAATTGCACAATCGTGATACCTGGGACCAAAAGTGCAATTAAGCCTAACTTAAAAATAATGTTAGTAAAGGTTTTGTTCACTTTTTGAATTGTTATTTTAATGATTATTAAATATTTGATTGGTTATAACGTTACGCTTATATAAGACTTACTACTAGATTTGGGGTTGATGTGTTTGGAATAACTCGGGTGGATTATTTCGATTAGCCCAATCGTAGGTTTCGATTTAATTTTACGAATCAATTGATTGAATGAAATATATAAAAAGGATCCGAATCCTTTGTATTCATCAAATTTAAGTATTCATCTCTAATCTATAATTAGGATCTTATATATTTATTTTACATTAATATATTTATCCTATATAAAATTTAATCAACGGTCAAAATCTCCTTATAATATCCTATAAAAATAGAAATATATTTATTTTATTTGATTTTTATTCAACTGGATCGGTGCATCACAGCCCTTCCACCAAACCAAACAAATAGTTTGACACTAATTTACTAAGTCCATGTAAATTTTACAACTATAGCTATACATAAAAATAAAAAAAGTTATTATAACGGTTGCAGAAAAAAATACACTCAAAAATCAAATATAACTCTTAACATCACATCATATTTTTCGCGTAAATTCATCCATGGAAAAAGGGTGGAGTTGGTATGAATAGTAAAAAATTCAAACCCATTAATCAATTAATGATTTTTTATTTTTGTAGCTGACGTGCCAATTGTACAAAAATGTAAAACAACCGTCTTAATTGACAAGGTAATAAAAAATGTGTCAAGAGCATGATTGGTAAAGATATATTTTTCTTATTTCAGTTGTTTTTTAATTAAAAAGTTGTTTCATATATAATTTATTATGTTTGATAATTAGATTAAATTTATAAAAAAGTTTTTTTTGAAGAAAAAAAATTATTTTATATCATCTAATTTATTTTAGCTTAAGATTGTTGTGATTTGATTATTTTTCATTCTACAAACTCTCTTCCCTATTTATCGCTACAAAACTAACTTCCAACTAAATATTATTAAATTATACAAATAACTTCATATCATTTTTCATAATTTACTATATAAAAGTGATTTTTTTTATACTACTCAAACGAAATAGATTATCTTAAAATCGCTTTTTAACAAATATATCCAAACAAAAACAGATTTTGATTATAATCGATTATCTCAATAATCAATTATATAATATACACAATATAATCTATGTTTTTTAACTTTCTCAAATACACTCTGAATGTCATGCGTAAGTAACGGGAAGGTTGATGGAAAGAAAAAAGATGCACTCATTCATTCATCTAGAGACTGAAAGAAATATCTGAGAAAGAGGGGAAATATTTGTGAAAGATGTATTAATGGGCCTCATGGTATGAAGATATCGAGAAGAAAGAGTAGGATGAAGAAGGCAATTTGGATCGTAGTAAATATTTAATTTGATATCTAAAATTATAGGATCCTATCAACTTAGTCTCTCATATTATTAATATTTCAAAATGATTCTTGGAATTTTAAAATATAAAAAATGCATCTTTGATATTATCAACTTAATATCATTATAGTCCATGTAAATATCAATGAAAGGACGAATCTGATTAGCTTTCTGAAATTTCAGGAATTATTTTAAAATATTAATAACATGGAAGACTAAGTTGATACGATCCTATATTTTCAAAAATCAAATTGGATATTTATTCATTTAGAATCAGAGGAATGGAGGAGAAAAAATATTTATTTTTAATTAATAAAATATTACATAATTTGTGTCATTATTCATACCATTGATTGGTGTATGAGAACTGACATTCACCTCTGAAGTGAATCCCACATTTCAGAGACGCCATATATTTTTATCAAGCCCCTGTAACCAAACCAATCAAGTAGTCTTGTACAAAATTTTTATTTCGACACAATTTTTTTTATAATTATAGTTAGATTTATAAGAAAAAATACCCACACCAAAAAATGCTTAACCGAAAATAATCGAGTAAACATCCAATTTGATCCCTGAAATTATATAGTCGTATCAACTTAATCCCCCATATTATCAATATTTCAAAATGATCCCTGGAATTGCAGAAAATTAATCAGATTCGTCCTTTCGTTGATATTTGCATGGATTATAATGAAATTAAGTTAGTAATGTCAACGATGCATTTGAAACTAAGTAAATAATGTTAGGAATGAATTTGCTACATTTTGAAATTCTAAGAATCATTTTGAAATATTAATAATGTGAGGGATTAAGTTGATATGACTCTATAATTTCAGGGATCAAATTGGATGTTTATTCGAAAATAATCATGATCCTCCTTCTCAAAATTTAAAATAGGAAAAACTTTAATCAAAGAATCAGAGAAGAAGAAGCGACCACCAGAAACAAAATAGTAAGAACAACTTAAAAGTGAAAATCCACAAAAATAAAAATAAAATAAAAAAGACCCCAAGTTCAAAAAATGGAACAACAAACTCAAAATTTGTATAAAAAAGGGTAGCAATGAAGACAAGGCACAAAGATGATGATGGATTAAAACATAAAAACAAAAATGGTGAAGAGTGGTGAGAGATGGTACCATGAGTTTGTAGAGTCGACGATGAAGGTTTGGAGCTCCATGGGAGTGAAAGGGAACAAACCATGCGACATTGGAGCGAGTACTTGGTGTGGTGTTGGTTGCTGCACTCAGAAATTTGATAGCTATGAATGAAAAAGAATGATGTCTTGACTCTGAGAAAGAACCAAAGTGGAGAGAGAGGGACGAAGAGAGAAGTGAGCGAGATAATTATATAGAATCTGTTTGGTTTAGATTATTTTTAACATAAAGATAAAAATAATGTTTCTTGAAATAATTATTTTGAAAGTTATTTGTTCCTGAACTTTATCCCAACATGATTTTTAATTATGATTTTACCTTTACATAATCTAAAACAAACGGGTCACTAGTAAATTGGAATTACTATCCTAGATTGAAGCGACGTCCTTGTGTTGTGGTCGAATGTTTGATCTGTTGTCTCTATGGTTAGGGATTCATATTATGTTCGTGTATGTGGAATGACGCAGATGGGTTCTTTCGATAGCTGAGTCACTGATTCTACGGCCGGTTTAGCTCTATAATCAAAATAAAGTGACTGGATGAAAAATATATAAAATAAAAAAACAATATTTATTTTATTTGATTTTTACTCAACTTGACCTATTGAGTTTCATCACAACCATTCAACCAAACTGATCAAATTGTTTGGAATTAATTTACGAAGTTGCTACAAGTTTTACAATTATAGTAGCAACACATATAAAGAAAAAAAATTATATTGAGTCTAGAAAAAAGTACACTCATCAATGAAATGTAACTCATAAAATTACATCATAGTTCACTCATTTACAACATCAAATAATTTTTTACAATAAAAATGGACCTTTTTTTTTAAAAAAAAGAGCAAAAAAAGTTCATCCTCACTTCACTCATTAAATTAAATATAATATGTATGTGAGAAAGAGGAAAATTATTTATGAAACAACTAATGGGTTAATAAATCTCAAGGTATGAAGAGATTGAGATAAAATACAGGAAGAAGAAAAAATAGAATCACAAGAATAAAGAGAAAGAACATTTGTTTTTAATTAATAAAATAATATATAATTCCATGTCATTATTCATACCATGAAATTTTGATCAAACTACTGGTGTTTTAGAAATTATTTACTAATATAATATTATTTTGAAACATTTTATCAAAATGCGGTGATTTTTCCCTTATTGATTTTTTTATTGCTGACGTGATATGCACTAATCCACGTGACGTATCTAGTGGCACCACGTGACGTATCTGATTACTATTCCAAGTGACATATTTTATCAGAAAAAAATACACTCAACAATCAAATATAACTCGTAACATTACATCATACTGGAACGTTTTCGCGTAAATTCATCCATGGAAAAAGGGTGGAGTTGATGTGAATAGTAGAAAATTCAAACCCATTAATCAATTAATGATTTTTTATTTTTGTAGCTGACGTGCGAATTGTACAAAAATGTAAAACAACCTTTCATAAAAAAAAAAAATGCAAAACAACCTTCGTAACTGACAGGATAATAAAAAATGTGCCAAGAGCATGATTGAGAAAGATATATTCTTCTTATTTCAGCTGTTTTTTAGTTAAAAAGTTATTTCATATATAATCTATCATGTTTGATAATTAGCTTAAATTTATAAAAAAACTTTTTTTTTGGGGAAAAAAGTTGTTTTATGTCATCTAATTTGTTTTAGCTTAAGATTGTTATGATTTGATTATTTTTCATTCTACAAACTCTCTTCCCTATTTATTCCTACAAAACTAACTTGCAACTAAATATTATTAAATTATTCAAATAACTTCATACAATTTTTAGTAATTTACTATGTAAAAGTGATTTTTTTTGCACTACCCAAATGTAATAGATTATCTTAAGATCGCTTTTCAGCAAGCATACCCAAACAAAAACAGATTCCGATTATAATCGATTATCTCAATAATCACGAATCATGTGTTTCTTAAGATTTTAAAAATTTTTCGCAAGCAGATATGTAGTTTTCGCAAGGCTGGACGATAACTCTTTTAAAGACAAAGAGAGCTCTTCCCAAAAACGAGTTGGACGCTAATTTAGTTTGATAAAGATAAGCAAAGAGCGCAATTAAAAAGCAATTCAATCCCACAAAATTAGTTAGATAATAAATTGAAGCAAAGATAAGGGAGAGAAAAGAACACAGAGATATTATCCTGGTTCACTCTTCACCAAAGAGCTACGTCCAGTCCTCTCTACGTGAGAGTTTTAACCACTATAACAAAAACCCTTTGCTACAAAGTATTCAATACCTCTTCAGGCAAGTATTCTGAACCTCTTCAAGTTCTCTAAGTATTCTTTTACAGACAAGCCTCTTCAGGCTCAACCAACTAAGGTTTTGAAATGAGTTGTGTTCTACTAGTTCACTAACTGTGAGAATTCGAAACTAAAGCTTAGAACTCTTGGAATAAACGCAAAGAGTGATATGAAAGTTTAAGAACAGAGTAAGCTTGTAAGCAGAGATTTCTCTTGGTAGCTTGTGTTTTCTTGTATGCTTGTATTTTTCGCTCAAGTTAGGTAACCTTGCATCTTCAAGGGGCGGAGGTATATATAGCCTTCTGTCTTTGAACAAGCTTCAGTCTTCAACGGATGAAAAAAGATCCGTTCTGATCATGCATTAAATGCTTTGGTCCGTTGAGTCTGATAACCTCTTTGACGCTTCTGATGAGCAAAGTAGACTATCAGGATCATAGCTAGAAATGGAACTGACATAACCTCTTTGCAATCGAAAGTTGAATTTTGTCATTCTCAAAGAAGAAGGTCAACTTCTTTATGTGTCAGGGACAGTCTGGCTTTTGCTTTTATCCTTTAACGAATATTACAAAGAATGTTTGTCCCAAGGATACAAGCTTTTTACAGAGGATAATAAATTAAATGCCTCACAAGGTATTCGCGCTTAAACATATAAAGCAATATTTGACTATAGCTATTACATAAGTATCGGAATAGTCTTTGGACTCATGGTTCTACTTATTATCGTCTAGTTTGAGTAAGACGTAAATCACTTTAAAAGGTTGCACGAGATAAAGTCTTTGGACTCAAATAAGTTTTATCCTGCACACTTAATATAAAACGTTAGTCCATAAGAAATCTTTGTTCTTCTTAAATTAGCCCTTTGTTAACATCAAAACTTAAGGAATTACTTGGACCATAACCACTTTGGTTCCAACAATCTCCCCCTTTTTAATCATGACAAAACATACTAATTTGATTGAACAAAGAGTCTTAGAGAGCTGAAAAGCTCCCCCTAAGACAAATATTCTAAACATTTAAAACATATAAGACAAATATAAGCATTTAAGCATGGATAACCAAACATGTTATAACACGCAATCAGGATATATTCAATCAATCCATTTTCTCCCCCCTTTTGTCATCAGACACAAGAGTGAGAATCACATCATAGTCGATATATTTGAAAGCAATAAGTATAAAACAATTTTAAGAATGAGGAGGAGGAGGAGGTTTTGGAATAAAATTTTGAAACATAGCCGCAATCTTCTGAAGAAGCACTGCGTTGTTGGCTTCTATGGACCGTTGGACGAACTCCTGATACTCAGGAGGGATAACAGAGGCGGAACATTCAGTTGTGGCCCTCGTTGCTTCCATATCTCTTTGATCAGGAACTACACTGAGAGTCTGAGAAGGAGATGGATCAGCAGGATGGACTACTGAGAGAGGGATAGGTTGAGACTTAGATGGGGCTGAGTTTGCAACTTGTTCCACGCCCTAAGCATGAGTTTCAGAAGACGGTTCCTCATAAATGATCTTGGTGTCCCCAGTTTCTTCAGGAATAACAGGTTTAGGAGGGGCAGGAGGAGGAGCATCAGGATCAATGACAGGTTTGGGTGGAGGTGGAAGCACATCAAATATGATCTCAGCATCATCGTACTTGTTTTCTCTCCATTTGGGAGCAGGTGGAGGCAGCTCATCTCTAGGATATAGAGGCATCCCAAAGATATCGTCTATGATCATGAAGTCAGCCTCATAGATTCGATACCGTCTTGGGTAGATACGAATCTTTTCTTTCTCCTCAATTGATAGACCAGACGATGATGCTGCTTGAGAGCATCTCCAGACGTGGTTTTCCCAATAGACCTTTGCATCTGGGTCATATCTAAATCTGGGGTCCTTCTTCCAGATGTGAGCTAAAGCCACCGAGTCATCTCGAGGTCTCTTCCAAAAGAGAGGATCAAAGATATTTCTGTAAGGCAGCATCCACGTCTCAAGCCTTTTGCGAAGGTCCTTATTCTTGTTTGGATCCAGAATTGGAATCCTTGGACAAGCTCGAGGAGGGACAAATCCTACTCTTGTATCTGAAGTCCTTGACCAAAACTTCATGGGAAGGTTGTGATGAATCTTGGCTTCTAGAGACATATCACACTCTTTGCGCACAGCATAGTAGGGAAGAAAGTCACGAATATTAGAATACTCTTTCCAAGCTGTTGGATAGCTTGGAATAAATTTGATATCTTGATCAAGAAAGATGTTGGTTAGACTATACGTCCTTGCTCTCCTTTCGTATTCTGTTTTGCAGCCTTTCTTCTTTTCATTGAGAAGGGTCACATGTCGTTGGACGTTATAGTGGCACCATTGGAACGCCTTATCCTTGATGAGATTAGGATAGACTTTCCTTGGAGGAAACTTATTTTTCTCAAGATAGACGACCAAGGGTCCAAGAGTAGTGTAGAGATGAGTTGCCAAAGGTTCAGTGGAAGTGTGAGGGATGGGGTAGTAGCCATGCTCAGGGGGTGGTCCAGAGGGGTTTGAAGAATGAGACGACCCCACTTATGTAGGATAATCCCATTAGTTTCAGATCATTCTCAAACGATAATATTCATAAAAGACACATAATATCAGAGTAAACGTAGCAGGATAAACCAAACCATATATATATATATATATATATGATGGCCCCATCAAGAGGGCTATAAAGGTACGTTAAAGAAAACTGAAAACCAAAATACATCTAAAGATTTCAAAAAGAAGAAACTCTCAAAGTTCACCAGTACTCTCTCCCAACCAACTCTCAAAATACATAAAAACCTTCCCACATAGTCCTAGAGACGCACTGGCTGGCATCTCACTCTCAGTGGTGAGGATACCTCGAGCTACCCTGTGATAAACCCGCAATCTCAAATCCATCCAGGTTTTCTGCTGGCTCTTCATCTGCTTGTAGAAGTCGAACATGTACATACATACAAAAAGAACAGAGAGATAAGATATACAGCACATATATAATAGGGATAATGCAATGTAGATTATATAGCAAACACAACCATCTCTCAAGTCAACACTTATACTATATGTATCTCCTTCCTACATGCATGCCGGCCGGTACTAATCACCCTTCTAAGGGCACATCTCGTCCGCACATCGGACCATAAGTTGATTTGTCCCGATAATCCGTTTCGCTCGCCGTGACCCATAAGAGTGCATCACCGCTCAACTGCCCCTGACAGAGAGGGTTGTCTGGACCTCCTTGGAAGATCCACCGGCAACTGTAAAGACTCAGGGTCCAGTCGGGATAATAGGACGTGCCCAAGACCGCCACGACACGATAGGGGCTACCATACCGGTCTCATGTGGGTACACCTGTGTCCAATATATCCCCTAGGTTACACAGACCTTCCCTTCCATTTTCCGCACCTGCACTCGGTGCACCAACCTCGTGTGTCCCATTCCACACGGCTCGCCACTTGGCACATGAATATGCATATGCTATGCATGTCATCCATCTCTTTTGAGCTGATGTCGTAACACATGCAAACTTGCTCTTAGCACACGAGCTCTAAGCTCTAAATGTACCATATGAGCTCCAAGCTCCACTGTAATCATATGAGCTCCAAGCTCCATTGTTTCACATGATCTCCAAGCTCCACTGTATCATAGGAGCTCCAAGCGCCCATTATAACTTATGAGCTTCAAGCTCTAACCACAATCTCAAATATTGACTATCAGCTCAAACATCCACAATGGATCAAAGCCTTTAACAATCTCAACCTCCATGTTCTCATACATACACGCATCTCCAGGCCATACAACAATCTATCATGTTCATGCTCAATAAAACAACAACCATATCAATATACCACATGCTATCATCATCATTCAATAAGCATGCATACATGATAGTTAAAACCTCAACATACCAACTCAACATATAACATCATATTGAACATGTCATTCTCAACATACCAACTCAACATATAACATCATATTGAGCATGTCAATCTAAGCTTAACAACGCATAAAGCATGTAGAACACATACTCACAATTAACTCACATATAGCACATCAAGCATTTATTCACAAGTAACTCATCTAGAGCACATCATCACTATTATACCAAACATTCCAATCATTCATCCAACCATAGTCATCTAGCCTAGGGTGTATCTTTAATGGTGATAGCCCAAAAATACCTACACCTACGGTCTAGGTACTTTGTCCAGGCTCAACCTTACGTAGGGTTTAGGGTTACCCTACACCATACAAAATATACAAGCAAGCTATATAAGCTACTCTTGCCTCCCCAATGTGTGCACTCTTTCTCCCCACCTTAGAGTAACCTAGTAACTCTCACGAACCCACGAACACTTGCTCACGGCCACAGCCCCGTTCCACCACCGGTATCCATGTACGCTTTAGAACGATGAAACACGGTCTAATCCTTCATCACAAATCATAATCACAATTAGTAAAATCAAACAAAACACACCTAGTCCTTAGGAACTAGGGTTCGGCCCCATAACTAGGAAAATGCTAGAAGTGTTAAAATTTCACAAACTCTTGGATCTATGATCCTTAAGCATAGAAGACACTCCTGTAAGTCATGGAATTCAAGAATTTGAAACATAACTCTTGATTTGGGACAAGTAGGGTTTCGGCCCTCTTTTGTTATATGAAGCTAGGAAAGGTTTTTAATTCAATTCTTTGGAGATTCAAAGACATTTAGGTGTGATAGGATCAAATCAACATTTCTTTAACAACAATTTGAATAAAACTTCATAGATTCACTACTATGGGAATTCGGCCACTCTATAACCCTAGGGGTTAGAGAGCTCTTATGAGTACAAATTCTTAAGATTATGATAGAAAACATTGAATCTAGATCAAGAAAATTGGTTTGACATCAATATGATTTTTCATGAATTTTGGAAGTTCAAGAACACATATGAACACATAGAGCTTCCATGGATAAAAGTGAAGATCAAGAGCTTAAAGATGAGATTTATACCTCTTAGATGATAGAGAAGATCAAGATGAACAACTTTGTTTCTCAAAGTTTATGGAAAATCCTTGAAGAAGTTAGAGTGATAAAGACTTGAAGGTGATGAAGAAAGAAAAGAGAGAGTGAGGAGAGAGAGGGATGGCGTGAAAAGAGAGAAGAAAAGAGGATAAGGGTCCTTATATACCACTTTCTAGGTGAGCATGATCATTTCTTTTAAGAGCAAATTGGAATTTCACCAAAAGTTGTACTAGAAACTTCAACACTTGAACTTAAAGAATAAAGTGAAGGAGAAAGAAATATGAGATAGTAATTACATATATGGATGGCGTGGAGTATATGTGAAGGAAGGGTAAGGATTGTATAAAAATTACTTAAGGGCAAAAAGGTCATTTCCTATAGGGGCAAAATTGTAATTTCTACACCCTAATCATTACTATGGTGAGTCACCCATGTGATTCACCCTTGGCTATCAGTCTAGGTGAGTCACCCATGTAATCATGACTTTAGAGATAGGATAAGGTGAGATGGCTTTGAAAGCGACCTTATGCTTATCCGTTACCGGTTCCGGTAGTCTCGTACGCAGATCGGGTTTCGTTTGAGTCGTCAACCCAAACCTTAACCATAATTCTCTACCAGTAATGTAGAGTAAGAATATATCTATGTTGGATGCCAAATCACTTCTAAGACATAGATAAAATGCATACAATTTATCAATCTTAGAAAACAGTGAAAGTTGGGGTGCTACATTTGGAGGTGGTGTGGAAGGCGTTTCGTATTGGTATTCTGGTGGTAGTATAGGGCTTTTGGGATGTTGAGACGTAGAAAGGGGTGAGTGTCTAAGGAAAAAGACAGGGAACCTTTGTTGGACGTCAGCCTAGTTGGAGCTTTCGTTTCTGAAAATTTTACGGGGAATGCGTCTATATTTTCTTTTTCGGTACATCATTCTGGGGTAGGGTGCACCATAAGGTTGGAAGGGGTGATCTCCCCATGGTGTGAACTAGTCTTCGGGTTTAGTTGGTGAGATAAGGGTTTGTGTTTGAGGTAAGGTGGGGGTTGAAAGGGTTGTGGATGTTGAGAGTTTAGGGTTAAGTCTTCAATCTCAAAAGATTGATCAACAACAGAAGTAATAACTGAACTAGAGTGAGGTTCAGTATTACCTTTTGCCTTGGCTCTTGCGTTTCTTACCCTTGTTGAGACAGGTTTGGGCATAGGTGCTTCAAAGGAGGGCTCCAACCTTGGACCTTTGATTGCCTTAGAGATAGGCAGATTGTCCTCATCGTCCTCATCAATTGGAGCTAGAATTAGCTTCCTCTTTCTAGAGGGTTGGACGGTGAGCTTTGGACCAACAGGTGGAGTCCTAGATTTTGGACGAGCAGGCTCGGTTGAGCGTCCAGCAGTGTTCAGACGATTCAACAGATCCTTGCGTCTGAGCGCCTTTCAGCTTACTTTCTGGCTTGGACTTCTTGAGACAGTCCAATTGCTTCATCACCAAGCTTTGCCTACTAAACTCAGGTTGATGCAAGCGTTCAATACCATGAATACCATAGTATTTGGTCTTTCGTTCTGGACCCAAATTTTTGAGGTCATCATAGACCATGTGTTTCTCAAAAATCTTTGAAAGAAGGGCAGCATAGATGATTGATGTGTTCTTCCCAGAACCTTCAATGGCATACTTGAAGAATGAAAAGAGAAGGTGGAGAAGATTTATCTGCCTTTCCAGAATCAGATGAACCAAGCAGAATTGATGAGCCTTCGAAACATTATCCTTCGACCCAGCCTTGTGAAGGATTGACTTGGTCAGAATCTGATGAAGAACCCTAGCCTTGTCAGTCATATTTGAGGCTATGAGTTTGTCATCCAAGTTCTTCAAAAGACAGTCTCTGATGGTGGTAGCATCACCAATTTCTTCATTCCATTTATCTTCAACAGTGATTCCAGATTGAGTGCACCCAATCGCATTTGAAATGATTGCTTCAATACTATCACTTTAGTGTCAAGCACTTTGTTGTGGATTTCCCTCGCAAAAATTGTGGTGCTAGTCCAGAACTCCCTAACCAAAATAGGGTAGGGACTGGAGAACCTTCGAAGAAACTCGACCATCCAGCAGCATGGATGTTTGGGAAAACATCTATCCTATTATTAGCCAGAAACTGTAGATTGAATATAAACTTTACCAGAACATCAGCGGTCTGAACATTAAAGGTCTTTCCTTTACCCTTAGCAGTAGCAGCAAAAGAAGTTGCCATTGTTTCATAAAAGAGGTTTTTAGAGAAGAAGGGTTTTTAGAGAGAACTTTTCTTATCGACGATGAAAGAAGAAAGATTAAAGCTTTTTGTAAAGGTTTAATTTTTAACAAGATTTAGCTTTTAAAGATAAGAGAAGAGAGAACGAAAACCTTTTGTATTTTCAGAGAGAGGGTGGCGAAACGACGTGCATTAAATGCCTGACACACGTTCAGACTTTGAGACAGTAAAAAGCATTTTTGGCAAACAATGAAAATAAAAACCGACTCAGTTAACGGAATGAGAGTTAATAGACAAAGATTGAGTTCCATTAATGCATTAGACGAAAAAAAATTGGACGAGCATACATTGGACTAAGGCAAACATTGGACGCATGCATTAGACTCTCATTTAGTCAATGAAATGCATGTTCAGATATTTTCTTATGAATGTGAACCTATCTTCAGTTAATGGTTTGGTGAAGATATGTGCCCATTAATAGTCAGTATCAATAAATTGAATATCAATTGTCCCTTTTTGCATATAGTCTCTAATGAAATGATGCTTTATTTCTATATGCTTTGCTCTAGAATGCAGTATGGGGTTTTTAGACAAGTTGATGACAGCAGTATTATCACACATGATTGGAATGTTACTTACAAATACGTTGTAGTCTTCCAACTGATGTTTAATCCATAGCAGTTGTGAGCAGCAACTGGCAGCTATAATGTATTCAGCTTCAGCAGTTGATAGAGCAATTGTGCTTTGCCTTTTGCTTGACCAAGAGACCAGATTAGCTCCAATGAAGTGACAACCTCCACTGTTGCTTTTTCTTTCTATTCTGTCTCCAGCATAGTCAGTATCACAGAATCCAACTAATCTGTAATTATCAAATTTCTTATACAAAAGACCCAAATTAGTAGAACCTTTGAGATATCTAAAGATTCTCTTTACTGCTGAGGGATGAGACTCTCTTAGATCAGATTGAAATCGAGCACATAAACAAAGGCTAAACATGATATTTGGTCTAGATGCAGTTAGATATAAGAGGGAACTAATCATACCTCTATATACCTTTTAGTCTACCTTTTTTATCTTTATCATCCTTGTTTAGTACAGAAGTTGGATGCATTGGAGTGTTTATAGATTTGCAATCGTCCAACTTGAAGCGTTTCAGAAGCTCCTTTGTGTACTTCGTCTGATGAATGTACACTCCGTCTGTTGTTTGTTTTACTTGAAGTCCGAGGAAGAATTTTAGTTCTTCTATCATGCTCATTTTAAATTCCCTTTGCATTAAGTCAGAAAACTCTTGACAAAGAAATTCATCATTTGCACCAAATATAATATCATCAATGTAAATTTGAATAACAATAAAATCCTTTTTATTTATTTTTCTAAACAGAGTTGTGCCCACTTTTCCTCTTGAGAAACCATTCTCCATTAGGAAAGTGCTGAGTCTCTCATACCAAGCTCTAAGAGCTTGTTTAAGTCCATATAAAGCTTTCTTAAGCTTATATGCATGCTCAAGACGGTTTTGATCTTCAAAACCAGGTGGTTGAACAACATATACTTCTTCATTAATGAAGCCATTTAAGAAAGCACTTTTTACATCCATTTGATAAAGCATAATGTTATGATGTGCAGCAAATGAAAGTAAAATGTGTATGGCTTCTAATCTAGCTACTGGAGCAAAAGTTTCAGTGTAGTCAATATCTTCCTCTTGAGAGTAGCCTTGAGCAACTAACCTTGCTTTATTCCTTACAACTATGCCATCCTCGTCCAGCTTGTTGCGATAGACCCACTTGGTTCCAATGACAGACTTATCTTTAGGTAAGGAGACCGGCATCCAAACGTCACTACGTTGGAACTGGTTGAGCTCCTCTTGCATAGCGAGGATCCAACACTCATTCATTAAGGCCTCGTCCACAGACTTTGGTTCCAATTCAGAGATGAAGGCGGAGTCAGCTTGCTCTCTAAAGGTTGACCCAGTCCGGACTCTATCATTTGGTTTACAAATGATTTGATCCTCAGGGTGATAAGTCCTGAATTGCCACGAACAAGGGGTGTTAGCTACTTGCTGAGACGATGAAGCATACTATATTGCGTCTGATGCTTCGTCTTTGTTAGTTGTTGGACGATCTTCTATATCGTTCAGATTTAGATCTGCAAAAGAGTCATCTAGCTCTGATAATCTCTTATCAGGTTGTTTGTCATCAAACTTAACATGGATGGATTCTTCAACCATCAATGTTCTAGAGTTATAGACTCTAAAAGCTTTGGACGTTTTAGAGTATCCTAACAACATTCCATTATCTACTTTGGCATCAAACTTACCAAGTTGATGCTTAGTATTTAAAATAAAACATTGACATCCGAAAGGGTGGAAATAAGAAATGTTGGGTTTGTGTCCTTTCCACAATTCATAAGGAGTCTTATTCAAGATTGGTCTTATGTATATTCTGTTTTGAATGTAGCAGGCAGTATTTACAGCTTCAGCCCAGAAGTGCTTAGGGACAGAATTATCACTGAGCATCGCCCTAGCCATCTCTTGAAGAGGTCGGTTCTTTCTCTCAACAACACCATTCTGTTGTGGTGTTCTAGGGGCAGAGAAATTGTGATGAATACCACTTTCATCACAGAACTTTTGGAAAAGCTCATTTTCAAATTCGCCTCCATGATCACTTCTGATTGAGCTTATATATGCCTTTTTCATTCTGGACGCACTTACAGAATATAGTAATGACCTTGATTGACTCATCCTTGTGAGCAAGGAACTTAACGCATGTCCATCTACTATAGTCATCTACTATGACAAGCCCATATTTCTTACCACTGACAAAAGCAGTCCTTGTTAGACCAAACAAATCAAGATGCAACAATTCTAGTGGTCTTGAAGTATTAACAATGTTCTTGGACTCAAAAGAGTTCTTAACTTGTTTTACTTTTTGACATGCGTCACAGAGAGCGTCCGATCTATACACAATCTTTGGTAAGCCTTTTACGAGGTTATGCTTGTTCAGTCTTGAGATTAATCTCAGACTTGCATGACCAAGTCTTTTGTGCCAGATCCATCGCTCATCTTCAACAGACACTAGGCATGATACACTCTGATTTGAGAATTCCCCCAAATTAATCTTATACAGATTATTTTTCCTGTTGGCAGTGAATAAGATGGACCCATCAGGGTTCTTGACCATACATTTACCTTTATTGAAGGAAACATCAGACCCAGTATCACATAATTGACTTATGCTAAGCAAGTTGTGTTTTAATCCTTCAACCAGAAGTACATTATCAATAGAGGGAAGATGATGCTTACCAATCTTACCAATTCCTACTATCTTTCCTTTCTGGTTGCCTCCAAAGGTAACCCAACCACCAGTATTCTCACTTAGTTCTTGGAACATACACCTTTCTCCCATCATGTGACGTGAGCATCCACTATCCAAGTACCAGGACTGGGGTCTTCTTTGTGTTGCTAAGCAGATCTGCAACAGGGATTAACATGTTCTTAGGTACCCAGATAGACTTGGGTCCTTTTGGGTTAGTTTGCGATCTTCGTCCATGCATTTTGGTTTTCTTTTTGTATATGCACTTTGAAGAGATGTGACCATTCTTTCCACAAATCTTACAATAAGTATTGGATGTATGCATTTTGTTTTCCTTTTGTTTTCCATAGGATGAAAAAGCCTTGTTATGTTTATTGGACCGTGATATTTTCTGAGAAGTTCCTTGTTTCTCAGAGTCATAGCCTAAGCCAAACTTATCGTGAAGTGATCTTGAATACCTTAATATCAGGTCTAGCTTCTCTGAACCTCCAACAAGCTTAGATACGCTTTTTGTTAGGCCAGATACCTTTTGTTTCAGTTTAGTTACCTCATGAGGTTCACTGGCCTCAGAGGTGACTTTGTCAGTTAGACTGACATTCTCAGCTTTTAGCTTATTATTCTCTTCAACAAGCTGCTCATTTTGTTTGTTAGACTCTTCCAACTCTTTATTAACTTTTGAAAATTTTCTTTTAAGCATAATGTATTGATGATGCAATAGAGAAGAATCATTTAGTAGTTCATCATATGCTTCTTGAAGAGATTCAGAGACAGATACCTCATCATCTTCTGATTCAGGGTCTGAAGAAGTTTTGGCCATCAGACAGAGATTTGAGGTAGACGGGCTCCTAGGTCTGAACAGATGTTCCAAGACGTCCAGCTTCTCCTAAGCTGTTTGGAACTGTAAGACCTTCTCCAGTCTTGGACGATCAAGGGCGTTGATGAGACACCAATTGGCATGAGCATTTAGCGAACACCATCTGATATCCTCACTCGTCCAGTCTGCTTCATGTTTGGACGATGTTGATCCGTCCTCAAGGGTAATCGTTGGACGATAATCTTCGTTTGTGAATACATTCCACAAATTATAATTTTGAGCTTAGAGGTATATTTGGAAAATTGATTTCCAATGAGGATTGTCTGTTCCCTTGAAAACGGGTGTAACATTCCATCCTCTTTCAGAGGTAGCCTCTTAACTTCTTTCTTCAAGAACAACAAGTTGTTCATCGTCCGAAGAGTCTTCATCTTGTTCATTGGACCAAAGGCATAAGTTAGCCTCTTCATTTGTTTCTTCTTCTTCTTCAAAAGAGTTTAAGTCCTCCCACGTAGCCATGAGGTTCTTTATCTTCTTCTTGAAGAACTTCTTCTTGTCCTTTAGCGTAGGACAATCGGCTTTGAAATGACCTGGTTTGTTGCATTCAAAACAGACCAGCTGACTTTTATCTTTGGGTCAACATGATCTTTAAAGTATTTCTTTTGGAATGACCTCCTTTTCATTCCATTTTTCTTTCTTCGCATATTCTGAATCTTTTTGGAGATGAAAGATAGCTCGTTGTCATCTGATACATCATCATCATACTGATCAACTTCATCACCGGACTCATTAGCTTTTAGAGCTTTTGAGTTATTGGACTTATGAGCTTTCAAGGCAATCCCTTTGTTTTTCTTTCCAGGATTGTCAAGATCAAGCTCCTGTTCATGAACTTGAAGTTTTCTAACTAGATCATCCAGAGTCAAAGTGAAGAGATCTTTGGCATGGGTGATTGCAATAACGAGTGGTCTCCATTTCCTAGGCAGGCTCCTAAGAATTTTGGTGACATTTTCCTTGGTAGTTTAGACTTTACCAAGAGACTTTAGATTATTGATGATCGTCTGAAAATGACCCATCATATCAGGATGGACTCTCCTTCAGCCATAGTGAACAGTTCATACTGGCCAACCAGCATGATAATTTTAGAGTCCTTCACCTTGGTTGTCCCCTCATGGAGATTTGACAAGGTGTCCCATATTTGCTTCGCTGATTCACATGCGTGAATCTTCTGGAATTTGTCAGGGTTGAGAGCACACATTAAAGCATATGTTGCTTTATGATTTTGTTCCATTCTAGCCCGTTCAGCATCAGTCCAGGCGTCCTCTACTTTGTCTGTCCCATCAGAGTTGAGACAAACATTAGGACCATTTGAGATTCTGGCCCAAAGAGGTGAGTTAGTACTTAGGATGAAGCCTTTGAATCTCTCCTTGCAGTACAGGTAGTGAGTCTCGTTGAAGAACGGAGGTCTGGTCATGGAATTGCTTTCCATAACAGGTTGACTCCCGCTTGGCATACCTGGTTCTGACATAACTGTTGTAGGATCTTTTCCTCTACACGGCTAAGTGCTCAACCCAGAGGCTGAGCTCTGATACCAATTGAAGGAACCTGTTTGCAACACAAGAAGGGGGTTGAATTGTGTTTCTTAAGATTTTAAAAACTTTTCGTAAGCAGATATGTAGTTTTCGCAAGGTTGGACGATAACTCGTTTAAAGACAAAGAGAGCTCTTCGAAACACCGAGTTGGACGCTAACTTAGTTTGATAAAGATAAGCAAAGAGCGCAATTAAAAAGCAATTCAATCCCAGAAAATTAGTTAGATAATAAACTGAAGCAAAGATAAGGGAGAGAAAAGAACACAGAGATATTATCCTGGTTCACTCTTCACCAAAGAGTTACATCCAGTCCTCTCCACTTAAGAGCTTTAACCACTATAACGTAAACCCTTTGCTACAAAGTATTCAACACCTCTTCAGGTTCTCTAAGTATTCTTTTACAGACAAGTCTCTTCAGGCTCAACCAACTAAGGTTTTGAAATGAGTTGTGTTCTACTAACTCATTAACTGTGAGTATTCGAAACTAAAGCTTAGAACTCTTGGAATAAAACTCTACGCAGAGAGTGATATGAAAGTTTAAGAACAGAGTAAGCTTGTAAGCAGAGATTTCTCTTGATAGCTTGTGTTTTCTTGTATGCTTGTATTTTTCGCTCAAGTTAGGTAACCTTGCATCTTCAAGAGTTGGAGGTATATATAGCCTTCTGTCTTTGACAAGCTTCAGTCTTCAACGGATGGAAAAAGATCAGTTCTGATCATGCATTAAATGCTGTGGTCCGTTGAGTTTGATAACCTCTTTGACGCTTCTGATGAGCAAAGTAGACTATCAAGATGATAGCTAGAAATGGAACTGACATAACCTCTTTGCAATCGAAAGTTGCCTTTTGTCTTTCTCAAAGAAGAAGGTCAATTTCTTTATGTGTCAGGGACAGTCTGGCTTTTGCTTTTATCCTTTAACGAATATTACAAAGAATGTTTGTCCCAAGGATACAAGCTTTTTACAGAGGATAATGAATTAAATGCTTTACAAGGTATTCGCGCTTAAACATATAAAGCAATATTGGACTATAGCTATTACAGAAGTATCGGAAGAGTCTTTGGACTCATGGTTCTACTTATTACCGTCCAGTCTGAGTAAGACGTAAATCACTATAAAAGGTTGGACGAGATAAAGTCTTTGGACTCAAATAAGTTTTATCCTGCACACTTAATATAAAACATTAGTCCATAAGAAATCTTTGTTCTTCTTAAATTAGCCATTTATTAACTTCAAAACTTAAGGGATTACTTGGACCATAACTACTTTGGTTCCAACACCCTATAGGTATGAGAGAAAACCAGTGACCAATTCTTGTTTCCAAGTATCAATGCGACAAAGTAATCTATTCCTCCTGCTAGGCTCTGAGTCTGAAATAATACTAGTAATGGCACTAGCTAAATCTGAGTCAACTATTAGCTTCCTTATGCCACCATCCCAAGCCAACTGAATACCCCGGAGAATACCCCAAAGTTCAACAATGAAAGCAATACAGTGACCAATCTTTAACTCAAAATCCCTATATAAATACAATATACTATTTTTAAAAATAGTATATTCTATTTATATTAAAAATCATATCTTTTGGGTTAAAACTATTATAAGTATTTAAAAATATTATATATTTGTTCAAAATGTATATTATCTAACAAAAATACTGTAATAGTATATTATTTTTTTTAAAGTATTATATATTTAGGGTTAAAATTATTATACGTATTTAGAAATACTATACTTATTTAAAATATATGTTTTCTTAAAATAAAAAATTATATTTCTATTTTATATTAATTTTTTAGTATTATATGTTTTGCCTTAAAGTTATTATACATGTTGAAAAATATTATATATCTATTTAAAATATATATTATCTTACAATAATATTTTATTAGTATATTTACTATTTAGGGTTAATTTATTATTTTTATTTAAATAATTATATTTATTTAAAAATAGTGTCATTAATCATTTATGTTTTCTTATTTAGGCGGAAAAATGAAATCAAGTTCGCCTACAAGGTCACGTTTGATTAATCTAGGCCTAGAAGATCTGTCATTGTTGAAAATTGATGAGTGTGATTTCACCACATATTTCTAGGTTGTTTACCATGCATTTTCAAGGTAGTTTAGGCATTTTAGTTTGATATTTTGTTAGTTTTTTCTTAAAACAAGTAATGCTTTGTTGTGGTGTGGTTTTGTAGGATTTAATGATCATAATGCTTGGATTGGCTCTTTGGGAAAACATGAAGAAAGAAGGACAAAGAAATTGAGAAAAGGCTTTAACCAATGGACATCACGGCCTAGCCATGATAGACATCATGGCCGTGATGTGAAGATTGAAAGCAGAAGAAGGCTCTGAACAAATAGAAGATATGACGGCTAGGACATGACAGACATCATGGCCATGATAGGAAAGTTGTATAAGATCACCAGAGTCAGAAAGTATCATGACCTAGCCGTGACATCCATCATGGTTCGTGATATGAAGTTCCAGAAATAAGCCCACAAGTCAGAAGAGATCACGGTCTAGCCGTGAAAGCTATCACATTCGTGATCCATTATTGAAGACAAAGATTTTGAAGACAGAATCTGTCACGGCCTAGCTGTGATGCATATCATGGCCGTGACGCGATAAATTTGAATTTTCTGTTCTGATTTGGATAAGTTTGTATTTGATTAGGACTCAATGATGCCCCAATCTATAAATTGGATGCTTAGGCTCGAAATTGAGGAGGTTGGGGGTAGTAGAGTTGAGAGTTTTGGTTTAGAATTATGATTTCTTTATCTTCATCTTCCTTTGGATATTTTTATGTTTTTCTCAGTCAAGCTTGCTATGTTTATGGCAATGTTTGAGTAGTTTTTTTATTTCGAGGAATTAGGGTTATGCCCAAAACTTATGTTATGTTATAAATTGAGTTTTCCCTTTTGTTAATTTTTAATTTGCTTTCGATTTGATTCCTTTCGCTTTAATTACTTATGAATTTGGCGGCCACTTATTTGCATGTGTTAGATATCTAGGGACGAACTGAGAGGTAAACCTAGTTATTGGATCTATAGCAGTTAAACTTAGGACTTATATCACGAGAGTTAGAAGTGGTCCTTCGAGGGTTCATTAAATTGTCACAAACTTTAATGGGTCCAAATTAAATTAAATTACCACGAGAGTATGAGTTGTTTTATTTGGGCACGGTTTTTGTATCTCGAGAGGGAACATTAACTATATTAGGATAAATTCATCTTCAAAGCATTTTTATAAATTACCAAAGGGGTAGTCGATTTAGAAGCATGCGCATTTTTGTGGTAACCCAATTCCTGGAAATTTCCTTTCCTATTTTCAAAACTTGAATCCTGATTTTGCGAAAACCTTTTCTTTGTTTCAATTATTCTCTTATTTTATTTTGTTATTGGTTCTATTCACATAATCAATCTTTCTTGTTTGGTAAAATCATTTATTAATTAATCGGTGTTCATAAACACGGTCTATGTAGGTTCGATATCTTTTTACTACTTGATGGTAAAACCGTATACTTACGGAATTGACGCATCAAAGCAGGAAATTCATGTTTCCCAAACATATGAAATGATGCAAATGATCGGATACTGAAATGTAGATAAGCGCAGGAGTTTCATGATGAATGCTCTACATGCCTTGCGAGGTCGTAGAGCCGGTAAGCCTCGTTCGCCTAAGATCGAAAAGACCCGTGTGTTCCGTGGCCCATCATAGACTATCTTAGTGAAGTCGGTTTCCTGTGGGTTGCACAACTTGCATTGTACTAGTTCGACACCCCACTAATAAATGCACGGGTAGAACGTTGAAGACCGAAGGCCCATACTTTCAACATGAAATTTAGAGAGTGCATCATCACGTTACAGGATATTCCAATTCTACTGGGTCTCTGCATAGATGGAAATGTGGTCATCAATCAAACTTATACTAATTGTTCGTCTTAGGTGGCACATATGTTAGGCGTGATCCCAAGCAAGGAAGATATTAGACTCGACTCCATGTTTTATTTGGATTGATTTTTTATCTCCTTTGAAAGTGTTTGCTTCTTGTCTATAATTTCTCTCATAATGTGCAACGTACAAAAGTAAAATATAAAACACTTGGTTAGCCAAATCTCACCATTAAAAAATATATTTTAAATATATATAATATTTTTAAATAAGTATAAAAATTTTAACCCTAAGAATATAATATTTTTAGATATAATATAATGTTTTTAGTGGTGAGGTTAGGATATAAGAAGAGAGCGGAGGAGGGGTTTATATAGGGGTGGAGTGATGGGTAAGGTCAAAATGGTGATTTTTAGGGTTGTCGGGGGCAGGGCAGGGTCGACCCAACATATTTTTAGGCCTAAAGCAAATTTTGAGATGAAACCTTTTTAAGTGAGAGAGAGTAACCGAAAAATCAGGAGCCTTACAAAAATAAAGGTGGTTTTTGCTCAAGCAAGGATCGAACCCCATTCTCATAAGGGAAAAAGCAAAGCTAGTTACCATTGAGCTAAGCAAACTTGCGAACACCTCATTTTGACCGGGTCCCTTTTGTTTTTTCATTTAAATTTACCAAAAATACAAAAAAAAATTTATAAAAAATATGTTGAATTTTGAGAAAAATCCAAAAAGAGTGGAGTTTTATTTTATTTATTCATAAAATCTAAAAAAATAAAAATAAAAGAAAGAATCACAAAAATATTTTGAGCTTCATTTGTTCATTTATGTTTGCCTTTAAAAATATAGAAAAAATTTGAAAAATAAAAATCACAAAAATATTTGAGTTTTTTGTTACACCTTGTCTTAGAAAAATAAAAAATAGTAGCATTTTATTTATTCATCTATTGCTTGTTCTATTAATAAAGAAAAAAAGAAAAAAAAAATCTTTTGGGTCAGAACCAAGCCCAGTACCCATTTTTCAATCCAAATCCGGATCAGACCCATCATTCACTCATCTCCCTTTCCATTCTAAAACCCTAGCAGCCGCCCCACCTTCTCTCCCTTTCTCCCATCTCGTTTCCTCTCTCAATCGCGCAGATCTCGCGATTCGGCGCTATGCCAAGGAAGGATTTCTTCCTGTCTTGGTGCCTCAACCACGAAGAAATCGCGCAGTAGCGATTTACTTCCTTCGTCTCTTCGTTGACGAAATGGAGCTCTTAAAAAATGCTTTTGTCTAAAAGGTAAGCTTTGGTCCTTTCCATTTTCGTTCAAAAATCACGAGATTGATGGGTTCTTCTTTTTATTTTGCAGGGATATGGAAGCAAGAGTCAGGCTCAGCCCTATAAATCTCCAAGTCGCAGAAGAGGAAAAAGGGGGGCCCTTTGACAGACACAGATCACTAAAGAGGAGAGTGGTAGAGAAGAAGGCATACACATCGACGGAAATGGAGTGATAAAGTTTGTGTTGTAACTCCTTGAAAACTCCTTTTTGTATTGAGAGAATTCTTCTTTTTTTTTCTGAGAGTAAAGGTTAGGCTGGGAGTTTGAAACTGCAAAGAGAAAATATAGCTACTATATACATTCAACAAAGTAGCTTTCAAGTGGTTTTGTATAATTTATTCTCTTGTTGATACATTGTACAGTTTGGGAACTTGAGTATCAATGGATTTTGACTCTATTAGCTATCCTTATGATGTTCCTTGAACTCTTCTATGCTCTTTTTTTTTTTTGTTGTCTTTTTATGCACTATCTTCTTTTTCTAGCTGAGCCTGGTGGGGGTGCTTACAATTTGTTTGATAAAATGCCTAGACTAACTTGGTTGTTCTTTGCTTATTATATGAAATCGAATCAGAAGTTTAGCTTTTCCTATCCACTTTGATAGCATTGATGACTATGTGCTGTTTATTGAATGTGGGTAATATTTTGTTTGCCTAGTTTGGATTCAATTCTAGGAAATTTTAAATTGGGCATAATCTATTTGAAGAGAATACATGAATGATCTTGATGATCAATGTGTTTTTGTGACATATTAACCCAGCTTCATACTGCTGTTTAATCCATATGGTTACATGTTGGAAATAGTAATTGAATTACTATATTGATGTTAGCAGGAGTAATTGAGTTGCTAACATGATTCCTTTCCTCTTAAATTTTGTTACTTGTTTTATTTATTAGATTGACACCACACTTCAGTGTGTGCATTGATTTAGTCTTCCTATTTCCTTTACTAATGGTTATTGATGTTGTTAATATGATGTGTTACTTTGTGAACATTTCCTGCAAATGAGCTAGTGCCTACATTCATAACTCATTCACGCTGCAAAATAGCTATGCTAATGAACTAGATGTGAAATAGAACTGTGTTGTGTGTCTTTGCAACTGTACTTGTGCACCAGTTTGCCATAGAATGTTTTGGGGTTCTAATATATACATTGGGACCTTGCCAATTGTTGGTGCCAAATTGCTTTGGGTGGCTCGAGAAAAAGCTTAGAAAGGAGGTTAGTCTATTTTCATTGTTCTACCAATTTCTGAGTATTTACTAACCATTGTTTTGACAAGTATTCTTGTAATAGGTTTTAGCTCTTCTTTCATGGGTGGCAAAATTAAAATTAAAATATTTTTTAAATTCAATTTGTGTTATTGGAGATTGCTCTATAGATTTGAATGTCATGTTCCTCCCTTAGATTCGAGGTTGCTCTGTGGATATGTACCATGTTCATCCTCGTCTAGAGCCTTTTTCTCATATATAAATAGCAATAAAAAATGGTAGATCATGTAACAAAGCAATTCATTCATTTCTTTTCTTTGTCCTAAGATCCTTTATTTTATTTTTGTAAATATTGATTAATAGTTCTTTTTATATTCTTGTAAATAATTTTTGGGATAAAATAAATATGTTAAAATTCATTAATCATTTGCACAATTAATTTGGGTAACCGTTTTCTTACGGGTGCACTAGGGGTGTTGTGGGGTTAGGTCCTCATCCTTTCCTATGCGCAAGCGACTCCCGGACTCGATATGGTTCCAAAGATCATTTTTTAAGGTTTTCCAATTTTTTCCGAATTAAATAAAATTGGTAGCGACTCTACTTATTTTTCTAAAATTCTCTATTTTTCGCAGTTTCCTTCGCGATTTCGGTCGCGACAAAACTAATGATTAAAGTTTATAAATACTAATAGTAAATAAGTTTTTGTGGTTGAGACTAAAGGGGCTTAGGCTGCGTTATGCTTGGGTCGGCCCTGGTTAGGGGTTGGGGAGTGGCAGCTTTAATGTGGTGCGCCATGTGGCGTAACCCTGTGGGAGGCGCCACACATGATGTCACGTGCAGTGGAGCCTTCCACAGCGTTGCGCCACGTTTTGCATGCTGCATCTTTTTTATTTAAAAATAAATCAATCCCTCCAATTATAGCTCGTCACATGTCAGTCCAATTTTTTTAAAGGGGAGGCGCTTGTCCATGTGGCATCGCCGGATGCGCCATGTGGACTAGGGCCCTTCCACATCAGCAATAAAAAATAATACAAAAATACAACCAGGCAAAAACCACCCTATTTTGGTAAAATGTTTCAAAACAACACCAAACTAACAAATAGTAACTGAAAAAACACTAGTTTTGTCAAAGACTTCATACCATTGATTCATGTGAACGGTGTAGAAGAACTCACATTCACCTCTTAACTGAATTGCTCGTTCTAGAGGAGCCATGTATTTTTATCAAAGCCCTTTAACCAAACAAATCAATTAGTCTTGTACAACTTTGTTAAGTCGGTGTAATTTTAATAATTATAGTTAGATTTATCATTATTAGAGATACAATTATTTACACTTAATTAGGTCTTAGTTACAAGTTGTTGGTTCGTTCTTCTATGCACCCCATAAAATAGGGTGCACCATGCTCCCCTCTTCGTGATGTATTTTTACCATTGGATTATCATAAAATTAATTAAGTTTATTGGTCATTACAAGAAAAATGCTTGTTACTGACGGTCAAAGCCTTCGAAAAATACCTAATGCTATCGGTAATGAATGTTTTCCGATAGCTAACCGACGGCCGCATTTCCGTCAGAAAGAGAGGTTCGGTAACAGTTACCGACAACGTTATGCAAGTCGTCAGTAATTACCGTCGACAAGCCTTCGGTAATTTCCGACAGCTCCCGCCATCGGTATTTTCTCCACATTTTTCGACGATTTTAGATGTCGGTAATATTACGATTTAAAAAAATGAATTTTAAAAGAAATAATAAAAAGTGTTTTCTTTGCATATTACCGACGACCTAGCTCCAATTTGGCCTATGATAGGACATACTGGAACCACCATAAAATATGGACGACGTCCACAATATAGACATATGAGGTAATTATTACACAAATTGGGCGAAAAACCATGCTTAGTGGCTCCCTATTTGGAGGGAACGACGAAATAACCTCTTAATGGGCAATCTATTTAGGGCCATGTGTCTCCAACCCAGGAGTACTTGGCGTGATTTTGGCAAAACTAAATCTCCCATCTGTGACTTCTACAAAAATTTCAAGACCCACGGGGTGAACGGGGTAGACGAAACCCGGATGATGGCCAAACATCAGGTGCAACACAACACATGCCAACACAACGACGTGCAAGACGTAATACACCTCGACCATCCAGCCCCCGGTTGTCAACACCATGCAAGATGAAGATCTCGAAACACCAAGTCATTCATTTACTTACACTCCTACACAACAAGAGGCTCCACAATGGAGTGACCATCGTCTACACTCTTTCGCATCCAGTGAAAGGGATTTTATTAGCAATTTGTTTGGTGTAGACATTTGAATACTACAGTCAACGACTGATTATATGCAGAGTAAGTACTCATTTATCATTTCATCATTCCCCAACTAGGCTACTGCTAGTTCTTCAACACCATATATCGGGGATTTAACAGATGATTCGTCGCTGCCCCCCGCAAATGTTAACTTCAATGAGGGTGTGTAATAAGATGAGCCACCCACCGGTGATGAAGAACAACCAAGTCAATGATGTCAACATCGTGCACATAATAGGCGACCTCCAAAGTGAGATACTGGACACCACTTGACAGAATAATTTTTTGTAATAAATTTGTAATTAATGTTTTAAATTAAAATTTAATTGTTATTATATTTTAATTTTCTTCATAAATATCATAATTAATAAACATAATTAATTAATTAATTTTTATTTTAATTAATTAATTTATAACAACATTAAATTTTTAATTAACATAATAATTAACATTATTCATTAACATAATTAATTATTTATTTATTTTAAAAATAATTAAAAAATAAAAAAGTAATTAAAAAAAAGTTGTCGTCGAGAAGTTTGGGTGGCCCGACTTCACAATACATTTTTTACAAAAAAATAAACAAATAAGGGAAGTCGGTCCCAAAAACAACTTCCCAATAGGATGCAAAAATTGGATATTCATGTATATAATTTAGGAACTAGGGTATACAAGTATTTTTTTCGAGTTATTCTAAAAAAAATCCTCGAGACCATATATTTTTTACAACTAAACTTAAGAAAAATTATAAATGTACAACGGCCAATATTGTAAAAAATGGTCTAAATAAGGATGAGTGAGTTTTCTTAAAAGAATTTGTTCCATCCAAATACCTGAAATTAGTCAAACGGTGGTCTAAATACTTCTTGCTCCAATCAATCTCTTCTCATCCTTGGAGGCCAGCCAGAGAAGAAGAGGACGCCTAGTTCGTGAGGAGATTGAGTGTAGCAGGAATCATTCAAACCACCTTCTAACTAAATACCTCAATTTCAGGTATTTAGATGGAAGAGAACCCATATTCACTTCTAAGGTGATTGAATTGTTCATTTCATTTCATAGGTGCCATATAATTTTATCAAAGCCCTTTAACCAAACTAATCAAACCAATTACATAGTCTGGCACAAATTTGTTAAGACGATACAAAAAAGACCATAATTCTTCATCTTAAAATAGAGTATTTTAATAACTTTTTTTTTACTAAAAAAGATATTCATTCATTCAAATTGGTAAAATATATCGAAAATTCAACATCACTAATAACCGAAAAGGATAAATCTACGAACAAACTCATAGCACTCAGGTTAATAGCATAAAACGGTAAAATACCTACAAATATGACAAAATCAAAGTGACCGGAATATCCATGCCTCCAGATCTATAATGTTGATGCCCAAGTCTTGATTGAATCTGTAATGGATCGAAACTGATCTGAACCAAATGAACACCGCAACAAGACGCGAAACCAAACATCGTCGCACCAAGACGACAAATAAAATAATGCCGTACTCAGACGACGAAATCACGGAAAGACAAGAAAGAAAACCAGATCTATGTGGAAAAACCACTTATTTAGATAAAATGATAGAAAAATGATGTAGATGGGTGATTCTAGACCAAAAAATGGCTCAAAACCACCCCCTCCGGTGGATGAGGAAAAAGGAAGAGAGGAGTAGAGGGAAGGTCGAGAGAGAAGCGGCTCTAGGTTTTGGGAATATTTTAATAACTTAAGATCATCATTTCCAAGGTTTTTTTTATTTTATCAATATCATCATTTTTAATGTAAGAGAAAAATAAACTCTAACATTAATAAGGGACGAAAATAGAGAAATATATCTTTGAGGAGTATTTTATTAGTGAGAGAAAATTTGAACAGAAAAAACCATGGAAACTAATAAGTTTAATTATTTTATATAAATAAAATTAGTTATAACTATAAACTTTGTAAGATAATTTTTTTGGTATATAAATTTATAAAATGATTTGGTAAAATATAAAAAAATTGTATGCTATACTTCAATGATGGCAATAATAAATCTTTTAAATTAAGTACATTATATCCATGTTATTTTCAAATTTTATTTTCCTGTTTCATTTTATTTTTGTAAGAATTACTTCATATTTTATCCCATATTAAGTTTATTATTATTTTTTAAATTAATAATTAATATATATTTCAAATATGTGAATAACATGATAATTTAATAACTTAAAAGTATAAGATTTATGTAACTAAATTAGATGCATTCATTTAGATGATCTCTACATCTTGAAATGAATTTATCTCTGATATCGGCTGAGTATAATCTTGTACACACCAAAAAAATGGATGAAAAAAATGAACTGGATCAAGACGTTATAAATATATAGGCCGGATTAAGAGGGTTTCTTTATATGTTTTGGAGATTTAATAATTGAATTAAAATACAGAAAATTACTATTTAAACTGAACAAAATAGATTCAGTAAAAAAACTGAACAATATAGACTTATAAAAATTTAGTTTTATATTATTTTAAATTAATTATTAGAGTCAAGTTATTAGAGTTTTTCCATTATTAAAGTTATATTTATTCTCTCTTCCTATTAAATGCTAAGTTTATTAAAGAATATCCAATGTTACAACTTAATGGAGTTGCTTAACTCCAATTTTTATGGTTACCATATCGTACTTTCACTTTTTATTTTATATTACTTTAAGCAATTTTCCACTCCAAAACGCAATCTAATAAGAACCAATGCTTATTTTTCTCTATTATTTGGCTGTTGTTTTATAATTTTTTTATTGGGTTCATATATAAAGAATCAGTTGCTTACATTTAGATGTCATATCATATTACTTCAATAGTATGCAAGAATCATTTTTTTTTACTTTGAAGATCTAGTTAAACAATTCTCATTTTGCTCTTAATCTTTTTATTTATTTTTTATTTTTTAACTATTAAAGTTGATGATCCAAAGTTACTAAATACCGTACAGACAAATTATTTTATTCAAAGACCAATGAAATATGTGATCCTCTATATGAAAGTACGAAGGTTAGCAATATTCCTTAAAAAATGATTTATATGTATTTATGTGTGGATTAAGCAAAATATAATTTATCTAGTCAATATAAGGTAATTATATAAAAACCATAGATAATTTTTGTAAAATTATTTACTCTAATTTTAATCAAAAGAATTATTTTACTCTAATAATTATATAATATTAATATATTTATATATAAAAGTAAGATAGTGATCGAGGGTAAAAATATAAAATTACCTAGGTAAAAAGTTTATTACTAGAAAAGAGGGAGTGATTTGAGTCATTCATATAGACGTATTCAATAGTTTTAAAATTAAATATTTATTATTTAATAATCCGTTTGGTATAAAACATCTTTAATTAAACAGTAAATTTAGCAAGTGAAGTCTAACCGTGAAAAAATATTTCTAAAGAGAGTCAGTTTTAATAATACGAGTAAGAATCACATTTAAAAATATGAAAGATGTCATAAAAACAAAATAGAATTATTTTGGTCTCTAAAAATACATATAATTGCACGTTGTTGCTTCAAATAAGATTGATATCGATTTAATTTATCAATTATAAAAATGGCACTAATCAGAAATCATGGGTAGTTAGGATAAAAGTCAAACACTTTAACTTATATGGCAAATTCTGATTAGTTGTCTGTGTAAAAAATCTTTACACTGATAGTGTATACCAATTAAATCCTTACGTTAAACCAAAATCTTTTGTTGTATTTCACAATTTTTGCCTACTTAGCTCTAAAAATGTTAATTTTTCATATTTAAATGCTTGAATGGTAGCCTTAATATCAAATTTTAAAAGTTTTAATGATATACGTGTTTGCACATTTAGAACTACCAAACAAAAAAAATCATGCGATGAGTTTTCATTTCAAATAATACACATTAGTTTTTGTTTTAATTTGTTATTTTTAACTTTTTAAAATATAAAGCGATGTAAAATAATCACACATAATACGTCTATGCATCACACAACTTTTAATCATATCTGTATTTTCAAATTTAGAAGTCTCAAACAAATAAATTCATGAGATACTTTTTTATTTCAAAAACTATAAGAATAATTATTTGTTACTCTTTTGTATTATTATTTTTAACATTTAAAATTACATAATATTGTAAAATAATCACATATGATACGTCCGTCCATCCCACGGTTACAAAATCTAGTTGATATTAATTATAATTAATTATAATATATAATATAAGATTCCTTTAAAAAATTATCTATATTTTAATTATTTTTAAATTAAATAAAATATATGTCTAATATTAGTCATTAATTATGTAGCATCCTTCAGGCACTTTCATAATACAAAACTATTAAAGTGTAAATAATAATAAACTACACAAATAAATAAATCTAAAAATTTAAAAATGATTTCTTTATCTTGGTTGAAATTTTAAAATGTGATTAAGGTAATTAAAAAATAAATATAAAAAATGAAAAAAGTAAATTAAAATTTAAGATAATTTATAAGTTTTTTTGTAAATTAAAGTTAAATTAAATAAAAAAATAATTATTAAATTTCTATAACTATTCAGAAATAAATAAAAAATAAGATAATTTATAAATATTTTTAATATTATTTTCAAAAAATTTTAGTATTATTTAAATAAATTATAAAAAATAAACGTATATTTCAATTGAATAATTAACTAAGGAAAAACTTAAATTTTTTTTTTTGGCGTACTGAATTTTTTTTTTTTGTTCGGAAGCCTCTGTAATTAAGGTATTTGGCTCCCTAGTAGATCCATCGGGATGTCCCCACAATTTCGACCTTTTGGACCGACTATGAAACTAATTCCCAATTCGACAGCGACGGATGTCCGTATTTTTACATACGGGGTTGAGACTCTCCCAATACCACGTTCGTGTGTACTTCTAATAGTATAAGCATTGTCGCTCGTGTCACTTATAGAATTTGTCATAACAGTTTAGTTGTTATTCAACATTTATTTATTTTATTTTTGCAACAAAATTATAAAATAATCTCTCATTTGATATATGCATGTCATTATTGGACACAAAATATGAACATTATTTAATAATCATATTATAGGTACGGAGTATCTACAACTAACAGTGACTAATTTCCGTCGGAAAATATGAACTTTATAAAATTATTATATAAATTTTTAAACAATTTCAAAAAATAAAATGAACTAAAGAAATTTTTTATTAAAGAGTAAATAAATTACTGAAATAAAATCTATCTAAATAAATAAAAAATTATTGTTGAATCTTTGTAAAAAAATTGTTTAACTTATTTTTAATTTACAAAAATACTTATAAATTACCTTAATTTGAAATTTAATTTTTATTTTTTATCTTTAGTTTCTTATCACTTAATCCTATTTAAAACTTTCAATCAAGATAAATAAAATTATTTTTTAATTTATTTATTCATTTATTTAGTCTCTTATTATTTACACTTCAATAGTCTTTTGCACTATAAAAGTGTGACAAGAATGCTACATATGCAGTTGTTCCCGTAAATACTTCAATTATGTAGTTTGGGGGAAATTCTACGGTGAGAGACCATACTATGTCTCTCACCATGAGTAAGCCCTGAAATGCAAAAAAATTGTTATTTTAAAGTACTTAAACTTTATTAAAATTAAAAAATTTACCCATTTTTCTCTCTCTCTCACACCTCCAACCTCATCCCTGCCGTCTATTCCAATAGCAAACACTGTCCGAGCTTCCTCTCTGAAGCCACCTTGTTCACCTGAGAACCGTAGCCACCCCTACCTCCGCTTCCTCCCCTTCTCCTTAGCAGAACGCCGCCGCCGCCACAAAAGCCAACTTGGCATCGAACCTCCTCTCTCTTCGCCCTCAACTGCACCCAAACCCAACAACAATAAAACAACCCCAGATCCCAACCAACTGCAGAGCTATACTGCCATTTTGTGAAATCAAGTGTCAAGCTATGCGGTTGCGCTGGAACGAAGCCCGAAGACGCGTGGTGGACGGTGACCGGATTCCCGAACGATGCCGGATCCACGGGCTTGGGAGTTGGTTCGCACCACCACAGGCAAGCCCCAAAACTCGTCCTCCACCGACACCGACCGAGCCCTTCAGAGCGCAATTGCCGTTTTGGTCTACCGGCGTGCTCGCTGGGGCTGGAGAATGTGACCAGAGAGGAGAGCATAGAGGAAGGACTAGGAGTGGGGTGGGGAAGTGGGAGGGTGGCGGAGGTGATGGGAGCATGACGGCATCGGATCTGTCAACGATGGTGGACTAGGAATCGGTTACTGACAAGGTGGTGGGGGTGTGGGGGTGGAATGGGGTGGGGAAGCGGTAAAAAAATATTTTTATTTTTACAAATAAGGGCTCTATGAGGTCTCTCATCATGAGAGACATGTGAAATTGGCTCAACCTAGGAGCAGCCTGTGGTTTGGTTCAATGGTTGTAGTCGTCAACTTTGCTCTTTCTAGTTTTGGGTTCAAGTACACTTTTTGCATTTCTTAAAGTCCAGCTTTTTCTAAAAGCCACATAAGCTCTATATGTGTACTCTCTCATGTCAGCATTCTACAGCCACATCGGCACTTCCATGTCACCTTTGCACCACCACATCAAAATCTCCATTAAATATTGGATCTTAAGTTAACGGCTGAATAAATTTGCACAATTAAAAAATATGGGAATAAAAAATAATTATAAATTAGAGAACCAAAATTGTCCAACCATTATACTAGTGACACCAAAAATGTAATTAAGTCAATTATTAAATATATCCCATGTCAATGCAAGGTGTTTGAGTCAAATTGTAAATGACTCATGATCTTCATATATGATGCATATTCAATTCCTACGGATGACCTCTACCGGAAAAAAAAAATCCTCCGGATGACTTTCTTATGTGTGATTCCACCAAAGGATGTCCCTAGGTAAGAAAAGAAGAAATATATCCCATGTCAAAACAAAAATTTATTAAAGATAACTAGCATCTCAAAAAAGAAAAATAAAGGATGCAGAAAAGATATTCTTTATGATATAGTATTATACAATATAATGAAAGAAATTACTTTTATTAGTATAAAGAGTTTTTATACTAATAATTAATTATATATTGCGACGTCAATAAAATGTTTGCTTTTTTTTCTCTAAAAAAATGTTTGATTTTTATAATTACTATCTTAAAAGTCTCACATGGGATGATACATAATTTGTTAACAATGTATCAAAATTAAACTCTCTTAAAAATAACTTAATTTCTTTTCGCACCCGTTTATTACACTTTACCTTGTTTAATTTTCTACTATGAATAATGTCATGAACCCATTTATTTTATATATTCTTATGCGGCATGCAATGCAAAGTTATGCGTTTCATTATTTTCTTGCCACTTCATATACATCACAGTGACATCACGCTAATAATACTATGAAAAAAATTTAGTAGAAATGAATTGAACTGCTACTTGCATTACAAAATATAATAATAATAATAATAATAATAATAATAATAATATGTTTTGGTTAATGTTTGTTGTTACCAAGATTCTCATTTCCAAATTCTAGTTTTGGGTCACTATATACCCTTTGAAAGAAGCTTTAAAAAAAGATTCCGGTCGCTTTCATTATTTAGCACTTTGGCACTCCTATAAGCCGTCACCAATTGGCAGGCATGGCGATGGTGCATGTCTTGGATTCTGACGTGTGATGAAGGATCATTTGTGGGTCATCTATCATAGTTTATACAACACAAATTATTTGATGGATCTTTAAGTTTATTTCTTTTTTTCAATGTGTCTCTTAAGTTTATTTTTTGTCAATTAAGTCCCATAAATTAGTTTCGGTTAACAAGGTTTGGTTTTTTTTTTTTTTTTATCATTCCTTCCAAATCTATCACCTCCTATCCTACATGGTATTCCGAACCTACATGGCTTGCTGACATGTCAAATAATATAATAAATTAATAATTTAAGAAAATAAAAATTAATAAATAAATATTAATTTAACCCCTTCTCCATCTTCATCTATCGAACCCTAATTCCCAATCCTCATTCTTTCACATTGTTTCATTCCTCGATTCTCATTCCTGGTGCGATGGAGGTCGGATCTGGAGTGGTGGCGTGAGGGTGTTGGTGTTGTGCGTGGAGGCTTGTGGGAAAGTGGCGTTTGGCATGGTGACTTGTGGCGGCTGGACGTTGTTCGTGGTAATGTGGTGGTGGTGCATAGTTGGGAAGCGACATCGAGATGGTGACTAACGTGGCAAGAGATACAGAGAAAATGGGAAACCAATTAAAAAAGACGGAAAGTGGGTAGTGAGGAAGAATGAAGAAATGGAATGAGACAATTTCAGGTGGTGATCTGGTTGTTGGAGAAATAAAAATAGAAATAGAAAATAAGAGTTAAAAATGGTGAGAGAAAAATGGAAGGAGAGTACTTGCAATCTTAATCATCCATGAGAAAAGATTTGAAGTTATTGTTCACCCTTCATCGCTTAGAATTTATTAGATTGCAAATTTTATCATCGTTTCTTTGTTCTTATTTTCTGGGGTTATACGTTTTGTCCTTGTGGATGTGGAAGAAACAAATACTTTAGCTTCATAGTGGATGACATAACTTCTTTCATTTCTCTCACTCTGTCACTTTTCTGCTTTGTGTTGCGATTAAAGTATCTATGGGGATTATGTCCAGCAAGGAAGAAACACAACTGCTTATTGATGAGGAAAACAAACTATATGATCTTACTATGAGCAAGTCCAATTAATTTTACTGACTTTGCTTCAGCTTCTATAATATCCATGGCCTTTTCGATTTGCATAAACCCCTTAATTAGTAAAGGGTACAAGTCGTCACTAAAGATTGATAATAGAAAAAGAAGAGTTAAAAATAGTGATAAAAATGGAAGGGGAGAGTAGATGATGAAAGAGAAGTACGGAAATTTTCTATCATCACTGTCTCATGTGTCTCATGAAAGTCACGGCAGGTGAGACGAATAAGGCAAATTGAGATAAATTGTGAATTTGAGAATGATTTTGTTTCTCCTCCTTTCCTTTTTCTTTCTAGAGTTACAAGTAAATCTGTTAGGCAAGCTATAAAGGTGCTTGTGTAGTCGTCTGACCTTTGTTGTTCAATGACATGTTGTCTAACTTTGTTAGATATGATCTTTGCTTGAGTCATCTGGTCGAAGTCGTCTGGTCCTCTTTTTAGCCTTGAGTTGTCTGCCCAGTCATTTGGCCTTTATCTTACTTAGTCATCTGACTCTCTTGGCTTGCTTCTGGGATATTCTTCTTTTTTGAATGAAACCTTACAGACTAACATTTATCTTTTCTACAGACTTGGTGAAGTTGTTAGCAACGCTTACATGGATTCAAACGTAAAATATACTCATAAAATTATCAATGTTAGAAGATTCGAGTGTATGACAAGTTTAACATATTTCAACAATTCAAAGAAGGCATATTTCATTTTAAAGGAGGTTAAACTAATTCAAGAACCTTAGAACAAATCATCATATAATACTCAATTTAATACTCATATCATATGTTCTGGTGAAAGACATAGGAGCACAAATTTAAATGTTTATACTTGTCATTTCCCCCTGTGTTTTGGAATTTGATATCTATTCTTAAGATTTCATAAGACTTAAGGATTCTGAATATATCTTTTGTGTCTTATGTCTTTTAGATAGTTGTTTTCAAGTGATGATTTTTACCTTAGGTGTGAGTATCTTATCACTGGGATTTTCACTCTTTATCCAGATAATTGTTATGATATGTTAATGATATGATTTACTATCAAGGTTTTATCTTTAAGGATTAGACTGAACGGAACTTGGATATTGATTTCGTAATTATCAAAAGTAACGATGTATCTTTAAGGATTACTCCCTTTGTAGATATCCTTGTCTCTTGTTGGCCCTTACTGGTCATTGAACCTATTCCTTAGCCTAAGCAATTTCTTCCATATTAATATATCGTGCCAACCTAGTATGAAATTCTTCTATATTAGCCGGGGGTTTTAACTAGTGAAGGTGGAAATGTTCTCGACTTATCCCTACCATGAAAGCATGCAATGTTACTACTAAACTCAAATATCATATTCAGGTTGCTTTATTATTAAAGCGTCTAAGGAAATATTTTAAGGATTCGTCTATGTTTCAAAGTAATGAGGCTAGCATATGTCTTCTAGTGGGTCCTATCGGTGAAAAGTAATTTAATAGTTTATCTGTTTAGCTCGGTAAAATCATTGATTGGTTGTGGTTCAAGGGAAGAGAATAACAGAAGACCAGATTCCTTTAGAGTATTGGCAAAGGCTCGACACTAGAGTGGACCAAAGTAAGTTGCTAGCAAGATAGTTGAATTAAACATGTCTTAGTGTTCTTGAAGGTCAATTGAATGTCATAAAGTTCTTGGATAGTCAGCATACATATATTTGGTGGTAAAGGGATTGACATGATAAAACCTGTGAAAGGATGGGAGGTACGCCATTGTTCCAAGTTGAGCCACTTCTGTCACTATGCTATGCATAGTGAGAGTAGTAAGTTCTTTCTTCTCCAAGAGATTCTTCACTTTGCTATGTTTTATGTGATTGATTTGTCAACTCACATAGTGACGAATTGATATTAGCTCATGTTTCCTTAAGTCTATGGTTTCCTCCTTTTGCTCTTGTTATTGCTGTTGCAACTCTCTCATGACGGGATCTTCATTCAATCCTATAAGTAGGATTGATCAGCACTAGTTTGTTGTCATTTATTTGTACACAAAACACACACACACGCACTCATGACGGGATCTTCATTCATGCCTATAAGTAGGATTGATCAGCACTAGTTTGTTGTCATTTATTTGTACACAAAACACACACACGCATACACACATATTCTTTTCTTCCCTCTTTCTTCTTCTCCACCGTCGCAACCGGCTCTTCTTCCCTACCACAGCCACCACTACTCCTCCCACCACCACAACAAGAAACGAACTCGAAGAAAAACTTCGCCACTACCGCTACGACCACCAATACTCCTCCACTATCGCATCTACTCTTCTCCCTCATCTCGGCTACCGTTGCTCCACCCCACCTCCAAAACAAGAAACAAACTGGAAGAAAAACCTTATCTCAACCTCATTGAATCCTGCCATCGCAGTGGATTTTCGATGAGTGGTGGGACGTGGGTGGCGATGAGAGGGGCTGATGAGTGGTGGATCGATGGATAGGGGTGGCCGTGCGAGTTGGTGGTCGATTGCCCTCCCACCGCCACCCATGTCCCACCAACATTTGAAATTTGAAAAAGAGAAGACGAAAGAAGATAGGAGGGATGCGGGTAGGGATAGATAAAGATTAAAAAAATAAATAAATGAGACCACTCACCTTTGTTGTCAAGTTTTGATGTTAAAAAGTTGTCTTTTATCATTGGGATGCATATTCTTTCTAATTAAAGTATTTTGATTTTGGTTCTTTCCATGGTTTATCTACTTGATATGTTAAACAATACCCAAACCAAATGACGAAAACTAGAAAAACGTGGAAAAAAAGATAATATAGAACTATGAAGTGAAAAAAAAAAACAGTAACTTTGATTTCTAAAGATAATGTCGTTATTCCATCAAATCTCAGAATTGGCAATGGTGGGTTCTCCTACTATTTAAGAGTGTTTAAAAGTCCCTCCTAGTGGGTGTTGCTTTGCCTCATAGGATGAATTGATCACACTATGATCGAAAATAATAATATTATGAGAAATGTTAACAACATATTCTATAACACTCTTTTAAACACACTCTTTTCTATTGATTGAAATTCACGTAGGTCCTACAGAACTCAAATGAGATCTTTATGAAATAATGAGACCCATTTAAATTTTAAGTAATAAATAAGAGTGTGTTAAAAAGTGTGTTATTGGCACTCATGTAAGGTTATTATGGATGCCTAATGAAAGTGTACTACATAATCACGTTTTCTCTCCCTCCTGTATTTAACCTTTGTCGGCGTATTTAATGCATTGAGTGTGACTTTTTTGGGGGTTTAAGTGAAACACTAAGACTCAATCTGAAAGGTGGAGTTACAAGATTTTCATTAAAGAGACTCCAAGAAGAATAATACTTTATTTACGGGGTTAAGTTATTTTTTCAAAAAAAATATATATGAAAAACCTGATTCTTAATAATTTTGGGTAACCACGGCTGCCACATGCAAATACGATGTCATCCCCTGCTTAGACTTCACAAGTGAAGCGTAGGTACGGCACGGTAGGCTCGGCCCAACTTAACAGTGGAAAAAACCAAGTTCACTGATCGTCATTGATCAAGCTTTTCCATAGTTGGAATAGGCCCATCTTGTGACATAAACAGTGAAGACCTTTGAAGTGGGCCTCGTTGCTAAACAGTTGTAAAGGCAGCTGAAGGCAATGGTCCAACTAAGACCCATGCACATGCTCTACACTTGGTTCAAAGATTCTTGCTCTATTGTTTGTAAATTCATAAGGTCCATACTAAATCATCCGAACCTTATACGTTCTTCCATTTCTTGTTGGGTATTAAATCAGGGCCTTACCTTTTCTTAGCTTATTTAGGAAGGAAAACTGTCTCCACTTAGACAAGTAGATGCCACTATACGAAGCTTGAATCGTATTGCTTTATCTCAACTCAAGTGATTCTAGTTCTAGGCTTCTAGTTGTTGTTTGTGAATGAATCTCAACTCAAGTGATTCTAGTTCTAGGCCACTATACCTTTTTATGTCTCGCAGCTTAATCAACCGAACTAATTCAAGAACTCTGCCTATGTAATATGTGCCTCAAGTAACTAATTTATTGCTTTCAATTTCGTTTACATCTTTTGATTAGGTATCTCTATAAACATTGATGTTAGTCTAATGTTAAGTTTGGAAACTCGGTGAAAATGACCACACGTGCGTCCCACCAACAGAAGCTACAAATTGTAGCTTCTTAATTTTCACGTCCAAGATGTGATTTGAAAAATGTCACCGGGATTCCAAACAACTATTTTTTTTTTTTTTTTGGTTTTTCAGTGTATCCTCCACGCGTAACTGCAGAAACTAATCTCACGAGGTACTAGAGGACATTTAAGGATTGACATCTCTCAATTAGATTTTTTTTCATACACAAAAATCAGGAATCGAATTCCTGACCACTTATTTAAAGGGTCTGAACTCATTACTATTCAGATTAATCACATGTTAGTAAACACCGATCCCTTTTGAACGGTAGCTCGATACCTCTGTAACAATTGTCTTCTTTAAAATTTGGGCATCGATCATCCTCTAATTGTCCCCAACATTGTTATTTGTTTCATTTTTATTTATATATTTTTGAAGGCTACAGAATATAGCTAGCTGGATTCGGTATATATACTTCAATAATATAATTAAAAGAAAAAATCAAAAGAAATGAAAATGGACAAGGCGTGTGAGGATGAGGATCTCCTATTTCATCTTAGTGTACCATACCATATCTTATCATGTATTCTATTATTTCAATATTAAATAAAATTTTAATTTATATGATAAAATATTATTGATTGAGACATGATATGATAAATCAAATTGAAAACACTCTACATGTTTTGATTCATCATCCACGGATCCCTATTTAGGCAGTGCTATAATTTCCTCAAGATCTGGTTTAAAGCATACTATATAATTATGATTACGAACACTTCTTTTTTGACAACATGATTACGAATACTTTATTTTGTCTCATTCCTACCTTTTTCCTTGTTTTTTCTTTCAAAAAACTAAATCATAACAAAAACTATATCTTTCTTATAATGCAATAAAAGAAAATCCTCAAGCCCTTTAGACACATTCCAGTGCTTCAAGAATCTTGCAAAGTATCAGTATTCATATTTGGAAAGGTGTGCGTTTTAATTAATAAACCTACCAAGTCTTCCACTTTGGAAAGCCTTCTTTCGATCTGAAGTAGTAATGTAATGTTGGTCGTTGTTGAAAAGGAGGAACACGAGTGGGGGTCGGATTCTAGTATTCTACAGGTGTTTGGCTTAAGCTTAAAAACTAACATAATCTCCATTAGGTCTTGTATGCACCCGAAGGAAAGTTATATAGCACAAATTGTACTACGTTGTGGCCTCTCATGTCTCATCTTCAACTTCAAGTGGATTCATCACTAGCATTTGCCACTCATATTTATTTCTCTCTAAGGTGCATTTGGTTGTTTTTTCCTTTTTTTTTTTTTTTTTTTTTTATCAAAAATGATAGGAAGTGAGCTACCACTTCGAGACCTGGAGTAATATGGGTGGGGCCCCTCCCGCCCCCAAAAAAATTATTTTGCACAAGGCAGAGATCGAATCAGAGACTTCTCACTGAAGAATATCCTTGTACATATTCGTCATACATTGCAGACCTAGCACGCTTCTACTAGTTTAATCCCGTTTAGGTTGCATTTGGTTGTTTTTTCCTCGGGAAGAAAATGAACGCATATAAAAAAAAATTGACTTCAGAAAATCACTAAAATTAGCTAGTTAATTAGTAAGATCACTGATACGTATATTGAAAAAACAAACGCCAAATTTGTGGTGTGTAACTATATATAATTTGTTCCTTTTGTGGGTATGCACATAATGGGAGAAGTATAATTTCTTGGAAATAAAAACTATTTTTGAGGTTGGAAATAAGAATTATATATTGAACCACTTCCATCGATATAAAATGTACGTGGAGTTACTAGCTAGTAGTATATATCTTAGAGTATGTTTAGTAAGATCACCCAGGAAAAAGAAAAACAGTAATGATATTTGTACATCACAAATTTGACAACAATCGATACCTGATTAATGATGTTCAAAATCGTGGTTAATGACGTATTGAGTTTGGTTATTGGGTACACCTATGGTAGATGAGTAATTCGTTAACGGACAACTTAATTGGTTAATGATATACAAAATCTTGATTAATAAAGCTCAATGAATGATTAATGAGTTATCCAATCTTGATAAACCCGTTAACCAAATTCAATACACTATTAATTAATCACGATTTTAAACGTCATTAACCTAGTGTCGATTATTATCAAATTTGTGATGTCCAAATAACAGAACTCAAAGAAAAAATGGATACTATAAAAAAGAAAGAAAGGAAAAGAAAAAGAAAGTGAAGGAGTATCACTTTCTTTGTTTGGTATTATTTAATTAAAAAACGAATGCTTCCATTTTTTTGTTTAGTTTTATGAGGTAAAATAAAAGCACATGTAAATGAATATAAATATATGGTGTGACCCATAAAATTAAAATTTTCCCCCTTTCTTTCTCTTTCTTTCCATTCAAGAGAAAAAAGATAAACAAAAGTGGTTGACCCAAGGAAATACTATCCCTGTAGAGCATTTCCTTTCTATCCCAGAATGTGATACCAAGCAAAAGATGAAACTAATCATCAGGTGATCCTTACATTCAACCAAAATTATGATGCCAAACAAACTTGAAAGGTCTATTTGGTATTGCAAAGGAAAAAGAAAAAGAAAATCGAAAATGGTGAAAAGGAATAGTGGAATCAGATTCCAGAAATACACTATCATGGGTTACAAACAGTGAAGCAAGTCCTTAGAACTTGACATTTTTTGGAAAAAAATTAAAAAACATACTTGTGATTTTAAAAGATTTATCTGTTGGGCATAGATGTAGGAAAGCAAACGGTGTTGACTATCTAGCAAAGGAAAGTGTCCAAAGAGAAGGAATGTGGCTAACATGATCATAATAAAGCAAGACACCAGTCAAAGGATGATAATACACCAGTAAAGGGAATCACTTTTAATGCATATTTTTTGATTGTTATGTTTTATGATGTTGTTAGTCTTGCAGATATACTTTCATAGGCAACCAAAGAGATAAAGACCACGAAGGAGGGATTGATACATAGAGGGAATACAAAGAAAAGGAAATAACATTGCTAAATGCAGGCGGTGATGTACTTCAAAGGAATTCATTAATTTTTTCCGCACATACAACAACTTAAGAACAGCCGCAGGGTCTCTTGACTTTGGATTTTTGACAGCACTCGGGATCACCTTCTTGATTTCCATGAGGCATACAACAACTGATGCTTTTATACAATCGGGCTGATAATTATGTAATAGGTGATTAGAAATATAAAGTTTTATACTATTATTAGGTTTATGGTTTGGGTTATTACACAGCAGAAAGGGTTTTTAAGCTTGTAAAGGGGAGGCCGTTGCCTTGTTATGACTTTTGGATTGCGCTATGAGTGGATTGTATGATGTATTATGCTCTATTCTGGAACTGTTTTAACCAGGTGCACATGTTTGAGTACCTACTTCTCAACCCTTCCTAGAAGCTGGGGGAAGTTTTGGCGCTATGATGTTAAGGTTAAAACTTTTTAATGAAAATCAATTATCGAAAAAAAAGAAGAGACACTAGTTATTACTTTTATTATTTGATATTACCTGATGGATCGAAAAGAAAATAAGCCTTCATTCTTTTGTTTTGGTTTCATCAAATAAAAAAAAATGGGTCAGCAAAGAGAAAAGGTTCATGGAAAATACTAAGTATAGGGGATATATACTCAAATTCATATACATGATTAGGTGAATGCACCAATTCACCATCCCTATGGCAAAAAGGAATAAAAAAAAGATAATAAACTTTTGTAACACTACCCAACAAGAAGGAAAACTAGCCTTCCGCTAGAAAGCATAAATATCCAAGCAGGCAGCAGGGCCATTATGCCAATTGTAGTAAGAATAACCAAAACCTGGAAGTTTCACTTTCACCCGCATCCAAGATCTTATTTTAATTTTTTTATCTTAAAAAAACAATTTAAGGGATTTCCTTCAAGTCCAAACTGTTTAAGTTGAAAATTACTTGATTTTGCGATAACCAAATGGACCAAATGACTGTGAATCAGATAATTTGCCAAATACCTCGCTTTTTCATTCTGCAAGATGGAAGGCCCATAAATTGCAGGAAATGTCTCTTCTGTTTTTTGTCAATGTTGTGGAGAGTCCAAACCACCTGATACACTCCATCTAAAGTTTGCCATGGAGCTTGAATTCAAAAAATAAATGACGTGTTCCACCTCCGAGCTACATACAAGAGACACAAAAGTGTCTACTTGTCGAAGGATACCTCTCTTTGCCAAGTTAAACTTTGATGAGATTCAGTCATGTGTCACCTTCCAAGCTAATGCATTTACCTTCAAAATGCACATACTAGCTTGTTCTAGAACATCCTGTAAAAGTCACTATCTACTTGAATATCAACACTAGCTATTAACCTGTACACAATGCATTTCCCTAAAGAATTTGTTGTCCACCGCCACCTATCGATCTGGTTCTCCTTTAAAGACACTGAATCTAAAGAGCATAAAATTGTGGAGCTAATTCCAATTCCCATTGAAAGAATTTTCTTCTCCATTCCCAAATTTAACTCCATTTTCCACCTCTCCTAACACTCTAGTACTCTCGCCTCCTTATGTAATGCAATATGATATAATATGTTGAATCTAATACAGAGTGGTACCTCTCCAATCCATGAATCATGCAAAAAGATGTGTCTTCACCATTATCTATAATTTTATTAATGCTACTTCGTACGAAGGAAAATTTGTAAAAAAGGCACGGATGACGTGACAGTTGTCTTACATGCTTTCCTTTCCCTATCTCAGTCTCTCTCTCTCTCTCCCTCTTTCTCCATTCCACACTTATTTCCTTTCCTCTTTGCCAGAGTCCGTCGACCGTCCAACGACACCCGGACAATGGAACACTAGTTTTGCCTCATCCTCTTTAGAGATGAAAAGAAGATTATACTTGATTTATGGTTGTTAATGGAAAATAACTCTTCTATGTCTATTGGCTTATACTTTTTTTTTTTTGCAAACTTTCTTCTATGCTTTTTTATAAGCAAGATATTTTATTCAAGAAGCATAAGGGGTATTCAACCCATATACATAGCAAATGAAATAAAAGGATCTAAGGACTAAAGAGTAAAAGTAAGATAGCAAAATGTCTAATTTAAACACGCTAAAGGAGCCATACACCAATTAGAAAAGGAGAAATGAAAACCTTTTATTTTTGCGGATATCCAAGTCCAAGATTGAATCATGATAAGGTCCAGTGGTATTATAAAAATCAAAGCCTGCCTGCTTAAAAAAGCAGTGCAACCAAATGCTCTACAAAACAGAATGCCAAATCACTTGCAAGCTCTTTTCACCTGTTTCCTCCTTACTAACCCACAATGTAAGTTAAACATATCACAAACAGAAGAAGGTAAAACATCAAACCCCAGTCAAGAATACACTTGATACCATAATTCAGAAGTCATGTGACAAGAAAAAAAAGATGGTCTACTGATTCTGAACCTGTATTGCACAAGGGACATACCAACTAATGTTGATTTAGAATGACATTTCTCTTCCAAAGATTCAGTTTAGTAGGCATCTTGTTAAGAATTAAATGCCATGAAAAGGCCAAAGCCGGTATGGAGAAAAAACACCTCCAAAATCTCTTAAAAACTAAAATGTCAACATCATGATGTTCTTGGACAAGAGAATAAAACCGCTTCTACAAGTAGGAATATGCGGACTATCAAAAGTATCATCCAGAGCTGTCTTCTGGGGCCCACCTCCACCACCTCCAACCATCATTTACATCCTATTGTAAGATAACATTGTTCAAAATTAGCCTCAATTGTAACAACATATTCTCTTCCCACCAGAAAATCAATGTATGCAATTAAAATGTCGCTACCAATATCCATTGCGCCACACACCCATTTCAGCTAAATTAACATTTTTGTCTTTTGAAATTATATACAGCCTATGAATTTCATAGGCTTTTTAGACAGTTGTCCCCAACCCAAACATCAGTCCAAAATTTTGTTGAACTTCCATTCCTGAGTCTTTTCCGCAACCCATCATTAAACCAACTTGCCCTATGTGGGAGACTTTATTCTCCAACACTGTCATCAAGTCCAATTGGAGGCCAAGTTGTGACTTGCTCAAATTGATTTTTCAATTTTTTTTGTTTGTTGTGCTTATACTTATCTTTTTTAGCCTCAGAGGTCCCGGGCCTTTTTTTATTTTTGTTGCCTAGGCTTGTGCCATTTTTTTTAGTTAGAGGCCTCAGTTTGTTGTTTGTTTTAATAGGGTCTGATACCATATTAACATTTTAAGATTGGGCCAAATTGAGGGAGTAAGTTAATTTGTATAATAAGTTTAGGAGTTACTTTGTTGTCCAAAAGATCTAGACAATTTGGACTCAAGGTTCCGCACTTATATACATAACAGTTGTCTTTATTTTTCCCAATGTGAGACTTTATTCTGCAACAATATTAAAATATTATATGTCATACATAGACAAAGTAATTTGAAGTAAGAAATTTGCTAAAAGTAAACTAAATTATATATGCGTCACATAATGAACACATGATACATTTATGGATTTAATTGGTATGCATTGTCAGTGTAAAGATTTTTTACACAAACAACCAATCATAAATTGTCACATAAGCTAAAATGTTTGACTCTTATACTAACTACCTTAAAAGTCACTCATACCATGATTTCTGATTGTTTGACAGTGTAAAAAACTTTACACTGACAATGCATAGCAATTGTCAATTGATACACGTTTTATATCCATTAAAAACTTTACATTGACAATGCATAACAAATGATATTTATTTAGAAGTTTTTGAAATAAATAATTAAAAAATAATTTAATGAAAAAATAATTTTCACACAATTGATACACGTTTTATATTCATTATTTGTTAGTGTATGTTAAAAAATATTTGTTGGAGTAAAATCAATATATAATGGATTGGAAATAAATACTTAAATGGATTATACCGATTACTTGTGCACTGCGATAGTTAGCCGCGGATTAGTTAAACCTTGTATTTCACATAGGGTTGTAACTGATTTTATGGGGTGCAACTTCCTAATGAAGGCTCCCTGTGGTTGTGCATATAAGACCAACACCGGAACTCATTTGATTTAGAGGGCTTTTGGTCTTCAAAAGCTCCAATTGCTTAAGCTTGATCTCCACCTAAAGCCGCGATTTGTCTTTGGGAAGCTGTGCAGTATGGGGCACCAACAAGCAAGCGAGGTTAGGAAGAGTCTAAGGCAACAAAGTTGGATTCTTGGGAAGTTTTGGAAAGGGGAATGGATTTGCTGCACGTAGTTACAACAGTGTAATAAATAATGTGTAAAGTGGATTTTGCAAAGGTATAATGTGAGCCGTTTGATCTTAAATCAATAGCTGAGATTGTTTAATGAATGTAAATGTGTGTTTTTATTAATGTAGGGAATCCGGATCCTTTGAAAAAGGGGTCTAGTTGAATGTCTGGATGAAGCGATGGACCAATGTATATGGCCATTGTTATAGTTTTCTGGGTCTAATTTATCTGGGATCAAGGCTATTGTAATATTTATATTGATCACTTGGTTAGAGGCAGTATCATTGTTACATACGACCTGCCTTTTTTTTTTTTTTTTTGTCCTTTCGAGTCGTGTATATGGGTTAGAGCACCCCTAGTACTCTATCTATATCTATACATTTTTTGCTTATTAAAAAAAAATGGATTACACTTTTTTTATAAGATTTTCAAATTATATATTTCATTTTTCAAATTAAAAAGTCAACTTTATTTTGTAAGAAAAACATAAGACTTATCTTTAAAAACCCTTTATAGTATGTAAGTATAAATTTTTTTTAAGTAACTTAACAGTGTTAAGTCAATAACCAACACTAAAAAATGGGGTGAAGCGTAATTTATGATAAAGTTTGAGGTTTGCTATTATTTTAATAAACTGAAAGATGGTGGAGTGTAATTTACTCTATATTTTATTTTGAATACAATTTTCTTAGAATCTTGGCACATACAATATACGAAGACATGTGGCTCTGATTGAATTTCGTATTCAAGAAAGTCTCAATAGGGACACATGAATGAAGAAGATCTGCTGTTTTATTTCGTTTTGGTGTCACACACCCTATTTTGCTGTATCAATTTGCTTTCTGATATATTACATATAATTTTTAACCGCGGTGACAAGATAATATTTAGGGAAAGTGTTTGTATAACACCAATAAGAAAGCAGATATTCGTTCCGGACACACATGGCTCGACATGTATGTATTCTAAAAAGGTCGTGTATATACAGCGCATAAAATTCAAGTCTGAGATACAACCATTGTTTCTTCTCTCTCTTTTCTGAGGGAGTGGCTACAAATGTATGAAAAACCGCATATCAAGCTACTCTAAGTCTCAAATCTTGAGAGGAATAAATGCGTAAGGTCGACTAAGCAACTATCAACTAATTAGCTTATTAGAAATAAAATGTTATGTAATGAGTCCCACATCGGGTCTACCAAGCCTGGTGTGGGTGCTTATAAAGGTTGAGCAAACCTCCCCTTACAACCATGGTTTTGAGGTGGAGTTAGGCTTGATTCTATTACAATGGTGCTTTCATTGAGAGGCTGACGGCTTTCGAAGAGGGCTACCCACGGAGGGTTCTGACCGGTGGAGGGTTCTGACCAACCGTAACGTTGAGTGAAGTGCCACCGAGTGAAGTGTCGTGGAGTAAAAGTCGCCGAGGACGTCGGCCTTTGAACGGGGGTGTATTGTAATGAGTCCCACATCGGGTCTACCAAGCTTGGTGTGGGTGCTTATAAAGGTTGAGCAAGCCTCCCCTTACAACCATGGTTTTGAGGTGGAATTAGGCTTGATCCTATTACATGTTACTGCCTAGTAGAAAATGATAGAGTGTATACGTTCATTCATGTGTTTAAGAAGCATTGCTCATTAATTGTTGATGGAGTGACCTACACCTGGGCTATGACCTAGGGTTGTGGGCCTAAAATCATCCACTTCGTATTCTACACGTCTTCTCGAACCTTCTTGGTGCACCCCATGATCACTGATGCTCCTGCCACCATGACCATGAACTGCCACATTCATGGTGTTTTGGCAAAGTTTCAAGGGAGACTTCAAATGCCTGCCTTGGACAAAGAGAAGTCGGTGCAAAATTAGAAACATGAGGAGAACGTTGGCAATTTGGAGCCTAGTGTTTTCCATATTAACGTGTTATGTTAGTAAACGAGGATGATATAATATATGTTTAGAGAGAAATGGAGAAGGGTGTTGAAAAGAGGGAAGAAAGATAGATAGCCGATACTGAAGAAGGAACTCCATCTAAGTTGGCATATATAGGAGCGTTAAGGAGTAAATGTGAATCTACTCAATTTTTAAGGTTCGGACGACCACAGCTAGCATGTGATGTCCTTTTGAAGGTCGTTCGAGCTTTTCTTGGGAGTATGGCATGGGTTACTTTAGCGCCGTTGCGCTTGATAATCGAACATTGGCTCGAGGCATTTTCTCTACCCCTTCTTACCTTGAAAAAGCAGGGGCACCTTCACTCCTCATCACTGGGAAAAGATTCCACTAACACATCCTGTGAACTATATCAACTGTTTAAGCCCAACCTATCGCGTGAAAGAGAACTCGCTACTTTTTGGCTTTGTCTAGTTGTACATTGTACTTTCTTCTCCTCTCTCTCTAGCTATATATTTCTTGCTACAAGGCTCAAGAAGGTGCTTAGTAGAATTATATCTTTGTGTCAATCATCATTTTTACCTGGTAGACAAATTTTGATGGGGTTTTTTATAGCTAATGAGACAATTGACTTGGAAAAGAGAATAAAGGAACGATGTTTATTACTGAAAGTGGACTTTGAGAAGGCGTATGACTCGATTGATTAGTCGTACTTGGATTACATGTTGAACAGAATGGGCTTTTGTTGTAATTGGAGAAGATAGATAAAGGCATGTACTGCTTCAGGTGCTATGTCGGTTCTTGTCAATGTCAATCCAACTAATGACTTTCCAGTTAGTCGGGGGCTAAGACAAGGAGACCCATTGGCGCCATTTTTATTCCTAATAGCGGCTGAAGGATTTGGTTAATAAAGTTGTGGAATTGGGTCAGTTATCTAGTTACACTGCATTCCCGAATATATCATTCCCAATGCTACAGTATGCTGATGATACTATCCTAATTTGTGAGCCTTCGTGGGATAATTTGTGGTGTCTTAAAGCTATCTTGAAAGGTTTTGAATTATCTTCTGGTCTTAAAGTTAATTTTTCAAAAAGCAACTTATTTGAAGTAAATGTGGATGATCAATTCTTGAAGGCATCTTCCTCCTTTTTGTATTGCTCGGTGAGTTCCATTCCTTTCAAATTCTTGGGCATTCCTGTTGGTGCAAATCCAAGAAGATGTTCCACTTGGGATCCGGTGGTGGAATTTATGTGAAAACAATTAGCATCTAGGAAGAAATCTCAACTATCATTTGGGGGATGAATCACTTTAATCAACTCTGTACTATCTAGCTTGCCTGTCTACTTCTCATTTTTTAAAGCACCAATGACGGTATTGAATACGCTTAGTTCTATGCAGCGTAATTTTCTTTGGGGAAGAAATAATGAAAACAAAAAAATTAGTTGGGTAAGTTGGAGAAATGTGTATAGGCCGAAAGTTTTGGGGGGGGGGGGGGTCTAGGTATAAAATAATTGTAATTGTTTAATTAAAGTTTGTTGGCCAAATGGAAGTGGCGGTGCATTGCCGATACTGGGGCTGTTTGGTATGACTTTCTCACAAAAAAATATGGGCATTTGTCACATGCAATTCTGGAGGGAGGACCTATTTTGCGTCATTATTCTATTTGGTGGCGGGATGTTATGTCTTTGCAGCTTGTTTGGTTCAAAAATGTTGTCTCATTGAAGTTGCGAGATAGCAACTATGCTAGATTTTGGGAAGATAGACGGGTTGGCACTTCTAAATTCATGGATTTGTTTCCTAGATTGTATTAGTTGTCATATGACTCAACAAAAATGTTTACTGTAAAGTCTGCTTATTTTAATTTATTAGTTTATGATGGACTAAATGTTGATCAGGTGGCGATGCAAACTTAGCAAAGGCATTGAAGGGTTTGTGGTGTACTGCTATACCAACCAAGGTTTCAGTTCTGATTTGGACAATTATGCTTGGACGAGTCCCTATGCGTGATGCTTTACTATGTCGTGGCGTTTTGGATGCAAATCACAATACTTGCTGTGTTTTCTGCTTTCGGGAGGAGGAGAAGGTGACCCACTTATTTTTTTTTTCCTGCTCTTTCTCATATAATATTTGGGCTGCGGTATTTGCATGGTTGGGTATATATGGTGTGTGGCATTGTAATCCAGTGGACAATTTCTTGCAATTTGGTGAGTTTATAAAAGGCAAAGCTGTTAGGAAGGTGAGACATTTAATTTGGAGTATGGTGGTTTGGGCTATATGGTCTTTGAGAAACAGGATTATCTTTAGGGATGGGGTGGTTGAGTTTGCTGCCATCATGACACAAATTAAGCAAGTATCATGGCACTGGTTTAAGTCAAGGGAATGTCGTAATTTAGATTGGAATTTTTTTGATTGGTGTATGAACCCTTTGGGGTGTTTTCAAACTGTTAATCATTAAGAACAAATTGTAACGGATTAAAGTATATGTTGTCATAGTGATCGACCTAACACATATTAATGGAAATTTTTAGAAGGAGCACTAAAAATCTCTCATCTCACTAAGATTTTTATGTGATTTTAGATTTCATGATTAATTTATATTATTTAATGTATATCTTATTAACTTTGTACTAACTATATTTTTAATGCTATAATTATAATATGTCATACATTAATAACATAAAGCATGAGAAATGGCTTACTCAACAGATTAGATGAAGGGTAATATATTTATGGAGTATATAAGTGACTATTCCAAAAATTTAAAAAAAATTATATATGATGTATTTAACTTTTTTTTGTATCCGCAAAAGAATTTTATTAAAAAGAATACAATGGATATTCTAACCCATATACAATAAGTAAAAGAAGTAGCACGCAAAAACATCACAATGAGAAAAATCATCCCAACTATGTTGACACTAGAAACTTCAACCATCATTTACAGCACACTACTAAATAATAAAAAATTAAACTGTCTCTGAAAACCAATTAAATATAATTAGCCAAACTGAACCTGAAGCAAAACCAAAACTAACTTGCACTCAATAAAATGTTATCCTAACCTGAGCAAACTATTATATGTGATGTTTTAACTTAATCTCCTTAAATAAAATGTTTTTCTTCCTTAGTCTATTCAATAAAAATCTTAACTCAACTCAATAAAAATTCTATTCTGAATGTTCTGTTATATATACTAACTTATACTCTCACCGTTCCATTATATATGTCATATTTGATTAAATCATATTGTTTAAAAAAAAAGTAATAAATGAAAGAAAGAGAATCCCGTATTTACCAAATTAACATTGTTTATATTTTTTTTTTCAAATCTGTTATCATTAATGAAACAAAATGTAGCTATTGATCATTCAAATGTTTCACTTTTAACAAAATGCAGTTATTGATCACTCAAATGTTTCACTTTAAAAATAAAAAATTGATGACTTCGGTTAATGCATCACATAACAAAATTCTAATAACATAATTAGGTGTATATAAATTTTTTTTTTGTTTCCCATGGTATCTTCCGCGAGCAATTGCAGAGATTAATCCCTCAAGGTACTGAACGACATTTAAGGGTTGACCTCTCCCAACCAGGTTTTCTCCATACGCAAGAACCAGAGATCGAGGGATTAGTCTCTGCAATTGCTCGCAGACTTTTGAAACGGTATTTTTGAAACGGTGACATTAAATAGAGTTAATTTGGTTGTCTTTTATTTATATTTGAGTCCAAAAAATTTAGATATTTTTTTCCTTATATGTAGGTACGGATGGAGTATATCATTTCTCTTCCTATTACAAAACTGTATGTTTACTTGGCCCAGGCAGCAGCGATGTATATATACCCAGTACCAAGTATGAAATTATTTATTTGTCGAACTTTTATACAACTGTCTTTTAAGTAGCAAAGGAACAATTTATGGGCTTCAGAAAACTGTCTTTTGCCCTTCATACAACTCAAGGGTTGCTTACGAACTCAGTCTTGAAAGGCTAAGTGTACCTTTGCCACTGTTCCGTCCACATGCACCTTCCCACTAAGGATTCCACTTGCAATTAAAGCCATTTATTAGGCTTGTTCATGTGGCATTCGCTGTATGCTAAGTACCCTAGGTTAATATTATAAGGAGAATGTTAACGAGTAATCTTAGAATATTGTTTAAGGAATTAAGAAAGAAAATTTTATATGAGAAAATTATGTATTTAATAGGTTCAAAAATGTTTCACTTAGTTTTTCAATACAATTTTTTTTTTACTGATTCCTTAAATAATGCTTTTAACATACTTTATAAACTTTTGGAATTAATACACACATAAACAAGCATTATTTGAGTGACGTACCATTTATTTTGGTTCACTTCCGAGAATCGTGCCCTCACCTCGCTGGCAAACCTAACCTCGCATTGCAACTAGAGGATCCAAATGAAGTACCCCAGAAAGAATAAACAAGAAGAAACAAAAGAAAAATCAAAGATTCCCTCATGTTCAATAAAAAAAACAAACAAACAAACAAATAAAAAAATGGTTCCTCTAAGTTTGGGTCATCATTTGGGTCCCAACTCGCATGCATAATCAAATGGAAGTGCTTTCGAATATTAAATCAGATTGCCCACTCCAGTTCTTGTCGTTCTGCCGCCAGTAGTTGCCCTAGTGTTTTTACATGCATGTGTCCCTGTAACTGATTTACTACGCACGCAATTTTTCCATTTCCATTTCCATTTCCTTGTCGAAGTGCTTCATGATGAACCATAATTCATGAAGAACATTACATCAATGCTTTATAGCAGCGTTTTTCAATGTTTTGGACTATTGTGAATTTGTGAGTAATAATCCATGAGAAACAGAGATACTGCACTATTTAAACCTAATAGTACATTATTACCCTGGAATTCGAGCTTAAGACTTACGAGTTGAAATTATTACCAAGTGTAAACTATTGGATTCTCCTAGTAAGGAGCAAGATTAAACAAATTAAGAGCCTGTTTGGCACGCCACTTTTACGAGCTTATAGCGGATAGCTTATAGCGGAGTAGTCTCGTTTGATAAGCGTCTCTGTCAAGAGCTTATAGTGTTTTTTCACGAGCTTATAGCGTTTTTTTTCAGACGCTACTTGAAGTAGCGTTTGAGCTTATAGCTTATAGCGTTTCATTTTTCTTTCCACATTTATCCTTATTATCTTTATTTAATCCTACTTTTATCCTCTTCTCTCTCTTTTATGTAAAATCATTAATGAAGATGTCATTTTATGTCATTTTATATTTTTCAGCTAGTTCAACCGCTAGTTTTACCAAACACTTCCACAGAAAATAAGTTACCTTATCCGCTATCCGCTATCAGCTATCAGCTACCTCATTCGCTATTCGCTATTAGCCAGCTTATCCGCTAACAGCTAATTTTACCAAACAGTGGCACGCCTCCTCTACGAACTTATAGCGGATAGCTTATAGTGGATGAGAAAGTAGCCCCGTTTGGCAAGCGCCTCTGTCACGATCTTATAGCGTTTTTTCACGAGCTTATGGCGTTTTTTTCAGATGCTACTTGAAGTAGTGTTTGAGCTTATAGCTTAAAGCTTATAACTTATAGCGTTTCATTTTTTTTCTCCACTTTTATCCTTATTATCTTAATTTAATTCTACATTTGCCCTCTTCTCTTTTTTTTATGTAAAATCATTAATGAAGATGTCCTTTTATGTCATTTTATATTTTTCAGCTAGTTCAACTGCTAGTTTTACCAAACACTTCTACACAAAATAAGCTACATCATCCGCTATCCGCTATCCACTATAAACTATCCACTATCAGCTAGCTTATCCGCCAACAGCTAGTTTTACCAAACATACTCTAAACTTCAAAGCTATAGCATATGGAATTGTGAAAACATATACCCTCTAGCAAACTTTTCATTTGATAAAATGGTTTCATGCTAGTTATATACCAAACCATGTGAATGAGCATGTAACAAGATACTTCTCCAATCGGAATTTAGGGCATCGATTCAATTCTCTTACTACATTAATTTGAAATTTTCTTTCTTTCAGGTGAAGCTCTTTGTATTTATGAATCCAATTATTAAGCAAATGAAACATGTACTGTATGATATTTATGCATCCAATAAAGCAAGTGTTTTTTATGATCGAAAAGAAGCAAAAATTAGCTTCTATTTTACTTAAAAAATTTTAAAAAATAATCAATAGATGATTATTTTATCCGAAAATCATTTTTTCAATCTTAAGCAAATAGTCCTTTAATTTGTTTAATAAGAGCGAAAATGGATAAAACAGAGGAGAGATGGTTGAAAATAACTACTTTTCACCCGATAAAACTAGTTATTTTTCATCCAAAAAGCAGTGTTGTGGCTAGTATAGTTCGAAGAGAGCACCGGAGATTGGTAAGGTTCCATCTATTTTTTTTTTCCTTTTTATTTTTATTTTTTTACTTAGTTTTTTCGCAGGCATTATTCATTTTCTTTTAAACTATAATATATTTTTTTTTGGAACCCACTGTAATTAGGGTCTTTGGCTCCCCAATGGATCCACAAAGTATCCCTACAAACTTATATCCTTTGGATCCGATATGAGACTAATCTCCGTTCGGATGCTTAGTCATAATTAATGTTCTTCACCCCTCTTCAAGAATGTGTTTTGTAAGATTCGAACTGCAGTCCTCCCCCATAAGCTCAGCTTGCACGACCAACCGAGCCACACTTATTCGTTTTTTTTAAAGTAAAAGGCTAAAACATCGTGCATGCTTAATGCTTTATATATTCATATTTATTAAATAATGAAGCCACATACACAACATACTTTTCGTGATAACGAGATATTCTTGCGCAGAAATTGTAACTACCGTAGGCATACAAACATACGAATGTGAGTATCTACTACCTACAGAAATATTCCGCCTACACATTTTTTTTATAATAACAAACTTATTTCATTTCACTCATAATAAAAGAGCCAATATAAGTTGGAATATAATTAAAAACATAACAACTAGCATAACAACATGACGCTCTAGCTAAAGTATGAGCTGTTGGAAATAATTCAGTTTGTTAGTGTTGGTTATGTTAATGTTAGTTGTTAGTTGTGTAACAACTTGTAAATGGTGAGTGCTAGTTTATGTGAGACTTGTACAAAAGGGTGATTCAAGTTAAATGAATAAGTGTACGTGATGCATTTTTTAGAAATTAATATTCTAAAATGTGAGTATATGTGAGATTGAGTGTTCTTGCACTAACAATGGTATCAGAGCTAAGTGAGTGTGTGTCAGTTTAATTTGGTTTTGGTTGGTGTATTAAGCATATTGATTATTGTATAGACAGGATCGGTATGCTTCTTACTTTTGATCTTTCTTTTTCTTCTTTTGTATATGGGTCCAAGTACCCCTAAAGTGCTCGTTTTAATATACTTTCGTTTATAGAAAAAAAGTGAGTGTGTGTTTTGAAAACTTTTTTTCTTCTCAATAATGGAACCTGATTTGTTTGATTCCTCTTAAAACTAATCTCATAGTTTTGAAAAGCACTAAGGCTAGCTTCACAATTTGCTAAAATGGAAGCAAATTCAGTTTGATAGATTCTATTCCCAAGGATACCTCATACCATCAACCATTGGCTTGCAATTCCGATCCGCCTACATCTGAAATGCTACATTTGGACTAACAATAACCTTTTTTTGAGGATTAACATAGTTAACAATATTTATTATATGATTAACGGACTAACAATAATTTCTTTTAGCAATAAAAAGATAAGCGTTAACCATATAATAAATGTTGATAGCTGATGATTAAAATGATTGGTAATCAGATGTAACTCAAATGTGGATTTCAAGGTGTATAAATAACAAAACTGTTTCTGCTTATAAAAAAAAAAACCGTTTCTACCTATGCACGAATTTTTCTACGACAACATCTTTTTCTTTTAATCTAATTTATACTAACAGGATGAAGTGAAGCAAGAGTTTGGGCAAGAGAGATAGTGAGCTACAAAGAAATGCGATTTTTATTGTAGAATTTATATTATGCTATTTAATTATAGTACAACAATATATAGAAAGCTTATTACAAACAACACTAATACACGAATGCATAATATGAACCTAAACTTAGAATTTTTTGTTTGATAAGCAAACCTAAACTTATAATATATAGAGTTACATGGAAAAGTAAAACCTACCAAACAGTAGATGAAATAGCACTAATCAGACACACGGGTGCCATATAACTATTACAGGTGCAAACAGAAATCCGTTGTCTCATTTATCTATCTCATTTCTTATCTCTCCACTCATATTTTAACACCTCAAATGAAATATACAATTTTAATGGATATGTCAAGATATGAGTCGAAAGATATAGGAAATAAGATAGAAAAATGTGATAGCAGAGTTTCTATTCTACGGGTACATCATGTTTTATTGTGACATAGCTCAAGTAGTCTGTTACATTTGCTTATTATAGAGTGATTAATTATTAACGGAATGGCCAATACCAGGGCTGTGGCCTGGAGTTGTGGGTCGAAAAGCTGCAACATCTCCTTCCAGTCTTCTAATGCTACGGTACACCTGGCTTGGGCTTGTGGCAACAGCACCTTTTGTGGTGCTAGTTGCAATGCTCATTGCCATGGCAGAGGCAGCATTCGGTGACTGAATGCTTTGTTTCAAATTCCTACCTTCTATATTGAGTAGTTCATGAGACAAAAGGAGTACAAAGAGGAAGCAAATGCGAGCAAAATGTGCCATGGATAAATATGAGGATGAGAAAGTAAGGAACGAAGGCGAAAGAACTGATTGAGTTTAAGGGTTTAAGGTGGCTGGGGTAAAAGAAGGGTGTTATGGTAAGGAATTGAAGGATGATTGATATTTGAAAGGCCACCTCCTATATGGTATTTATAGAACCTGAAAAGGAGAAGCATGTGCTCCAAAGTCTGAGGGAAGGGTGAAAAAGGAAAAAGAAACTCAAAAAAATAAAAATCAAAAGAAGAATCAGTTAAGCATAAAAGAAGATTCCCCACACACAAACTTGATTTATTATTTAATTAAACTCCTAAATTTGAGTTTACACATTTCTCACAACTGTATATACTATATAGTATATCAATTCTATCTTAAAATATGGTATACCTCCATATCTCCTTCATATCCGTATTAAGTAAAGCGGATATATTGATAAGAATATAAAAGATATTCTAACCCATATATAAAGAAAGGGAAAAAATCCTCGGTCCAACTTAATAAAAACCGTCCTTGTACCGAAAATAGAAAAATTCACCTAGTGTATCCAAGTAGATTTTTCCTTACACACAATTCATTCTGTAAACACCTAAGCAAAGGCTACCTTTGCACCTCTATCATTCTGAAAACACTTAAGTAACAATTCAATCAGCCTGAAATCGGGAAAAATACAACTTTTGGGCTATTAATGTAAACACCTAATGCACCCTAGAGGGCACAAGCACAGGTTTGAAAAAACATAACCAATTGCTCCATGTTTTGCCAAATACCAAGTCCAAGTACCCATCTTTATCAAGTCTAAAGTATCATTACACCAGAGTATACATTAAATGATGCACCTTTAATAGCGTTTTTCACTGAAAAACTATTCAAAATGAGGCGAAAGACTTTCTATAGAGGAAGCGATATTTTAGGTTCACCCAAAGATAGCCCTTTCTTGAAGAAGCACTATTAAAAGTCTGAAAAGGGAGTAGACAGCGCTTCCACGAGGAAGCGTTGTCTAAGGTAAGAGAATAGACAGCGCTTTCTCAAGGAACCACTATCTAAGGTGAACCTAAGATAACTCTTCCTTGAGGAAGCACTGTCTATGCTCTTTTTCCTAAATATTTCCTTCTCCCAGTAATGTAACTAGCTCCTCGCGTGCTCTGACATATCAAACAATACTCCTTCGCGACCAAAGTTCCCTCCTCCCCCAAACACCACTCTCACTCACCACTACCACCGTCCCTGCACCTGAACCACCGCGAGGACCACCGCAAGCCTCTCAAACCCAAAGCTCACTTGCATTGTTCACGCGACCTTCACTTCACCCATCGTGAGGACCACCGTGAGAACCACCGCGAGGACCACTTCTCTCTGCCCTGCAAGCCCTCCTCTTCACTGCAAGCACCCAGGTAACCCCCCTCTCTTCCCTGCAGCCCCCCTCATCCCTTGCAATATTCTTTTTCATTTGTTTCTTCGGTTAAGTGTATATATTATTTGCCCAAATTTCTATATAAGAACCTTGCTCATTGTATTTTATTTCTTTAGTTGTAGTGCTGAGTTCATCTCAACCGTGCTCTTTGTTTTTGCTGGTATTGGTTCAGCAATAGCCTATGGTTAGTTTTTTTATGCTTTACAAGAGCATTGAAGCAAAGAACTATGTCTCAACTTATCTATCACTAGAATTGAACCTAAGTTCTTTAGTTGTATTGCTGAGTTTCATCTCAACTTCTCTATGGTTAGTTCTATATATCCCCTGCTTATTTTGATTGTTCTGTTAATATTGTACCTGTGAGCTTCTTAACTCAAAGGTCCTTCTTAACTCTTTGCTCCTGCTTCCTTGAAATCTAGTTGTATTGCCAGTTATTGATCAAACTAGTTCACTGCAAAATTTATACTCTTTAGTATTTAGGGTTTAGGTGACAAAAGTATAATTAACTAGGATTTCTTATCTCCATGATTATTTCCAAAACTTTATGTTAGAACTTGGAATAGTCATACTGCCTAACTTTATTGTGATATACTGAGCATGTCATTTGGGTAGTTCTTGGTGTTCCGATATACTAAGCATGTCATTTAGGTTTTTGTTTTTCCTGATATGGTTGTGTGTTTTTTAGTAAGGTTAGGCTAACTAAAACTCTTTTCTGATATAATTTTGCTTCTCTGATAGGTGTTGCTGGAGTTGTTGTTCAATTGGGTTATATTTTGTTACAGATAAATGGTATCTCCCAATCATGATAGTGGGGTCGAGCCCAAGAAAAATATGAAACGTCGTGGACCGACTTTTAAGAAGAATATTGTCCGCCAGAGGAGTGAGACTTGAGGTAAGATACTTATTAATTAATCTAATTAATTGTTTGATTCTATAGTATGTTATCTAAATTTATACATTTCATAAAATTTTTTAAGTTTCTTGTAATATAAAAGGTCAGCCTATTGGTAAAAACGGTAAAGAGTTGGTTAATTACATTGGGGCCTTAGTGCAGCAGACAGTCTCAATTACCAACGACAATTGGAAGTCCCCAGCTTTGAACGGTCTGAAAGATTACATCTGGCATGATATACAGGTAAATTAATTAACATTAGTTAGTTATATTGTTTCTTAATTATGTAAACATATTTATATTCTAACATTTTTTTTATTGTCTTTGCAGGCTGTTTTATTGTTGATGAGACCTGGCGGGACACGATACTTAAGGAAGCCGAAAAATTACACCACAACTTCAGAAGTAAGTTGATAAGAGACTGGCTGAGAGATGACGATCGGAATGTCAGACAAGAGCCTCCACCCAAATATAAAGAGACTATACGACTGGAGGATTGGAGAGCCATTGTAATAAAACGCACGGAAGATGAGGAATTTCTGGTATGTACTTACTTTTGTGTAAAGTATGCATTGATACTTACTTCTGTAACCATGCATTGATATATACTTACTTCTGTGTCTATGTAGAAAATAAGCAGTGAAAATCGGCAGAGAGTGTCATCTCCTCCCTACCCTTACCTTAAAGAGAATGTAGGGTATGTCGGCATTGAGGAAAAAAAGATATGTACAATAACTTTTTTAATTTATTTAACGCATTTTTTGGTTTATTTCTTAGCATTGATGGATTTCAATTTGTTTGTTCAAATGTACAGTCGCTGGAGGCATGACAGAACCTAGAAACTGAAAGCATTGAACACCATATTTTTTGGCAAGAAGCCTGCATGAATGAGCAGGGTGTGATTGCAAATCCCATCTCTAGGCAAGTGGCTGAAAGAATTGTAAGTATCTCATATTAACATTTACATTTGTAATCCTCTTTTGATATTTGTGAATAATGTGTAACGTCTTTGTGAATAATATTTGTGTCTCATGAGACCCTATCACAGTCTGTATTAAAAGGGGAGATAATAGATTGCGTTGGTCCCCATGACATCCTTGCCAGAGCCATACCCGCTAAAGAGTACCATGGTCACTATAGGGACGTATGATTTGGTCCCTCACAGAAAGCTATTGTAGGAGTACAAAAGCGTGCCAAACAAGCAGATGTTAGTGACGTGTTGAATTTGAGGAGGATAGTAGCTGATCTATATTAACAAGTTCAAGATTTGAAAAGCAGCAAGCAGGACAAGAGACTGTTGGTTGTGGCTACACACTCAAGAGGGTGGTGAATTGAGTTCTAAAAACTTTTTGTTACTTTGTGAAAAACAAAACTTGCTTTAAAATGGTTAATTTTCTCACAATTTCATAAATTTATTTTCCAAGATTCAATCTATAACTTGTTTTATGATTATTACAGTAATGCAGGAACAATTCTAGAAATGTTTAACAACAGATTTCAGCATAAAGATTTAATTTCAAAAGTCATTCAAACATATCTAACCAAGAAAGCATGTATATGACAAATATATCAAGTTTGAGGGTTAGAAGAATACAAAACCAATTTATCTTGGTTCAGCTACCTCCACATGGTAAGCCTACATCCAGTCCCCACTCCACTGTGGGTTTTTGCCATTATAATAAAAAATATTACAGTATCCGATTACATTCACATCAAGGCCTCACTACCTTGAAAAACTCACCAAAAGCACACTTGTTTTTCCACCACAAGGATCCCTTCTATCCCTGTATTACAACTAAGAGAAACCCTCTCTTAACTCAGTAAAATGTAATTTGAATGAAAGATTTTGACTCTAGAACTCAGATATTACAACTTGAAGCACTTTTGAAAATATCAGACTTTTCTCTCAAGAAGGAAGCTCAATAGGAAACTTTGATTTCGTGTATTGAAAATTATGAATGCATAGATAGTTGAAAAGTGTTTCTAAACTGTACTTATATAGTAATTTGAAGAAATAGATCCGTTGGACAAGTTAGAAAATCAGTTAAAATCATAACAGAATTAGTTTTCAAAAACTGATACGTGATAATCTGTGTAGTACACATGTGTATTAAAAGATTTCTGAACTATAATACACGAATACACAGATTACGTTCTTTTTTACATCTGTGTTCATCTTGCTTTGTTCTTGAATACACAGATTACTATCTTGTGTACATCGATGTATAAGTGAAAAATCAACCCAGAAACGCATACAAAGACTGTGTACATCGATTGAGTTCACTAACTCAAATACTAAAGCTTCTGTTTTGAATTATACACAGGTGTATGATCTGATACATCGATGTGTGCAATATTTTTTCTCAAGAACCAATTTTAATACACATGTGTGCACTTTGCATACACAAGTGTACAACAAGATTTTCACTTTTAATAGGCAAACTAACTGAGGATACACATGTGTAAAACACAGGTGTATATCGTCACTTAATTTCCTTTTCATTTAATATCTTTTGAAAATCCTTTTCCATGAAAAACTTAATTAATTATTCATTTGAAAACATAGTTTTTCATTTGTTTCCCAAGAGCTTATCAAGAGATTAAGTGTAATATTCTTATTAAATCTAAGAACTTGAGATCTTCAATTGACTTTGTCTTGATGGTTTGTTCCACATAATCTTCTTTAAATCTTTGAATCTCTTGATTTGCTTTGATCTTTATCCTTTAATCCTTTGACTTTCTCCTTCATGAATAAACTTGCAATCACTTGAACACATTATTAGTGTATAATCAAATTGAAAAACTCATATCAAATTCATATTTGTTTGTCATACATTAAACCCTCAAAAGAGCATTTCTTACAAACTCCCCCTTTTTGATTATCACAAACCTTACCATACTTAACCTTTCAATTTTTCATATCAGAGTGCAGCAATCAATTAAGCATGGATCTGAGCACAACAACTCCCAGATGCCACATATTCTGCCTCAGTTGTAGATAATGCCATACTAGTCTGCTTCTTACTATACCAGGAAACTAATGAATTTCCTAATAAATGGCATGTCCCACTTGTGCTTTTCCTATCTAACTTGCAACCAACAAAGTCAGAGTCAGAATATCCTATTAATGTATAAGTGGATCCTTTAGGATACTACAATCCCATTTCTTTTGTTCCTAAAAGGTATTTCATAATCCTTTTAACAGCAGTTAGGTGAGATTTCTTAGGATTAGATTGATATTTTGCACACATACACACACTAAACATTATGTTTGGCCTACTTGCAGTGAGATAAATTAAAGATCCAATTAAACCTATGTACTTGGATACATTTACTGATTTACCATGTTCATCTTTGTCCAAGTAGCATGCTGGACTCATTGGTGTTGCCATCTCCTTTGCATTCTCCATTCCAAACTTCTTTAATAATTCTTTGCAATATTTTGTTTGGCTTATGAAGGTTCCATCATTGCATTGTTTGATTTGGAGTCCAAGAAAGAATGTAAGCTCACCCATCATGGACATTTCAAATTCACTTTGCATTAGTTTACTAAATTCCTCACATAAAGATTCGTTAGTAGAACCAAAGATAATGTCATCTACATATATTTGAACAAGTAATATGTTGTGTGCTTTTCTTTTAGTGAAAAGTGTAGTATCAACCTTACCTCTTGTAAAGCTTTTCTCTAGGAGAAAATTGCTTAACCTCTCATACCAAGCTCTTGGAGGTTGTTTGAGTCCATAGAGAGCTTTAGTGAGTTTATAAACATGATTTGGAAACTCATTATCAATGAAACCAGGGGGTTGACTTACATATACTTCTTCTTGAATTAAGCCATTCAAAAATGCACTTTTCACATCCATTTGGTACAGCCTAAAGTTCATAATGCACACATAGGCCAATAGCATTCTTATTGCTTCTAATCTATCTATAGGGGCATCAGTTTCATCATTGTCAATTCCTTCTTCTTGATTGTACCTCTTTGTAACTAATCTAGCCTTGTTTTTGTACAATTATTCCATTTTCATCCATTTTATTTCTGAACACCCATTTTGTTCCAATAATTTGATTACACTTAGGTTTTGGAACTAAATTCCACACTTGGTTTCTTTTAAATTGATTCAATTCTTCATGCATTGCAATCATCCAATGCTCATCATTTATTGCATCCTCTACTATTTTTGGTTCTATTTGTGATACAAATGCCATGTGATTACAAATGTTTCGCAAAGAGTGTCTAGTAGTTACCCCTTTTGTGATCTCACCGATAATATTATCTAGGGGATGATTCTTTGAGACTTGCCACTCTTTTGGTAGGTTGTCTTGTTGAATTTCATCTTATGGTTCCATGACTTCCTTTTCCAAATCTTTGTCTTCATTACTGTCTTTTTCTTCATCAACTTTCTCTTCCTTTTCAAGAAGTTCTGCATCATCATCAAAAACATCCTTTCCCAACTTTTTGGGTTTGGACTCATAAAATGTAATATGTACAGATTCTTCAATTGTAAGGGTTCGTTTATTATACACCCTAAATGCTTTGCTAGTTAGTGAATAGCCTAAAAATATTGCTTCATCAGCTTTAGGATCAAATTTTCCAAGATTATTCTTACCATTATTTATTATTTAATACAAAACACTTACAACCAATGACATGAAAGTGTGCAATGTTTGGTTTCCTTCCTTTATACAACTCATAAGGAGTTTTCTTTAAAATTGGTCTTATTAAGACTCTATTTAGTACAAAATAAGCTATCCTTACAACATCTGCCCAAAAATATTTTGGTATATTAGAGTCATTTAACATAGTTCTAGCAATCTCCTCAAGAGATCTATTTTTCCTATCAACTACTCCATTTTGCTGTGGAGTTCTAGGAGTTGAAAAATTATGTTGGATACCATGTTCATCACAGAAATTTTCAAATTCTTCATTTTGAAATTGACCTTCATGATCACTCCTTATTGAAACAATTTTCATATCTTTCTCATTTTGACCTAACTTAGCCATTTTCTTAAAAACTTTAAAGGCTTCATTGTTATGAGCTAAGAAGTATGTCCAAGTATATCTAGAGTAGTCATCAACAATAACAAGACCATAGATATTTCCATCAAAACTTTTTATTCTAGAAGGTCCAAACAGGTCCATATGCAATAGTTGTAAAGGTCTACTAGTTGAAACAATGTTCTTGGCTTTAAAAGAAGTTTTCACTTGTTTACCTTTTTGACAAGCATCACATAAACTATCTTTTATAAACTTCTTCTTAGGTATTCCTATTACAAGTTCTTTGGAAATCAATTTGTTTAAGTGATCCATGTGAATATGGGCCATTCTCCTATGCCAAAGCCAATTTTCCTCTTCTCTGGTTATTAAGCAACATGCATCATTTTTGGATAAATTGTCTAAGTCAAGCATATAGATGTTATTGATTCTGTTTCCCATCAATTTGATTTTATTATCACGACTAGATTCAATCATACAACTATTTGGATTAAAGTTTACCTTGTACCATTTGTCACATAGTTGGCTAATACTTAGTAGGTTGTATTTGAGTCCTTTCACATGGAGAACATCTTCTATCTTAGTTGTTGGACTTTCGCCAACAGTGCCAACACCAAGGATTCTTCCTTTATTGTCATCACCATAGGTAACATTTCCACCTTCTTTGGGAGTAAAGGAAGTAAACTTTGTAATGTCTCCTGTCATGTGTTTGTAGCGGCCACTATCTAGATACCAACTTGAGCTTTTGGCCTTCAAATACACCTACAAATCATATTTTTATGCTTTTTCTTTATGTACCCAAATCTTGTTGGGTCCTTTGTAGTTAGTCAAAACATATGTTCCTTTTGGAACCCAAATGCATTTTGTACCAATATGTGAATTCTTTCTAAATTTACAAGTAGCAGCTGTATGACCTTTCCCAGCACAATAATAGCATTTAACAAAGGGACTTGTTGAAAAACTAGATGCAACAAAGAGTTTCTTAAAAGACTTTTTATGTTTCTTAGGCTTATATCCAATTCCAGCTTTATCATAGACTCCTTTTTGCTCTCCTAGAATAGCATTAAGATTTTCTCTACCTAAAGTGAACTTGGATAAGGTAGTTTTCAGTTTTTCCACTTCCTTTTCTAGTGAACTGCACTTGTACAAATTGTGTTGGATGCTAGTAATTTGACATTCTTAGCTTCCATTTCTTTTGGCTTTAATTGTAGAGATGCATAGTCATTACATTGTCTAGCAATAATCTTTCTAGATGATATTAGTTGTTTGGCAATATTAAGATATTCTTCATGCAATTCATCAAAGACATCTTGCAATTCATCATAAGTAGGGGGAATATCATTTACCTCAGATTCACTATCACTTTGGTGGCTTGCCATGAGGCATAAGTTAGCTTCTTCATTTTCAGATTCACTAGAGGAGTCCCAGTCATTTTCTTCCCAAGCTATATATGCTCTTCGAGGCTTTCTTCCTTTCTTTTCTTTGTTGTCATTCCTCTCATACTTTTCTTTCTTTTGCAGCTTTGGACATTCATTTTTGTAGAACCTTTCCCAATTCAAAGCATTTGACTGTAGAAGAAGAGCTTTCACCTTTGGATGTGTTCTTCTTTGTAGGAAAGCTGAACTACTTCTTGTGGCCTTTCTTTTTGATGAATCTTATGAATTTTCTTACAAGCAGTCCCATATCTTCTTCCTCGGATTCATCATCTTCATCAAGGTTTTCTTCTTTATCACTTTGAATTGATCTTTAGAGATATGCACTTATAGAGAGATACCTTTTTTCTTTTTCTCCTGTTCTTCATGACTCTTTAACCTATTGAGCTCCAATTCATTCTCCTTTAACTTTCCAAAGAGTGTAGCAATTTTCATGGTATCAAGATCTTTGGATTCAGCTATTGCAATGATTTTTGGTTGCCATTCTTTGCTCAAGCATCTCATAATCTTGTTGATTTGCTTCTCATCCGGGATGGTTTGACCAAGATTATCAAGTTGATTCACTATATGTGTGAAGCGTGTTTGCAGCTCATCAAATGGTCCTCCATGATTCATTTGAAACAGTTCAAATTCATGCACAAGGGTATTCATTCTTGCTCGCTTGACATCACTTGTTCCTTCATGAGTTACTTGAAGAGTGTCCCACATTTGCTTGGCTGTTTTACAGTTAGAGACCTTGAAAAACTCATCATAACTTAAAGCAGCAGTTATTATATTTTTAGCCTTAGAGTTATAGCCTACTCTACTTATCATCATCATTCCATTGGTCTTTTGGTTTTACCTTTTTGTTGCCATTTTCATCAATAGTAAAAGAGACATAAGGTCCATTTTCTACAGCATCTAGGACATCAAAACCAGCAGCCTCAAGAAAGATCAACATCCTTTGTTTCCAATACATGTATGCATTACCATTAAATGTAGGGGGTTGAGTTAGGGAAGCCCCATCACCTAAGATATCATTTGTAGCCATGCTCTTGAAGCGATTAGGCTTGACACAAGAGTTTTAGCTCTAATGCCACTTGTTGGTTGTGGCTACATACTCGAGAGGGGGGTGAATTGAGTTCTAAAAACCTTTTGTTACTTTGTGAAAAACAAAACTTTCTTTAAAATGGTTTTCTCACAATTTCATAAATTTATTTTCCAAGATTCAATCTATAACTTGTTTAATGATTATTACAGTAATGCATGAACAATTCTAGCAATGTTTAACAACAGATTTCAGCATAACGATTTAATTTCAAAAGTCATTCAAACATATCTAACCAAGAAAGCATGTCTATGACAAATATATCAAGTTTGAGTGTTAGAAGAATACACAAACCAATTAATCCTGGTTCAGCTACCTCCACATGGTAAACCTACATCCAGTCCCCACTCCACTGTGGGTTTTTGCCACTATAATAAAAAATATTACAATATTCGATTACATTCACATCAAGGCCTCAGTACCTTGAAAAACTCACCAAAAGCACACTTGCTTTTCCACAACAAGGATCCCTTCTATCCCTATATTACAACTAAGAGAAACCCTCTCTTACCTCAGTAAATTGTAACTTGAATGAAAGATTTTGACTCTAGAACTCAGATATTACAACTTGAAGCACTTTTGAAAATATCACACTTTTCTCTCAAGAAGGAAGCTCAATAGGAAACTTTGATTTCGTGTATTGAAAATTCTGAATGCATAGATAGTTGAAAAGTGTTTCTAAACTGTCCTTATATAGTAATTTGAAGAAAAAGATTCGTTGGACAAGTTAGAAAATCAATTAAGATCATAATAGAATTAATTTTCAAAAACTGACACATGATAATCTGTGTAGTACACATGCGTATTAAAAGATTTCTGAACTATAATACACGTATACACAGATTACGTTCTTTTATACATCTGTGTTCATCTTGCTTTGTTCTTGAATACATAGATTACTATCTTGTGTACATCGATGTATAAGTGAAAAATCAACCCAGAAACGCATACGCAGACTGTGTACATCGATTGAGTTCACTAACTCAAATACTGAAGCTTCTGTTTTGAATTATACACAGGCGTATGATCTGATACATCGATGTATGCGATATTTTTTCTCAAGAACCAATTTTAATACACATGTGTGCACTTTGCATACATAGATGTACCCCAAGATTTTCACTTTTAATAGGCAAACTAACTGAGGATACACATGTGTATGACATCACTTAATTTCCTTTTCATTTAATATCTTTTGAAAATCCTTTTCCATGAAAAACTTAATTAATTATTTATTTGAAAACATAGTTTTTCATTTGTTTCCCGAGAGCTTATCAAGAGATTGTAATATTCTTACTAAAACATCTAAGAACTTGAGATCTTCAATTGACTTTGTCTTGATGCTTTGTTCCACATAATCTTCTTTAAATCTTTGAATCTCTTGATTTGCTTTGATCTTTATCCTTTGATCCTTTGACTTTCTCCTTCATGAATAAACTTGCAATCACTTAAACACATTATTAGTGTATAATCAAATTGAAAAACTCATATCAAATTCATATTTGTTTGTCATACATCAAAACCTCAAAAGGGCATTTCTTATAGACATTGGTGGAGGGGCATGAGCTTGATTTACCTACCCCTACCTCACATAGTGTCAGAGATAGTTACACTCATGTGTTACTCGAGGTAATAATTATTATGTTGTTTTCTTTACTTGTACGTATTGCATTGACAATTTACATATTAATATTTTGTTTATCATTGATTTAGGTATCAATCCATGCAACCTACATTGGTCAAGTCCAACTCATCGCATTGTCGTTAGGGGGATGGTCTATAACGAACTGGGTGTGACACTGTACAACCGGTCATTACCCCCTAGTCATGTGAAAGTTGCAGTTGAGTTTGCTGTTGAGGGTGATGCACCATTGCCTATACCACTTAAGGACGCAAATGTCATGACAGTGGAACAAGCAATAGGTACCTATGTGGCATGGCTAATCAGCCTCATAGGTGTATGTGATAAGGTATATGTTAATAAATATTATTCATTATCATATATATGTTTATTAAATTAGGTGGTCACTAACTCATTAATGTATTGCAATGCTTTTTATCTAGGCACCCCAAAAATCCAAATCCAAATCCAAATCCAAGGGCAAGAACAATTCGTCTGACTACACAGCTGTCATGAAAGTTACAAAATCCCGATCTTTCCCTACGTGTTGGTTATATGAACATTATGGATGTAATTTAGGTGATGTCTGAGGAGATGGATATCAGCTAGGTTGGATTTTATTGTTTGTTTTTTTTTCTGAATATTGGTGTTTAGACCCATTTTCGTGTATCAAAAACTGATTTGCAATGTCTTCAACATATATAACACACACATATTATGTAGATATAGTAGAACCAGAGTAGGTGTGTAGAAAACGAAAAAATTAGTAAAAACTACGAAGATGTGTGAGATGATGCATATGTAAATATGTGTGAATAGTATTATTCATAGGGTCATGCTAATTAACGAGTGTCCTAAGGACACTCTTTAAAAAAAACCAAAAAAACAACTTTGTATTGGAAAACTAAATATATTAATTACCTCTTCAAATATTAAATACATCAATTTTCAATGAAAAACTTCTTTTATTGCTTCCTTAATAAGTGTCCTAAGTGCACTCGTTAACATTCTCTTTATTCACATTGAGAGAAAAGTTAACCACCGCATCTAGTTCTTAATTTTGCTCTATTTGGAATCATCTGGTTTTCATTTTAGTGAAATCCAAATTTGTGAATAATCAGTGGGAGCTCCCACGCACACATGTATTTAGTAACATGAATGATTTGATGAGAGAAACTAATTGTCCAGATTAAAAGTTGATCAAGATCATATGATCACTTACAAAGTCGTATAACTTTATAAATATTCTAGATTTGTTTACCTCACTCTCACAATTAACCACTTCTCTTATAATAACTGAACATCAACTGATCGTAGTAAAATTGGTTACCTCACTCTCACAATTGTTTACCTCACTCTCACAACTAACCATTTGTTTATCTCACTCTCACAATTAACCACTTCTCTTATAACCCAAGACAATTTTTAATTAGGTTCAATGTCAAAAGTTAGAAACCTAAAGTTTCCCCTTTTATAAAGAGTTTTACTTAACCATCATGCATCTTCTACCCATAATTACATGACCAATTGCTTCTAAAAAATTTAAGGGTATTATTAATGAGTGCCATAACGACATTGTTTTTTATTAAAAAACTAAGTGTAATATTTTTCAATATATTAAATATACCGTTTATCCATGCAAAATTTTCTTTTTTGATTCCTTAACCAATGCCCTAAGGACATTCGTTAGCATTCTCCAAAGTTTAAAGGGCACATATGCATTAATTAATGTGTTTTTTAGACAATTCAAACCAAGAAATCTAGCTTTTGAATGAGGGAGTCTAGTAGTTATACGGAATTAATGTGTGTGGCTCAAATCTTGAACTTATGAGAGTTCACTCTTCAATTACAAAATTGAAAAAGCAAATCTCGCACGTGAGATGATCAATTATATTACCTATACTTCTTGTCCTATGTGCCACTGCAATGAGAAGAGGTCTTTCGTTTTCTCTGTTAAAAACTAGGAATATGGACAAAATTCAGGTATTTTTTTTTAAGGTCAATTCTAAGGTGAGGATGTAATTAAATCTCCCATCCATGAGGGAGCAGAAGTGGCAGGTTACTTTAGGTATTCACGGTGTACTACTCATAAATTTAAATTGTTAAGTGTAGACACTTCTAAATATTGTTTTTGCAAAATAGGCCCTGGAATAAAATAGAGTTGAGCATTCTTGTCTGACCCAAGGGACAAAGGTAATGCAGAGATGTTCTTCACTAGAGGGTGTTGGTGGGATTCGTTGAGACGAAGGAGGACGATGAAGGGGGACAATAGTCGTATTTCGTTGCCCAGCAGATATGTCGTTCCGACGAATGAAGAGAAGAGGTAGCTGTCGTTGGAGCCGTCCTTGGGCATAAATCAGAGGTTCAACGGTAAAGGACTTCTAATAGTGGTTATAAATATTAAAATTTGAAACCAGCGGCCCATTGAGTATGCAAACAATAATGGGGACACTAATAAACAACCACTAATTTGCAAGAAAACAGAAATCTTACTTTTGGGATGCTCAAAGAGAAGGTAAAGGACCGTTGACGTACCATACCAAGTTTTGTCCTCAAAGATATGTAACCTGAACTGAAAACGATCTCAACCACTAATTTATTTAATTATTATATCCAACGATAAATTTGCCTCCTTCATTAATGAGAGACTTATTTGGTCCGTCATGTTAACAGCCACCTTTTTTTTTAAAGTGTTTGTTGTATCATTTTTTAAATAAAAATATAACATATGTCTCATTTTTAATTTATTTTATTAATCATTTTAAGTTTTTATTGATTTTTTTGTTTCTCAGGATATTTTTTGTGCATAACTGAAGAGATTAATCCCACAAGATACTGGACGACGTTTAAAGATTGACTTCTCTTAACCAAATTTTCTCCGTACACAAGAGTCAGGGATCAAACCTCTGATCACTTGCTTAAGGGATTCGAGCTTATTACCACTCGGATCAACCACATGTTGGTTTAAGTTTTTATTAATGAACTATTAAAAATAATATACATATTATATGTTTATGTTAAAGAACAATATCATAAGCACTTAAAAATTTTACTTAAAATTTGCCCCTTCATTATTTAAACATTTAGAATATGATACCTAAATAATATCTCTTTATATTTGCATATAATATATTTATTTCATATTTATATTGATACTTATATTATTTATGGTATCCCACCCACGGATGGATATCTTTTGTCCCAACTTCCTGTCCCATTCTCTGTCCCCCATCAATAACAATTTGACACTTAAGAAAATAAAATCATAATTCATTAATATTTGTGTTCATTTCCAACATTTGATTGGTGGGGGATATCGAGACACCATTTTTTGGGGACAACAGAGTTTTATCCCTCACCCACGTATGAGTATTGTATTTGGAAAATTAAAAAAAAAAGATTTAATTGGTATGCATTGACAGTCTAAAATTTTTTGATATGATGAGCTAATCAGAAATTATCATATCAGAAAAAATGATTGACTTTTATATTGATTAACTTAAAATTCACTTATACCATGAACTTTTGATTGGTTGATAATATAAAAAACTTTATATTGACTGTACATAATAATTAAACTCTATTAAAAAATATATTTTATAAAAGGTAATTACAATGGACAGTATCGGTCTTAGAATATTCGCATTTAAGTTTAAATACAAACACAAAGGAAGCTCTGTTCAGTCTTTTGTGCAACTTGCATAGTGTCTCAACCGCAACTGTGGAAAGACTGCCTAAAGACCAGCGCTGCACATGGTGGGGGATTCATTTAACTCTTGTAGTTACCTGCATATTGTCGTTCTTTTGATTCCTTTTGTCATTGGACATAACCCTTTTTAAAGGCTAGATGCAACAAATGATCATCAGTTGAATATTTAAACCTGTCGACAAGAATCTAGCTTACACCGTTGGCTACTGCATAGGATCCTAGATGATTCTGTCTCAGATTTGCGGCTTGTCCAAATTACCACATTAATCAAATCAACCCCTTTGATAGACCACGAATTTGAGAAATAGAGTTATTAATTCATATTTTTAAAATTTTTTAAGTATCTTTCAAATTAATGATTATATTTTATTTATGGTTTAATTGTTCTGTTTGTGCCTAGACTTTTTGAAAAAAAAATTAAATAGGTCCTGAAGTTTACAAATTTATAATTAGATCACTAAACTTAAATTTTTTTGTGATGTAGTTCTTATACACATTTCCGTTAAGTTTCGACCAGTTAGAGTTCCGTTACGTGATTTATCTACTCATGTATTTATGGGTCCAACTTTCTGCGAAAATTCAAAAAGGTTCTTATACATTTTCAAAAAAATTATTTAAATATGTCCATATACTTTTTTGAGAACCCTAATGTATGGAACGCTAACGAATATGTGTACGAGAAACTCAATTACAATTTTATAAGTTTAGGGACTCAATTGTGAACTTTTAAACTTTAAAGACCTATTTGAATTTTCTCAAAAAATTCAGAAACCAATAAAGTAATTAAACCGTTATTTATTTATTCATACTTGGGTTCCCTCCCGCCATTCCTTCTCCATCTGCTCTATCCTTCTTTTATTTTTTTTCTCTCACTTCATTACTTCCCCATTTTCTTTCCATCTTCTCTCTCCTCCAACATTTTTGAGAGGCAACATGACAGAAGAGAATCCAAAAGTTGTTCCTGTATCAGCAAATGCTTCCTCCATTAATTATTTGGGTTTTGCTATGACCCAATAAAGATCCACCTAATTTGGTAATTTATTTGTGCAGTTATACCAGTTCCAATTTATAAGGGGTCGATTGGGGTACAATGGTTAATTAGCCAATTATCCTTTTACGGGAGGACAAATATTCGAGTTTTTGAGAGACTATTTGAAAGAGTTAACCATATTTCTTCCTGTTCAAAAGGATTAGTTTTACACCTAAAGGAAACTAAAATGCTTTGAGAAACCAAATGATATATGCTCTAACACTTGTTGCACTTAATTTCTTTTGATATAATGAGGATGCATAAGTTTGAAATTATGCCTTTTTACAAATTATATTTAGATTCTTTATCACTAACTTAATGATAATAACTTAAATCCATCACTATTATACCCAACAGTGGTTGGTCGCAGTGGAAGTGGACTGAGATCCCAGGTGATCTTTTCTGGCAATGTCAGAGGTTCGAATCCTGAAGTCGTCACTCTAGGGAGCGCTTTACCAAATCACCATCCCTGACCCGAGGGTTACATGTTGGGTTTTTGTGAGACGATCCTCTTTTAAAATCATGTCTCAAGGCGGAAGAAAACTATATCCCATGGATCGCGCATTGCAAAACAAGAATCACATAAGAGTTGAGAATTCATGGGAGATAAACAGTTTATAACCCGTTGGTGGAAAACAAAAATTCTTTTTTAAGGATCTCAACGAATTAGCATGACCATTGCTATAGGGGTTTACCTTCGAAGCGAAGTTTTACCACGAACACTATGAGTGTGTCAGGTACACTGATTGATCACAAACAATCACGATCATGGCAACACCTTGACAAACCTCGCGGCTATACCCACCACGAGAGGAAGAATATAATGAAGAAATTTATCACCAAATGCTGCAAGGTAGCACACCTCTATGTAGTCCACGCAAGCAAACCACCGTCGGAGATAGGGTAGTGCTCGCTATCAGGAAATGGGAGAGAGCGCGACATACACAAGGAGAGCGGCCATCAGGATTAGCAACTCCTATGTAACTCTTGTAATTTCAATTGTGTGCTTAAGTGAGGTGAATAACTTTATATAAACTATCATTCACTTACCCATATCCCTAATGGGCTCCTGCACACTACAGGTCAATTATTTAATTATTAATTAAATCACATTTAATTAATCAATTAAATTACTTCTCCGATCATTTGCTCTTTGCGTGTGACACTATAGGTTCTCATTAAGTTGACAATAATATTAAATCTCATTTAATGTTATAAACAATGAATGGCATCTAACAATACATCATTGCTACCTAATTAAAGAGAATATCGGTGATACGATACAACCTTAAGTGTGAACATATATACAATGTAGCCAATGTCCCTTCGTCACAATGTCTTAATCTAACATAAGGCATAAATATGTCATCCTTGTTAACTCCAATTATATGTTTCTCGGTCAAGGAGTAGATGTGTAATCATTTTGGGCCCAAAATCTCATATTGTCCCAACTTAGCATGACCATGCATTTCCACGTCTCATACCATCGAGTGGCCATAGACATTACTCCTGTTATGTAGGAGGGACGAATCCTATCTACATCACTCACATCCCTCTGAATGATTCATTGCAGGCTCAATTACTACCTTTATGATTATCCTGTCACAGATAATATTTGATAGCATTAAAGCCTACAACTCCTCATGTAGGAATCGTAGTGACTTCAAGTCGAAGGACTACTTCACCACGATCACCATGAGAAATGCTTATGACACTTACATAACTATTATGTAACGTTCTCATAGCGGGTCAATCCAATATACATATGCCACAAATATTTATACATATGTGAAGACATGATATCACATATCCATGACCCGTGAGATGTGGCCATCATGTCACTCACATAATAGTCTCGTTATAATATTATTGTCCTAGTTAATAATAATACTTAACTATGGATATTTAAGAATAGTGTTCTATAATTCAATGGTATCTCACGGTCAAGTCATACTTGACGTTCCTTTAAATGAACTACCAATATATTTAAATCCAAGTCATGATACAAAATAGAAATCTAAGAAATAGATTGGCCACTAGGGCTTACACCAATAATAAGGCTATTGTGTTTACCTCTTGTAGCGTGCTTTCAAAAATATCTTGATAGCTTGCTCCGAATCACCAGTGTCGCGACAGTGGCAGCACCTCTACTAAGTCCACGCGAGCAAACGTCTTTTAGAGGAATGTGTCTTTTGCTAGCTGATGACTACAGGGTTTGACGCGATGTGTGTTATGACAACTGTATATGATGAGGGAGACACACCATCTATTTAAAGAATGGCACTCCCTCACCCTTGATGGACAACCCTGATGGGCTTGTACACTACAAGCCCAAATTGGAATTATTTATTAAATCATATTTAATAAACTTATTTGTCTCCAACTATTTTCTATATGCGTGTGACCCTATAGGTTCCCATTAAATTGGCAATACTATTAAATATTACAAAATTATCTCATATTAATTATAATATATTATAAATAATGAGCGGCATCTAGAAATACATCATTGCTATTCAATTTATGAGAAAATCGGTGATTCGATTTTAACCTTACTGCAACCAATTTAGCGTGTAGTAAATGTCCCTTCTTCCACATGTCATAATTGAAGACAAGGCATAAATGTGTCATCTTTGTTATGTTCAACTATATGTTCCTCGATCTCCGAGTAGATGTGTAATCATAAATGGGCAAAATATCTCATACTGGCCCATTTCAGCATGGCCATGCATTTTTACATCTCACTTTATCGAGAGGCCCATGACATTGCTCCTGTTATGTAGGAGGGACAAATCCTATCTACATCACTGACATCCCTCAACATGATTCATTGCAGGTCCAATTACTACCTTTATGATTATCCTGTTACGAAAATCATTTGATAGCATTAAAGCATACAACTCCACATGTAGGAACCGTAGTGACTTCAAGTCGAAGGACTACTTCACTATTGTTGCCATGAAAAGCGCTTATAACACTTGCATAACTATTATGTGGCGTTCTCATAATGGGTCGATTCAGTATAAATATTATTCTAATATTTACACCTATGTGAAGACTTGATATCTCATATCCATAACCCGTGAGATTTGGTTATCAGTCTACTCACATAATAGTCTCAATGTATTATTGTTGTCCTAAATAAGAATAATACTTGACTACGAATATTTTAAGAATAGTGTTCTAATGTTCAATAGGGTTTCACGATCATGTCACACTTGATGTTCTATTGAACTGAACCTACTATTCTAAGTACTTTATTATGTACAAAAGAGATAACATAATAAATTGAAATGCCTTATAATATAAATGATATAAATCATAGTCATGATACAAATGTAAATCTAATAAATAGATTGGCCACTGCGGCTTACACCAATAGTCTCCCACTAGCACTAGAGCCAATCTGTCATAAATCTAATACCCATCGATCTAGTATGAGCGTCATGCTTCTGCTAAGCAAGAGGCTTGGTCAGCGGCTCTGTGACATAGTCCAGTGTCGGTACTCTTCACATCTCCTCTATCGATAATGTCTCAAATGAGATGGAAGCGCCAAAGTATATGTTTGGACCGCTGGTGAGATATGGGTTACTTGGCTTGCGCGATCACACCATTATTATCACAAGAAAGGTCAATCGGATCCACAATGCTAGGAACTATACCAAATTCAGTAATGAACTTCATGATTCAAACAGCCTCCTTTGCTGCATTGGAGGCAGCAATATACTCAGCCTCTGTAGTAGAATCGACAACTGTTTCTTGCTTTGAACTTTTCCAGCTAACAACACACCATTCGGGCAAAACAAAAAATCCAGATTGCGATCTGGAATCATCCTTATCTGTTTGGAAGCTAGCATCGGTGTAACCTTTTACAACGAGCTCTTCATCACTTTCATAGACCAAGAATGAATCCCTAGTTCTTCTCAAGTACTTGAGGATATTCTTGACTGTTATCCAGTGACTCTCACCGGGATCAGATTGGTACCTGCTCGTCATGCTCAAAGCGTACGAAACATCCGGTCGAGCACAAATCATGGCTTACATGATGGATCCAATTGACAAAGCATATGGAATCTTAATCAAGTGTTCCCTCTCATCCAGTGTAGTAGGGTAGTGTCCTTTGGACATGTATACGCCATGTTACATAGGCAAGGGACCCTTTTGGAATCATACATGTTAAAGCTCCAAAGCACTTTGTCAATATATAACCTCAACGATCTATCTCTATAGATCCTAAGTCCTAACACGTAGGAAGCCTTTCCTAAATCGATCATCGAGAAACAGTTCCCCAACCATGTTTTCAATTTTGTAGCGTAGGGATATTGTTTCCGATAAGCAATATGTCATCTACATATAATACGAGAATGACACTCTCACTCCCACTAACCTTCTTGTAGACACAAGGTTCATCTTCGTTCTTGATAAATCCAAATTGTATCACAATTTCATCAAAACGAAGATTCCAGCTTCTGGAAGCTTGCTTTAATCCATAAATGGATCTCTGCAAATTACATACCTTTCCAGCAGCATCTTTTGGATCGACAAAACCCTTGGGTTGTGTCATGTACACATCCTCAAGAAGATTCTCGTTAAGCAATACAGTCTTGACATCCATCTGCCAGATCTCGTGTCATAATATGTAGCAATTTCAAGTAGGATTCGAATGGATTTATGAATTGCAACTAGGGAGAAGGTCTCGTCATAGTCGACACCATGAATTTGCTAGAAACCCTTCGCCACCAGTCTCGTCTTAAAGGTATTCACCTTACCATCCATGTCAGTCCTCTTCTTGAAGACCCACTTGCACCCTATGGGTTTCACCCCTTCGGGTGGCTCTACCAAGGGCCATACCTGGTTAATGTACATGAATTTCATCTCAGATTCCATGGCCTCAAGCCACTTCTCAGATTCTGGGCCAATAATGGCCTCCTGGTAGGTTACGGCTCATCTTGATCCATGAGCAGCACATCACCTTCCCGAGTCAGGAGGAATCCATATCTTTCACGTTAGTGACGTGGTCTGTTAGACCTACATAATTCTTGAGACAACCCCTTCCTAGGAGGTCCCATTGGTGACCCCACTTATAATTATTAGCGTTATAGCGTAGCGTAGTAGTATAAGATTTGCGGAAACATCAAAACATACAATACATACTGATACCATAATAAAAGTATACATACATAATTGTATTGGCTCCATCAGTAGAGCCTACAACATTGGTACCAAATATAACGACTTCAGAGTACGAAATAAATAGAAACTAAAAACATAGCATCAGAACAAAAATGGACTCCGACTTCATCTCTTGGCGCTCAAGGTCCCCCAGCATTGGGATCCGAGGCTCTCCCGCCGGCATCAGGCTCCACAAGTATCCCGTCAATCTCTTCTGGAAACTCCTCATCAGGGTTTTCTCGTACAGTCGAGAACGAGGAAATACAATATAGAAAAGTATAGGGGATAAGAAACAGTAATATGCCATACATGGGAAAAACAACTATATAAATAATGTATATGGATAGCACACTCACAAACACGACAGTTACAACCAAACGACTTCCGAATAGTTTTTCCCTTAACTACTGTCCCTCACACTCATGCAACTAACGAGTATATGGACGCGATCATGACGCGACGTCCCCAATTGATCAAGGTGTCCCAATCATCACTATGCCACCCCCATAAAGTAGGGTTTGGTCTAAAGCCCGCAGGCTCAAATCATCTCATGGATACGACATATTCTCACGCCCGCAGGCCATGTCGGAATTTTCGTCCGTCAACAACGTAACTTATGGTAACGACATGTTCCCCCGCCCGCAAGCTAGGTCGGAGCATTCGCCCGTTCGTTAACAACTCAACTTTCGATAACGACATATCCCCCCGCCCGCAGGCTAGGTCGAGATATATGCCTGTCCGTCTATAATTCGACTAACGGGTACGGCCACCTCCCCGCAGGTAAGATCGAAATCGCCCGTATGCCAACATAGTGATGAATAACAACTATGCAACATGAATCTCACTGACTCATCTCAGGATTAACACTCAGTGCCTCAACCACGACTTATATGCAACCACGATCAACTTTCATCCGGCTTAACCGGGTATCAGATCAACTATATCACTAGGTTGAGCACTACGACATATATATATATATATATATATATATATATATATATATATATATATATATATATATATATATATATATGTATAACCTCGACTTTCTCACCACACATTCATCACCCGATTTATCAGAAATCAATGCTTAGTTCTACTCAGACATCAACAGTCACAACAGACATCAACAACAGTCAGAATATATATTCAACAGTAAAATCAACTTCCAAATAAATAACATTTAATCAATTATAGCATATAATAGACATCATACACATATCACATAATATATCAAATATCCAATCATAGCACAAACAACCTCCATATGAGTAAAATCAACCTAACGGTCAAACGACCTCTAGTAGGGTTTAGGTCGCCCTACGCATATCAATATATATTATTTAAAGCTTGCCTCCCCGACGATATTATGATTCTTTCCCCCACCTTGATGATTTTCCCGAGAGATTCCGAATGCGGCTCCGCAGCAGTCAATCGAGTGCACGATCGAGCGTTCGAGTCCTGTCGGATTCTATACAGTAAAACACAACCAGAAATTAAAATAATGAAACCATAATCTACCTAATCTCTAGGATTAGCTACTCCCCTTAATTAATTAAATAGGCTAGGGATATTGAAATTCTACCAACTCTTGGATCAACGATCCTTAAGTATACCTAATGCATAATCAATGATCAATTATCAAAGATTTGAACCAAAATCCCTTAAACCAACAAAGTAGGATTTCGGCCATTACCATGAAAAATAGGTGAGAGTTTGATTTGGCCTCCTAATCACTGGGATTACATGATTAAGGGATGCAACATGTGGAATCAAGAACAAAGAACAAAAACCCATTTTTCCCCTAAAATAACCCATTCGGCCTTCCCTAGAAAAATAGGCTAGAGATTTTATTTCATTACAAACTCTTGGATTGTGATAGTAGGGGATGATACTAGCTCATAGGAATTGGTTTGGTCTCAAAATGATTTTTCTACAATTTTTTAGAGATTTTTAAAGTTTAGATCTAGAAATTGCAATTCATGAAAATAAATGGAGAAAATAAAGATTGAGAGCTCAAGGATGAAATCTATACCTTCTAGGTGGTAGAGGAGGATGAGAGGAGCAACTTTTCTTCACAAACCTTCTTGAAAAAGCTTGAGGAAGCTTGAGAAAAATGAAGTTGAAAATGGAGGAAGAAAAGAGAAATGGAAGAGAAGAAGAAGGAAGAAAGAAGAAGAAGATGAAGGTGAGAGAGGAGAGAGGGAGCTCGAAATTATGGAGAGAGAGTGAGGTGAGTCATGCAAATTTAGATAATTTCATTTGAGGTAACTTAAGAGTTAAGAAAAGGGTAAAAAGGTAATTTAGTAAAAAGATCAAGGGCAATTTGGTCATTTCACGTCCCGATATTTTGAAAATCCTCACGACACTTGTAGGAGTCCCCAAATGATTTATCATAGCTCTGGTATGAAAATCATTGGCTCAAGGTTCTCGAAAAACCCTAAGATAGCTCGAATCGTCTCCTAGAACGATTATCGGCCTGAATATAATAATATTATTTTCATTTTCGAACGTCAGGACGAACTTTTTCGAAAATATAGGAAACGTGATTCTAAGACTAACTGTCTCGTTCACTGGTCTAAATTAGATCTCGATAGTAGTAAAGCACTACTGTCAAGGAAAAACGTAGACCGGGCTCCGTCTGAGTTTTCGACCCAAAACGTAACCATAGCTTCCTACGATAGTGTAGAGCGTGACTATGGCCTCGGAATAATTTATTTAATTTTCTAGACCCTCTAATAAAATAAAATTACTTAAATACTAGTTAAATAAAAAGAATAAAAAAATCGGGGTGTTACAATTCTTGTGTTACTTGAACCGTTGGTTGAACTACAACGTCTTGTAGAACCGGCTCTTGTTCCATAGTAGGCGAATCAATACTTTGTGGTGGTTGGATTTATCCAAGTTCTATATTCCTCCCACTGGCTCCTATAGAGATGTATTCCTTCTCAAGGAACACCCCAGTCCTAGCGACAAACACTTTGTCCTTGGAAGGATTGTAGAAATAGTATCCTTTGGTTTCCTTAGGATATCCCACAAAAGTGGATTTATCTGATTTGGGTCCAAGTTTATCTGTCACTAGATGTTTCACTTAGACTTGATAGCCTCAAATTCTCATAAATGATAGACTGGGTTTTCAGCCCATCCATATCTCATATGGAGTCTTTTCAACTGCCTTTGATGGAACAAGGTTAAGAGTGAATGTAGCTGTAAGTAAAGTATATCCCTAGAAAAAGTCTGAAAGGTTTGAATGACTCTTCATAGATCATACCATGTCCAACAAGGTGAGATTCCTACTTTTGGACACGCCATTCCATTGTGGTGTGGTGGAGGTGTGAGTTGGGATACTAACCCAAACACTTTTTGATAGTCATCAAACTCCTGCCTTAAGTATTGACTACCATGACCCTCCTTAATACTTTTGCCAAGTTGGTTCTCTACTTCATTCTTGAACTCCTTGAACTTTTCAAAAGTTTCAGACTTGTGTTTCATAAGATACACAAATCCATATCAACTGAAATCATCAATAAATTTAACGAAGTAAGGAAGAGCCATGATTGTCACGAATTCATACAATGGTTGCTTCCCATTACATTCGACTTGTTATAGAAACCAATTTGGAATCCACTTGTTGAGCTTAGCCACTTTTTCAGGGAGATGACTTCTACAACACTAAATGTTGAACAATTAAAGGTTATGGAAGAGAATAAACCAGTATTATTATGTAAGTTGGAACAAATCTTTCCGTCAAGCTTCTTCGATTCAAGGGAACATCTTCCAATTCATCTGCTTTACGAAGCAAGAGTTGGTGGTCTAGTTCAATAGCGTTGGATGTATCCCTTTGAGAGGTATACAACCTCAAATATTTTTATTATAATTGTAAATCCATGTCGTCCTTTGTATGTATGTTTTAATTGTACATATCCCTCTCAATTAGGTTTTTGCACTCCCTGAAACACAAAGTCAAGAACAATGCTCGAGTAGAGGGTTCCATTTGTGAAGCCTACTTAGTGGAGGAGACATCTACCTTTGCCTCTTATTACTATCCGGATGAAATTGACACGAGACGGACTAGAATGCCACGTAATGTTGATTCAAGTGAAAGTTGTTCATCTAGTCCTCCTATATAAATATTCAACCATCCAGGTAGATTTAGTGGCTAATCCAAAGGATATTTCTTGGACCAGCGTGACATTAATGCTTCCTATTTGTACGTTCTTCAAAATTGTGATGAGGTGACGCCATATTTAGAGTAAGTGTGTACATTGTATTTTACAAATTATGTTATCATTTAGTTTCATTAATCGCCGCTCATTTCAATTAGTTAGTAAGTTTAAATTATTATTTTAGCGCAGTACTTAGTTTTCATTTATTACACATATTATGAATTTAATATTTATTTAAATATATGCAGGCTATGCAGTTACAGCGACCTCTAACAACCCCCGACCGCTATGGAGTTGGTAGAAAAACCAAGAGGTTAAAGTCAGGGGAGTGGGTCAATGATAAGGCTCTTTACTATGCAATAAGTAAACACCAAACTTAGTTAAAACTTGTGTAATTTATTATTATTTGTTAATATTATAATTGTGACTAGTGATCTTGAACTTTACTTCGCACGACACATTAATCATAGGCGGGATGAGGTCATATCACGTGCCTCACAAGATGAGACTTTGTCTGGCGAGGGCCGCCACTCTCCGGTATCTGTTGACGACAATGCCATATATTTGAAGGTCGTCGGAGGTATTAACAAGATGGGGCACATGTATGGGCTCGGTCACTTGGTCGATGAGTTTATCGCCTCATCATCTGGCACTGCTTTGTACGTCTTGCATGGCTATCGTCCCTCCAGAGCAGTTCGAGCAGATGCAAGACACCATTACACGGCTTAACGTCGAGCTCATGGAGAAGGCTGCAGGGAAGCAGTTGATGGCGGAGCAGATTGCTCAGTTGACGCAGACGATAGTGAGCAGGGTCAGCATCCTCCTCCAGTTGTGCCTTCTCCTGCTCCAGAGGACGTCGTCGATGACGACGATGACTTCCCGCCTCTGCCTCCATTTTGATTTTTGGTACATTTTATTTTTAGTTTGCTACATTTTTATTTTATTTACATTATGGATGACTTCCCGCCCCCTTCTCTATATTGAAGTTTTGTTTTATACACTTATATCATTACTTAATATATTTAATATTTTAAGTGTTTTTTTAATCTTAATCAATAAAAATAATTTGAAAAAAAATTCAATTGATGTTTATTTATTATCATAATAATCAATTAAAAATAATTTAAAAATTTTAAAAAAAAACTTAGCGACTGAAATGGCCACCGAGGATTAGGTCGCTACCTATAAATCAGAAATCTATTCCCAATTTAGCGACCGAAAAATTCTGATCCTGAATAGAATGTTCCTTAATAGAATCAAACACATGCTCCAATGAGTCCTAATCATATTTCTCAATCCGAATTGATTAAATAGAGCTATTACCAAGAAAATTCTGCTGCATTTGTAAAACATTATTCTGACTTTAATACTCATTAACTCCCTGATTTACCTGACCATTATTCTAACCTTCCTCAATCAAAAGCTGTTGCGAAGCATTTACCTCCCTATGGACTGCACTGTTTCCTTAACTGGCTGAACTATTTTTTGGCCCCTCGTTCTCTGATTTCTTAGGAACATACTTCTCGACAGGTTTCTGAGGAAGAGGATTAACCTTCTTATCTTTGGACACTTCTTGATCCGTAGCATCAAAAGAAGGCTGATTCAAATTACTTCTACATTTATCAACAAAGTGGCCAATAGTTTGTTGATTGGAACAAAAGAAAGGCATATTTTCATATTATATTCCCACAAAGAAGGCAAAATCTTCTCTTTTCACCAAGATTTGCTCACATAAGCTAGCACTTAAATCAAGATCAACAAGCACTCTTGCAAAATGTCTGAACATCTTCTTGTTAGCTACCTCATCTAACGCAATAGGTGCACCAATACCAGCTGCAATCCCAAATATCATATTGGCACGTCAGTACTCCTGCCGAAGTCGTATGATGCATGCGGACCCAACAATTGGCATGAGTCAGCTTTTGGGTAATGAGGTTAAAGTCCGGGGTTCAAGAAGAAAGACGCAGAATTCCAGGTTTTAAACTCCAAGAACCAATCGATAAAACGCTGCGAAGATCTGATGGGGAAGGAAAAGAGGATTCATGAAACCCTTTCCCTAAAGAAACCATGCTCCAGTGACCAATAGACTTCCATAAGGATAAAATTTTGGATCGCAAGTCCGCCACTTTGATACGAACATCACCCTTCGATAAGATTAGACAACCATGAATATAATTTCTACAAACTTTGAGGCCTGATCTATACTCCTCTTCGTGACTCTTTATAGCGATTTCCTTACTCTTCAGACATGGTTTTGGAAGCTGACTAAGAGGGATATCACAAGAATTCTCCAAGGCTTTACACAAAGGTTTTGCGCTGAATAGGAGTGTTGGCCGATGAAGAAAACTGTGAAAGGGAGGGAGAAGATGAAGCCAAAAATCTCCATTAGCATACAGGATTGACGACGGTTATGCATGCAATTTGACCTAAATTAAGAAAGGCGGTTAAAGCCAACACGTCAATTTCGTCGCATGAACAATTGCAATTCGATGATGGTGGACCCGGCGGTAGTGAAGATATTGGAGAATAGGGTGGGATTGGCAGCTCCAGAAGAGTTGTATGAGGGACTTCACTCCCACTTTTGATTATGAATTCACACTTTATTTCTTAAATGTTATGCTTGATTTGGTAAAATGAAGAAATTAATCCAATAGATACTAATGAAATCAGAACATAGCAATTTCCTCAAAATAGAGCATGAAAATGCTGATATTAGAAGATTGAGTTTGTGGGAAAATACTTGTGAGGAGAGACAACTTCAATATTTCAAGTAAGTAATATTCTTACAACAAAGAGAACCAAAGCTGACATTTTGAATTATACATTGATCAGGAGATCTTAACAAGAATCAAATTTAATTTATGGCTTTTAAATAAAACCCTACTAATCCCAAACACTAATTTAAAGCCAAGCCCGTGCCAGATGCACGGTTTGAGAAGCAAGAATACAGAGTCTGCAGTGCAGAACGAAACTAAGGGTAATGAGTAATGACATTATTATACTTACACATGAAGCTGTATTACTGCAATAGTGCAATACGAATTAATTAGGACATACTTAAGGAAATTAATGCTTATTTTCATGACTAATTTTGTCCATTTTTGTTTTGGTAAGCATGGCCAACACCAGGGCTGTGACCTGGGTCTGTAGGCCTGAAACCATTTTTTGATCCCTCATTCACATAAACTTTAGCATCTGGACTCTGAACTACCACCATTGCTTTCATATATTCATATTCTCCTGCAGATTTATGACCAACACCGGGACTGTCTCCTGGTGTTGTGGGTCTGAAAGCATTTGTGTCAGTTCTTGAATCTCCAAAACTACCAGCCTCGTACTTTGGTATCATTGGTGAGTCCAGTTTCTTCTCTGATGATGGTGGAAGGGTAGTGTCTGTGTTGAATGGCTTTATCTTCCTTCCTTGAGTTAGAAGGGAATCATGGCAGGCAACTAGTGCGAGAAAAACAGCAAGATATTTATGCATGGCCTGAAATTTGGTACCCATGATCACTAGAGAAGAAAGAGGGTAAATTAATGGCCTTTTGTATAAGCAGAGACAGCGACCTATCTATAGGAAGTTTTAACTAGCTAGCTTAGATGATAAGAATCAAATGCGAAGGGAATGGTATGCAAAGTTATGGGACTATATCAGGTATTTATAATCTTGTTGAGTATGCCAATACTCTCTCAAGATTCTAACTGCTAATTATGTCACTTGACTAAATATATATGTGGAGCTCATGCTCTTCAAATGTGCACTATATATATATTAGCATTTAAGATGGATCCAATTGAAGGAGTGAATTGTTTGTATAATAAGTTTGAGAGTTATTTTGTATATTGTCCAAAAGGTCTAGACAATTTGGACAACAAAGTAACTCACAAACTTATTATACAAATTAATTCACTCCTTCAATTGGGCTCAATCTTAAATGATAATAATAAATGTCAAATAGCTTTTAACTAATTCCATGGGTCTCACACTAACGTGAGCGAACATGTCCTTTGTGTGCATAAAAATAAATAATCTTCTCTAAATTATTTTGCACTTCACTTTGATATATGTCTTTGTTTTTTTTATCTCCACCTCTTCAATATCTTATATGTATGAATTGATATCTAATCTGACTATCAGATCATAATTAGAACAGTCACATATACGCTCAGATGTTCCATAATATAAACATAATTAATATTAAAGGAATTAGGCTCTTAGGTAAAGACATATGAATGACTTTATTATATTCTTGATGTGTCATCTCATGCAAGAGCCATTTGAATTTAAAGTATGGACATCCACATACTCATCTTCATCATGTGATAAAGTTCAATTTTTATTTTAGAAAAGAGAAGTGGTAAATTCAGAATGGAAGGAGAACATGTGGAATATGCAGTTTTAGCTAGGACTGGACATTTACAACGTGAAGTCTGTAAAACTAAACATGTGCTGGTGGCCTAACATCAGGATCAACATATGTTCTGATACCAAATCATGAATCATTTCTTCCAAAACTTTAATTTATTAAGTGAACACATATGAATGACTTTATTATATTTCAACCATACATTGTGACCATCCATGGTGCCCAAGTGCTACAACTAATAAATTATGCTTCATAATTTGAAGGTTGCCAGGGCGGTATATATAATTTGGCAAAGCCCTAGAGATTTTTTGTTTTTTTCCTTTCGCAAACAGGTATGGATTGAATGAAGGATTTAAACAGAATCCTATAAACCTAGAATCAATTATAGACACAAAAATTATAGCATATTAAACACATCCATATTAGAAATAGATCAAGAATGTGTACCTTGAATGATCCCGGGGTCCATTGTTGTTCAGCAAGGAAAAGCCAAAGGAGATCCTTGTGTGAGATAATAACTTCCCTCTACCTGGTAAGTTTCTGTGTGTGTTCAACTGCTTAATGGGGAACAGTTTTATTTCTTTACCAGATGAGAGTAGGGACCTCTCAACAGGCTAACAGTGAATAACCCAACCCATCACGGGCCACTCACAACATAAAGCCCAATTACATTCACCAAATGCTATATCATAAACCATAATAACAAAATTGATATATTAATGATTTAATAATATTTTAATTATTGATTAATGCTAATCCATATAGGATATATATTTGAATTGAAATTCAACAATTCTCCCACTTGGATAGCATTAGTCAATCATTAAAAATAAAGAATCATTAAGACTGGAATATCAATTATGGCCCAAGCACATGTCAATCAACATTCGAAGAAACATGAGCTTTAACGCTGCAGAAATAGTATCCGATAGGGAAGTAAATCATACATGTTAAAAACTCACATCTCACATAAAGAATAATGAATATGGAAAAACATAATTAATTCAAACAAATATGCAATCCAATAACGGTCCAAGCATCTGAAAATGCTATAAGAGATATGATAATAAAAGTGACGTCATCTCATACATATCTCATAAGAATTACTAAGTAAATTTATAATTTTCAGACTCCCACTAACCCAAAACATCAAAAGACTTAACTAAACCCATATGAGCTACATGATTCTGAAAAGCTCCAACAGTTAAGCCTTTAGTTAGTGGATCTGCTAACATGTTTTCTGTAGCAATATGCTCAATACGAGTCTTAAACTCCAGAATTTTCTCTCTAACAAACAGATATTTAATGTCAAAATGCTTTGAGCGAGAAGAACTTCTGTTGTTATGAGAGAAATGCACAGCAGCAGTATTGTCGCAATATATCACAAGTGGCCTAGATATGCTTTCAATAATATGAAAGCCAGAGATTAAGTTTTTTAACCACATGGCCTGACAAGTAGCCTCATAGCAAGCGACATACTCTGCCTCCATGGTAGAAGTAGCTGTAAGATTCTGTTTAACAATCTTCCAAGAGATAGCTCCTCCTGCCATAATAAAAATAGAGCCGGAAGTGGACTTTCGGTCGTCAGGGCAACCTGCAAAATCAGAATCAGAATAACCAATGACCAGAAGTTGATCAGACTTCTTATAGGTCAACATATAATTCTTGGTTCCCTGCAAATATCTCAAGACCCTTTTCACGGCTTTCCAATGACCCAAACCTGGGTTACTCAAGTATCTCCCTAAAGCATTAACAGAAAAAGCAATATCGGGACGAGTACAGACTTGAGCATACATTAAACTGCCAACAGCGGAAGCATAAGGGACTTTTGCCATTTCAGCTATCTCTGTATCATTTTGAGGACATTGGGATTTAGAGAGTTTATCACCCTTTTGAACAGGTGCAGCACATGGGGAGCAAGAATGCATGTTAAACCGCTTGAGGATCTTTTCAATATATCCTCTTTGAGACAATCCAACAATGCCACGTGACCTATCACGAAAGATTTGGATGCCTAAAACAACAGAAGCATCACCAAGCTCCTTCATATCAAAGTGGCTACTCAATATCAATTTTGTCTCTATCAAAAGTTTAACGCAACTGCTAGCAAGAAGAATGTCATCGACATATAGCACAAGAATTATAAAATTTCTCCCACTAGTCTTCAAGTAAATGCACTGATCAGAGGCATTTTTCTCGAAGCCAAAAGAAGTGACGACCTGATCAAATTTCAAATACCATTGCCTCGATGCCTGTTTTAATCCATAAATGGACTTTTTGAGTTTGCAAACCAAATGCTCCTTACCTGATTCAACAAACCCATTAGGCTGAACCATATAGACATCCTCAGCTAGATCTCCATTCAGAAAAGCCATCTTCACATCCATTTGGTGAAGTTCTAAACCAAAATGAGCTACCAAAGCCATAACAACTCGAAAAGCATCTTTTGTAGAGACCGGTGAGAAAGTCTTCTTATAATCAATGCCTTCTCTTTGACTCTAGCCTTTAGCTACTAGTCTAGCTTTGTACCTCTCAACTTTACCATCTGGACTACGCTTGGTTTTGAAAACCCATTTGCACCCAACGGGTTTGCAACCAAACGGCAACTCTACGAGATCCCAAACAGAATTATGAGACATAGAATACAATTCATCATGCATAGCATTTAGCCAATCTGAAACATGAGTGCTAGAGATTGCCTCCTCAAAAGTGATAGGATCATCGTCATCATGAAGATCAAAATCATGTTCATGAAGATATACAACATAATCATCTGTTATAGAAGGCTTGCGTGCTCTCTGAGATCGCCTTAAAGGGATTACCTCAGCAATGTCATCAGGTTCCTGTTCATCAGCTGGTGGTGCCACAACATCATTTTCTCCTTGAAGAGCCTGATCATCATTATGAGTATCTGGAACCATGATATCAGCAGGGAGAGAAAAAACTGGTACAGGGACTATGGTCCGATCTTCTTTAAGATTGACTGGTCGTGGTGTATGGCTCCCACTATCCAAATCATCCTCAAAGAATATCGCTCGGTCAGACTCTATGACTCTCATGGAATGTGAAGGACAATAAAATCTACAACCTCTGGAGCCTACACAGTAGCCAATGAAGAAACCGCTAACAGTCTTAAGATCAAGCTTCTTCTGCTGAGGATTGTAAGGTCTAACTTCTGCTTTACAACCCCACACATGAAAGTGTTTCAAACTCGGCTTCTTTGCAGTCATCAGCTCATAGGGAGTTTTTGGCACGGACTTGCTGGGTACTTGATTAAGAATGTACACAGCAGTCTTCAAGGCGTCTCCCCAAAGAAAATCTGCCAATGATGAATGACTCAACATGCATCTCACCATATCCAGAAGTGTACGGTTGCGTCTCTCTGCAACTCCATTCTGCTGAGGAGTACCACGCATAGTATATTGAGCTTCAATTCCACATTCATCGAGAAATCTAGCAAACGGTCCTGGGTTTCTTCCAAGTTCATCATATCTGCCGTAATACTCACCTCCTCTGTCAGACCTCACACATTTAATCTTCTTCCCTGTCTTGAATTCAATAGCAGCCTTGAACGATCTGAAAGAATCCAAAGAACTAGATTTTTCGTGAAGAAGATCTATCCAACCGAATCTGGAGAAGTCATCTATGAAGGTAATAAAATACCTATATCCGCCCATGGCAGTGGGTGTAATAGGTCCACACATGTCAGTGTGAATCAGCTGCAACACATCGTCACACCTGTTTGCTCCTTTATTCCTAGTTTTGGCTGTGAACTTGCCTTTAACACAATCAACACAAGTGTCAAAATCAGAAAAGTCAAGATCATGAAGAATACCTTCCCTAACCAGTCTTTCAATCCGGGGCCTAGAGATGTGCCCTAAGCGTCTATGCCATAGCATAGAAGAACTCTCATCAGTCCTACTACGCTTATTTCCAACAACAGAGTTAACAGACATATCATTCAAATTCAGCATATATAGCCCATCAGACAAAACTCCTGAACCAACTGCAACAGAATTAAAACAAACAACAACTTTTCCATTACCAAATTCAAAAGTGTAGCCACGTCTATCCAAAGCTGAAATTGAAATCAAATTCCTTCTCATGGAAGGTACATAAACAGCATCTTTCAACAATAAAGTATGACCAGAAGATAAATACAAGTTAACTACTCCTATTTCTTCCATTGATACTCTAGCTCCATCTCCTACAATAATCTTGGATTCAACATTACTTGGTTTCCTCAGACTTGTGAACCCCTGTAAAGAATTCACAACGTGAATGGTTGCACCTGAGTCAAACCACCAAGTATTGGGAGCAACATCAATCACATTTGATTCAAAACAAGCTAGAGCTAGGAGTGTACCTTGCTTCTCATGTTTCTTCTTCAGAAAATAACAATCATCCAACTTATGGCCAAACTTCTTGCAATACTTGCAACTTCCCTTGAAGAAATTCTTTTTAGGCTCCAAGTGTTGAGATACTTTCCCTCCTTTCTTCTTGTCATGTTGAAACTTGCCTTTGTGACCTTTCTTTTTCTCATATTTAGAACCAGCAGTAGAAGCAACAAACTGAACACTGTGTGATTTCCCTTTCTTTATAGACTCCTCTTCTTGAGTAACAATAGCAATCATCTCATCAACTGTCCATTAATTTTTTTGAGTGTTATAAGAGGTCTTCAGAACATCAAATTGAGAAGGGAGTGACTCCAGAACCTGCCAGATTAGATAACTCTCACCGAGATCAACCTTGAGAGACTTCAGTTTATTAAAATAGTGAACTAACTTCATGATGTGCTCACGAACTCCACTAACACCATCATATTTAGTCTTCTCAATCAAAGAAAGATACTGGCCTTTCTGAGCCTTTTCAAAAGTCGTGAATTTCTCACCAATAGATTTCAGAAAATTCTTAGCCTTCTTGCTCTCTGGAATGCTCTGTCTGATTGATTTCTCCATGGTGTACTTCATCACCATAAGACACGCCTTGTTTGAGTGCTCCCATTTTTCACGAGAAGCCTTGTCAGCAGCAGTGGACTCAGCAGTAAGAGCAGCAGGCTCTTCTTCTCTCAAAGCCAAGTCCATATTAGTGATAGCCAAATACAGATCCAGAGATTCTTTCCAATCCTCAAAGTTTGTCCCATTCAAAGTCTTGACAGAAGTCAATTGCATAGGCATAGAGGCTGGCATCATAACAACAAAGGAAACATTTAATATGCACAATGTTATCATGCAATAAGAGAATTAAATGGTTCCGTATGCACAACCGGGGAAAAAAAATGCCTTTTAGAAAAAATTTCTTACTTACCATGGTCCCGCCTAAGGGTCCCGAACCATAATAATTAAGAAATATCATAATACAATGCATAAATCTTATATCACCAAAATTTCTAATACCGATAGGGTACTCGAAAACATAATTGACATAAGCATAAAACAAAAGCGCATTGTACAACAAATTACATTAATAACAACACACCGATGGGGTATAATCATTATTAATGCAATAAAATGATTAAAAAAAAATCATTCAAATCAGAAAATTTGCATAATTGTACCCACGATAGGTGAGCTCACAATTATACAAAACATCAGTAATTATACTCAATAGAATAGAATATAATAAATACATATCATGCATAATAAAATATTCAATTCACTTATAAACCAAAATAATTCCACGACGATGACACATTATCAAGGAGAGTATCATATATCAAAGTATCAATAGTAAAGTAAGGAACAGTCACAAAAAATCACAGGCCAAATAACTGAGAGTATAATATTTTAAAATACAAATTATTTTCGGATTTAGCATTATAAAATATTTATGGGTGTCCAAAAAAACCCAAAAAATTATCAAAATCCCAGAAATAATTAATAATTATTTGTATAAAAAAAATAAAAAAAATTTGGGCTCTGGATGTGGGCCCACGCGCCCCCACGCGCTGGGCCCCGCGTCTGGGCGTCGCAAGGAAGATCATCTTCCTCGCCCAGCTTCCAGAATACGGGTTGTTCGACCCGTTTTTCCGACCCGGTTCGATCTATCAATCCAGGCGACGAAAAACCTCCAAATTCTGGGTATAAGGTCGTAATGTTGCGACAAGAGAAACCCCTCAATTAATTTTGCAAATCGTTCGTTGATAATGGAGGAATCGCGTTCGAAAGAAAACGCAAAAAACGGAGAAAAAAAAAAACAACGCACTGGATCTCCGAAAATACTTGATGAAATTTTCTCATTTTTGAGTATGTGATTCGTGTGATAGTGTTTAAGGAAAGCCCCATATCAATTTTGAGATTAATCAACCAAAAAGAAAACAACCGCAGTTAGGGTTCATGAATAAAAAAGGGTACACGAATTTCTGATTTAATCATGTAAAAGGAAAAGATTAATAGCCATAATCTGTATCTACATAGGCTCTGATACCAATTGAAGGATTTAAACAGAATCCTATAAACCTAGAATCAATTATAGACACAAAAATTATAGCATATTAAACACATCCATATTAGAAATAGATCAAGAATGTGTACCTTGAATGATCCCGGGGTCCATTATTGTTTAGCAAGGAAAAGCCAAAGGAGATCCTTGTGTGAGAGAATAACTTCCCTCTACCTGGTAAGTTTCTGTGTGTGTTCAACTGCTTAATGGAGAACAGTTTTATTTCTTTACCAGATGAGAGTATGGACCTCTCAACAGGCTAACAGTGAATAACCCAACCCATCACGGGTCACTCACAACATAAAGCCCAATTACATTCACCAAATGCTATATCATAAATCATAATAACAAAATTGATATATTAATGATTTAATAATATTTTAATTATTGATTAATGCTAATCCATATAAAATATATATTTGAATTGAAATTCAACATCGAATAGTAACGGTATACCAATAAAGAATAGTTGGACGACTTGCGCATGGACCCTGCAGAAAGATGGGGATTCTCCTGTGCCTTCCCTCCACTTTAAGAGGTGTAGTATTAATTATATTATAAGTGAATGGCCTCTGTTCACTCTCAGAAATCTTTTAATTTTGGTCGACAATTTCATGTAAAACACATCTTCTATGGGACCCTTTGTAGTGTCAAATATGTATATTTGTTTCTGGGATGCTAACTTTCAAATGGGTTGCATGATTGCGCAGCCGCAGGCTCGATCAAAGCTAATCAAAGAGAAAGATTCTTATAGGCTTTTCGTATTTGACTTAATTACATTAATAATATATGCTGCATCAAGATTCATATATAGTATATACACTTGCTCGTTTAGTAATGTTAAATATGTGGTCTCGACTATAGAAAAGTAGTTTCAATTAAAACAATAATGAGCCAAAATATATTTAGGATTTAATTGGTATGTACTGTTATTATAAAGATTGTTTACAGTTATAATCAATCAAAAATTGATACATCATTAAAAATATTTGATTCTTATTCTAACTACCTTAAAGTCACATAGATGATGGGAGGGGCCAGTGAAAAAATCATACACGTATTTGAGACAAAAATAAATTAATAAAAAAAATGATGTTAAACTAAATTAATAAAAAAAAATTGGTATTGAAATCTATCTAATAAATAAAAAATTTAACAATTAACAATAATAGAAAACTTTTTGTTACTACGTAGCAAAAAAAAAAAAAAAAACTTACCGTTATAGTAAAAGAGGAAAACACAACACATTGAAATTAAGAAAGAGACGAGTGGATAAAATCGTAGAAATTTAATGGAAAAATTATAATGCAACAAACACTATAATAATAACAGAAAATATATTGGCACATCACACATAGCACATCACAATAAGAATTAAGAGATTGGGACACCACACATTATAGTCATAGAAGAAGGGATTAGGGAGTTTGATAGAAGGGCATCCAAATAAGTAAGGTATTATAAATAGTATTATTACTAAGTTTAAAATAAAATAAACTTGGTAGGAGTCCATGTCATGATAGATCATAAGGTACATCTATTTCGGACTAACACTATATACGAATTAAATCCCCAGACTTATCTTATAAGAAAAAAGGAATTATAGCTTGAAGTGCATATATGTACTAACTAAGAATTAAAAAATGATTACTTACACAAAAAAAAAAAAAAAAAAAAAAGATGGCTCATATGAGAACCCCGATTTGAGCTTAGTCGTTAATCATTATGAGGCAAGAAGGAGGTGCAAAATAAAAATTCATTCCACTCTTGGTAAAATAATCATAATCATTTTAATAATAGGAGTTATATATAAATCATACACCGCAATCACTGCACGTGCAACATCAACCATCAATCGCACGTTAATCAAATTAAGAAAGGGTATTCTATCATTGTGATGTCTAAACATGCTATTTTAGTTTTATATGTAGGTTAGGATATCCTTTATATTTTTTATTAATATAATTTTTGTTTATAAAAAAAAAAAAGTATTCTATTTTAAAAATATTGGTTACAAAATCAATAAAAAAAAATTTTATATTAAAATGATGGATCTTATTAACTAGTATCTTAAAAATATTGATTAAGAAATCAATAAAATAAAATATTTTATTAAAAAATTAAGTGTTATATTTTTAAAAATATTAAATACATATCTTTTAATATAAAATTTTTTTCTCGACTAATTAATATTATCCCAAAAATATAAATATAAGACGAAACTTTTTAATATACTGAAGAGGGGTAAACAAAAGTCAAGTCAAAAGCAGCATGGCGCACAGTCCCTACCACTTGATTTTGTCAGCCAGCTAGTCTTTCTTGTAATTAATAATCCATCAAACAAGCCATGAATGAATTAAGCAAATAAAAAGTAATTGAATTTGGGATGGAAATGGAGAATCTTCGAAAAGGTTGGCTCCAGGGATTGAGGAACTGTCACGTCTGCTGCCTGCTGGGTCTCCACTTACTCGGTTAATCAATTCTTTAAAGTACGGAAAATTATTTTGACATAAATAAATAATAGATGATAATATATATTAATCAGATTCCAATAATAAATTCTCAACTTTTGTTTAATTTTTGTGAATAACCTTAGGTTTTTTATTTGAGAATTCAGAAGCAAGGTGCATTAGCAGGGTAGTTGTGTGTGGTGTGGCTACGGCCTAGGCTTTAACGCTGTAGTGCACGAGCGGTTGTTTGTTCAATATTGTTCAATTGCATTATTATTACTATTAAATAAGTGATCTGTAATGTCGACTCTGACAAATTAAAGACAGAATCTTTAGTGTCCCTTTCATCGAATCTCAACGGTACGCCATATGATTTTTGTTGAATATGAATATATGGATTCATCGTTAAGAAAAATTCTGAAAATAATCCAAAAAAAAAAAAAAATATTCTTTTAAATATTTTTTTCTTTCATTATATATATAAATATATCTTTTTTTTCCCTCTCACTTTTCCTTCCCTTTATTATCGACTTCCCTCTTTCTTCTTTTTATTTTTTTATTTTTTGGGTGTTGAGAAGTCGGGTTTGGGAAACCCGACTGCTCAAAGAGGTTTTTATTTTTTTCTTAAAATTCTAGTACTTCTCTTAGGATTTTTTTTTTTCGAATTTTTTAAAAAATTAATGATTTTTTTGGGTTTTTTTTAATTTTTTTGGATTTTTATTTAAATTTAATGGGTTTTAGGGTCTAAAAATGTGTGATTAATTTTTTAATTAACTAATAGTGTTGGATGTTAATTATATGATATCATTACTTAAGGTTAGGGTTCAATGGACAATATTATGCAACCCTATATGATTAATATAATCAATAATATTATTAGAATACATTAATTAAAATTAAGTATGGAAAAAGCAAAAAAAAAAAAAAATTTATGATATCAATACTTATTAAAAAAAGGGGGATAATGACAAGTACAAAAAATTAATCTCCTAAATGGTGTCCAGTCCCACATCGTGGAGGTCGTCAGTTCCGGCGTGGACGGGGTCGATCTAGCTGTTACTCATCAGCTGCAGCGGGTTGCTGCTGAGCCTCGTTCGGATTAAGATTCGCGGGAGGCGTTGAATAACTAGCGGTCGCCTGGTTTGGGAATGATGGAACACCAAACGGGTACATACTTTGCATGTATGCTGCAGCCGACTATGGCGTTCCGAAGTCTGCGCCAAACAGATCGCTCAAAAAATCTCCTTTGCCGGATGCCAAAGAGTATCGACCTTGGTCAAAGTGTGGGGAAGTATCTTGTTGTGTAGGGGTATAAGCAAATGAATGTCTAGGCGGTAGGGGAGCCTCTTGTTGTGTAGGGGTGTAATCAAATGAATGCCGAGGCGATTGGTGGTCATCATTTTCCATGGCAACTGTGGGGCTGGGTTGGCAACGTACATTACGCCGGGCACGCTCTTGGGTGGTCATACTGGGTCCAACATCTGGATGGTGTTGAACATCACCTCGTGGGTCTTGCAATTATTGTGGAACAGACAAGTATGGTCTTGAGTTTTGTCTAAACCACGTAATATATTGCTCTGTGTGAGAACATAACCAGGTATCGGGTTCCCCTAAATGACGCGATCTCGGAGTTCCTTCCAAAACTGGATTCAGTATGCATGTTTTTCCTTCCAGTTTTCAACGTGATTGCCTCGCATGTCTAAGTAGTGGAGTTCATCCATATTTTCAGGTGCACCCGGTATTTCCTGCCAAAGGCCAAACTAAAGCTTCACCCTATCCGTTTGATGCCATTCTATAGTCTGGAAACATATCAAAGCGGTACAGGATGTCCACAATCTGGATTCCCGGTATGCTTCCTATGGAAGGCAGTGTTGAAGTTCTCTGTACGGCAACCACTTAAACTGGTTACTTTCCATGTGATCGATCCTTGATCTGTACTCCGTAATGTCGCCCCACGGAGTTCCGGTGTGTTGCAATCTCCCGCCACTCCATCTAGTAAAATCCATTGTAAGGTCAACATAATAAGCATACATGTAAGGGTTTTTTAGCTACTATGAAGATTCTGTACATACCATCGTGCTAGTGGAAATGATGGTTTGCGGTTGCACCATGGTGCAAGGAATGGCATGCGGTACCATACCCAAGATTGTAGCAACAATATCCATCCACCCATACAGGAATAAGCCGGTGCAGATGCACGACACATTTCCCTATACAGATTTGCCAAACAAGCCGAACCCTAACTGTAGCGCCCAGCACGCTGGAGATCTTCCAACAGTGGAAGATACATCAGGTGAACTCTATTGCCAGATTTGTCAGGCATCAAAACCCCCCCGATCAAGCGTAAAATGTACGCTCTACAATATCCTTGTAGTTGTTCTTCCATTGCATCAGCAGGGGAGTGGCAAACGTCTCTTGCAACCACTTGAGTTTTATGGCTTGCCCTTTCATCTAATTAGATGGAGGAACCTCACCCAAAAGTCGGTGGCATTCCTCTTGCCAGCCAAGGTAGCTAGGTCCAATAACAAGAAGTCTGTTGACACGCAACCCTAGCTGAAGAGCAACATCTTCCAATGTTATTGTGCATTCTCCGATGGGAAGATGGAACGTGTGTGTTTCTGGCCTCCACCTTTCTACCATTGCAAGCACCAATGATTTATCAATCTTAACATGTCCCACTGTTGCAACGGTAGAAAACCCAGTTTGCTCCAAGTATGGTACAATTAACGGACTTGGAGCCTCCGTGGTATGTAGATGATAATCAATCATATCCTGCAACCAAAATCAAAGTTGTAAGTATAGAATGATTAAGGTTGAGTTAATGACCCTATCGTCTACAATCACTTATCATTCACTACAACATTTTTTGTTTTAGGTAACGCTCGAATAAGCAATAGGTCAAAAATGTTGCCTAAAAGTACATTAGTCAACAATTTAGAACTGTTGCCATAGTATCTATGTCTTTGACAACACTTCTTGTTTGATAATTGTTGCCTATTCCTATAGTATAGGCAACAATTATGCGAAAAATATGGTTAGAAGGTAAAAAGAAATGTTGCTTTGGACAATAGGTAACGCTCGAATAGACAACGCTGAGAATTGTTGCTTGAAACATTAGGCAACATTTTTCTTTACTCTGGCTACATTTTTTAACTGTTCCTATAAAGCAAAAATGTTGTAGTGATTTCACCTACTTGTGATGACCTGTGAACGTGTTGGAGTTTCAGCAGAGCTATTGAAGCGTGTGTGTTGTTGAGGATGAGAGGGATTACTTGTGGTATGAAGTCCTTCAGAGGTAAAGTGCTGAAGTTATGGTGAGTAGTGCTGAGTGGTGAAGTTCTATTGACATAAATAGATGAGCGGCTGAGATTGTACTGACGGAATCAAAGGCCGAGATCAAAACACTGTGCGTGGGTTAGAGAGGCATTATTATTTTTGTCCGCTATGCCAGGTAAAAGGAGCGGCTGAGGTTGCACCGACGGAATCAACGACCGAGATCAAAACACTGTGTGTGGGTCAGAGAGGCATTATTATTTTTGTTCGTTGTGACAAGTAAAAGGAGCGGCTGAGATTGTACCGACGGAATCAATGGCCGAGATCGAAACACTATGCATGGGTCAGATGTCAGACAGGCATTATTATTTTTGTTCGTTGTGCTTTATGGTTAAGTTATGGTTAAGAAAGTCAATCATAATTTAGGAGTAATTGAAACAGAACATTATTATTACTACGTTCATTGACAATAACACAAGGTACAATGTGAAAAAACACATGTTACAAAAAAGAAATACCTTTGAAACACAAATGATACATAAAGGAAACAAAAGAAACACACATGGAACACAGTGACGCCCTGACGCGCACATAGTGACGTTTACTCCCCCGATGCAATCTCATCCGCTCCTTTACGTCGGTGCAATCTTGTCCGCTCCTTTACCTGGCGCAAAGGACAAAGCTAATTATGATGCCCTGACGCTCGCACAGTGACGTTTACTCCCCCGATGCAATCTCGCCCACTCCTTTAGGTCGGTGCAATCTCGTCCGCTCCTTTACCTGGCGCAAAGGACAAAGCTAATTATGATGCCCTGACGCGTGCATAGTGACGTTTACTCCCCCGATTTAATCTCGTCTGCTCCTTTACCTGGCGCAAAGGACAAAGTTGATTATGATGCCCTGACGCACGCACAATGACGTTTACTCCCCCGATGCAATCTCGTCCGTCGATTTCGTCGGTGCAATCTCGTTCGCTCCTTTATCGATGTCTATAAATAGAACTTCACTCAGCCACTGACACTTCACTCAGCCTCACTCAACACTACTCACTTCCTAAGTTAAGAGTTCCTCATTTGCCTTTCTTTCTGTCTATTACAATGGACAAATTGTAATGGACTGCCCAGAAGGTGTGATGTTTCAATGCGACCATCCAAAGTTGATGAAGGTGAAGATCAACATCAAACTTGGTCAATTGAAACAGTTTATACAGAGGAAGATACAAATCGGCAACAACAAGAGGGTAGTGGAAATTGTTTATCGATACCCTACATCCATTGCTCAAGGATATGTCCGATACTAGTCGCTAAATCTTGAAGGAGATGATGATGTACAGTTGATGTTCGACATGTTTGACAACTGCAGAAGCCTTTGCATTTCTACCATTGAGCTATACGCAAAGGTGGATGATGTGTCCGATCTTGTCTCCCAAGCCATTGATCTTAATGCCCCATTACACCCCTTCCACAAATCATTTCCTCAAACATAATACTACCACGTATCTTTTCCTTGATCCTCTGACTACCACCCATCTTTTCCTACTTCCTCAGCCTGCCACTCTTCATTTCCTCAAACCCAAGACTACAACTCTTCATTTCCTCAGACCCAAGACTACACCCCATTATGTCCTCAGACCCAAGACTACAACTCATCATTTCATCAGACCCAAGACTACAACCTATCATTTCCTCAGACCCAAGACTACAACCCGTCCTCGTCTCATGATATCCCTGTCACTGTTGTTGCCGGTTTCCACCACGAAGAAGTCGATGACTTCAGTGAAAATGAAGACAACGATCTTGCCCTGTCTGGCGACGACGACGATGATGTGGACGACGACGAACCTGCTGTTATGCCCTTATCAATTGCACCTGCTTATGACCCACTGTCACACATGCATACCTTGAACCTTGACCAAATGAATGAGCCTAGTGAATTCGGTCACACATTGACCTGCCAGAACTTACAGTCATTCGATACGACGGGAAACCTGGTAGTAGGGATGAAGTTCCCTACCAAATAAGCTTGCATGTCCGCGATTAAGCACTTCCATATCAACCGCTCTCTGGATTTCTCGGTAGTGCAATTTGATCAGGCGAGATTCGTCGCCAAATGCCGGATTGATGGATGCATGTGGAGATATAGAGCAGCGTTGGGAAAGAAGAGCCAAATTTGGGAGATCCGAAAACTGGGGGCGGATCACACATGTGCATCAGCAACTCTTTCACAAGATCATTGCAAGCTAGACAATAACCTAATTTGTGAAAGTATCAGGGGTGGTTCAAAAAGATCCGTCAATAACCATGCCAGTGTTGATTGCACACATACGAGCAACATACTCGTACACCACCACGTACAGGAAGGCATGATTAGCAAAGCAAAGGGCTATTGAACTAATCTACGGGAACTGGGAAGAGTCATACAATCAACTACCAAGATGGCTCCTCACAATGCAACAGTTTGTTCCAGGAACGATCGTAGAGCTAGAGACACTGAGACAACCCGCTGTCCCATCAGTAGAACCTAAGATATTAACTAATCTTACTTGCATAATAAACGTTAGCGCGCCTTAATCATACGAAGCGAAGCGGAAAATTGAGCGCGGAAGCAAAACAATAAACGGCACGCTACGCTTCAGAGTACACAGCTTAAAATATAAAGAAATATATCACATACAGTATTGCCCCATCAGTAGGGCTACAGTAATACAGTAATACATACGAGTATACTCTTACAAACCAAAATAAAAGTATGAAAGGTAGGCCGAGAGATAGCTCTCCGACTAATCACGATCATTGCCCAGCCTCTCGAGGCTAGGGTCCGCGGCACGTCCTCCAGCGTCAGGCTCGTAAGGAATGCCGTCCAGCTCTTCAGCAACTGGTTCCTCCTCGGGGTCTTCCCATAAAATAAGAGCAACACATACAGAAAAATAGCGGGAGATAAGAAACATATGTCATCAATATGGGAGAGGGGCACCAGTACAGCATATATATATACATCACACAACACAGATAACATATATAACACAACCTCATCCATCTCTTAAGTCACCAATCACAATCATCTCAAACATCGTTCTCTCGAATAAGCCTATGGGAGGGATACTAATCCCTATGTATATGCTGTCTTCCCTATATGCATGTCGGCCGATACATCACGTCCCCAATTGGACATCCCCGTCGGGATCACATCACATCACATCACATCATATCCCGCCTCGGGATTTTACGTAACGTCCCCAATTGGACATTCCCCTTTGGGACCAAATGCTATGGTATGAAATGTTATGAAAATGCAACAAACATCCATCGCAGGTTGATATCGGAACCTCACGCCTAAACACTCGTCCACGACCACGACACATCGCATCACGTCAACGTCAACATCAATCATCACATCAACATCACATCATCATCAACATCACGACGCCTTGCGTCTACGAGCCACAGCTCCACGGTCGGGACCACAACGATATCAACCCGAATAACATCAAAGCTCACCATACTCTCATCAACACTCAATCAATCAAATCACATTATCATCACAACAGTAATTCTACCAGTACAGCTATCATCATAAAGTCAAACAATAATTCATCATGTAGGCAGTTCAACAAAATAAAACCAACAAATAATCAAATAACCAATTCAACACATCAACCTCAATAAACTACAATAGTCATATCATCAACTTAGTGGTGATAGCCCAAAAGTACCTACACCCAGGGTCCAGGCACTTTTCCAGGGCTCAACCTCTAGTAGGGTTTTAGGGTTTCCCTACACAGATATATATATATTCTATACTAGCTTGCCTTCCCGACGATATGAGTTCTTTCTCCCCACCTTAGTGATTTCCTCGAGCAGCTCTGGCTACGACTCCGCAGCTGTCAGTCGGGTGCGCTGTCGGATGTTCGAATCCTGTCCGAGTCTATACAACAAAACACAACCAGAAATTAAAATAAGGAAACCATAATCTATCGAATCTCTAGGATTAGCTACTGCCCTTAATTACTTAAGTAAGCTAGGGATATTGAAATTCTACCAACTCTTGGATCAATGACCCTTAAGCATACCTAATGCATAATCAATGATCAATTATCAAAGATTTGAACCAAAACCCCTTAAACCATCAAAGTAGGGTTTCGGCCCTCACCATGAAAAAAAGGTGAGAGTGTGATTTGGCCTCCTAATCACTTGGATTACATGATTAAGGGATGACACATGAGGAATCAAGAACAAAGAACAAAACCCATTTTTTTCCCCCAAAAACCCACCCATTCGGACCCTAAAAGATAAATAGGCTAGAGATTTTATTTCATCACAAGCTCTTGGATTATGATAGTAGGGGATGATACTAGCTCATAGGAATTGGTTTGGTCTCAAAATGATTTTTCTACAATTTTCTTGAGATTTTTGAAGTTTAGATCTAGAAATTGACATTCATGAAAATAAATGGAGAAAATAAAAATTGAGAGCTCAAAGATGAAATCTATACCTTCTAGGTGATAGAGGAGGATGAGAGGATGAACTTTGCTTCACAAACTTGCTTGAAAATCCTTGTGGAAGCTTGAGAAAAATGGAGGTGAAAATGGAGGAAGAAAAGAGAAATGGAGGAAGAAGAAGAAGAAAGAAGGAAGAAGAAGAAGTTGGAGGTGATAAGGAGAGAGAGAGAGCTCGAAATTATGGAGAGAGAAAGTGAGGGTGAAGATATTTTCTTTGAGTTTTCTTAAGAGTTAAGAAAGGTAAAAAGGGTAAAAAGGTAATTAGTAAAAATAACCAAGGGCAATTTGGTCATTTCACGTCCCGACAGTTTGAAAATCCTCACGACACTTGTAGTAGGCCCCAAATGATTTATCATAGCTCTAGTATGAAAATCATTGGCTCAAGGTTCTCGAAAAACCCTAAGATAGCTCGAATCGTCTCCTAGAACGATTATCGGCCTGAATATAATAATATTATTTTTATTTTCGAACGTCAGGACGAACTTTTTCGAAAGTGTAGAAAATGTGATTCTAAGACTAACTGTCTCGTTCACGGGTCCAAATTAGGTCTCGATAGTAGTAAAGCACTACCGTCAAGGAAAAACGTAGACCGGGCTCCGTCTGAGTTTTCGACCCAAAACTTAACCATAGCTTCCTACGATAGCGTAGAGCGTGACTATGGCCTCGGAATTATTTATTAAAGTTTCTAGATCCTCAAATAAAATACAATTAATTAATTACTGATTAATTAAAAGATTAAGAAAATCGGGGTGTTACAGACACTGCCGGCTTACAACGGAGTGCAACTAATTCGTGATAAGCAAATATTCCATCGAGTGTTTTGGACTTTCAAACCGTGCATTACTGGCTTTGCGTTTTGCAAGCCCGTTGTGTCCATCGATGGCACCTGGTTGTATGGAAAATACAAGGGGACCCTTTTGATGGCAATTGCTCAAGATGGGAACAACCACATATTTCCTATAGCCTTCGCCATAGTCGAGGGTGAGACGGCGGACGCCTAGTATTTCTTTCTCTGAAACTTGAGAGGGCACGTCACACCCCAACCTGACATTTGCTTGATTTCAGATAGGCACGAATCAATAAAAAGTGCCTTTCGGCGAGTAAACAGTGGATGGTCGCATGTTTATTGTATTCGACACATAGCCCAAAATTTCATGAGGTAATTCAAGAATGCGGATATGCGAAAGCAAGTTGTTAATATGGGTTGGTAGTGCATTCATTTATATTATTATTAATTTTCGTTTCTTTTCTCTTCATATCAATTTGGAACTTAGTTTCTTCTGACTCTTCAGGATACGCCAAGTCATATCCGACGTTCAATTATTACTATAATGCTGTCAAAGAAGAAAACGCAGAGGCCGCGAGGTGGTTAGACAGTATCCCGAAGGAAAAATGGACTCAAGCATGGGATCAGGGGAAGCATTGGGGATACATGACAACTAATCTTGCTGAGTCCATCAACGGCGTACTCAAGGGGACGCGAAATCTACCAATCACTGCGACAGTCCAAACAACCTATTATAGGTTGGTTAGTCACTTCGTCAAGAAGGGAGAGAAACTGCAGGCAATGATCAGATCCGACCGTGTTTATACCGAGATTCTCACTAAGGCCATTGACGAAGAACGAGCCGCATCCAACTCTCACGAAGTCATTACTTTTCATAGGGACAACCAAGTTTTCTTGGTCCAGGAAACAGTACAACCATGCGAAGGCCGACCTACGGGGAGATTTAGGGTGAAACTACTTGGAAAGAGGTGTGACTGTGGAAAATTCTAGGCATTGCACCTCCCATGCTCACATGTCATCGCTGCTTGTTCGTCTGTTTTCCATGACTACATGTCGTATGTGGCTGATAAATACAAATTGCAGTCCGCATTCAACGTTTACAAAGAAGAATTTGGCGTGGTACCCAATGAAGCTTATTGGCCACATTATGATGGAGTTGAGGTGTGCCACAATCCTCCCATGCGAAGAGATCCATGTGGTCGTCCACAGTCTACTCGCATTCGTACTGAGATGGACCTCATGGAAAGGGGTCATCCAAAATGTTGTGGACTTTGTCGACAACCAGGGCATACAAGGAAGAACTGTCCTCATCGTGCTGGAACTTCTACGCAACCATAGCGCAGAAATCAGGCACTATCAATTTCAGTGTACAAGTTTTTGCAATAGTTTCTTGTTATAAATTTTAATTAATGTTTAGTATCGAATTATTGATTACTGTTATCATATAATTAACAACCAATACAATTACTTAATTAAAAAAAATTTAATCACACATTTTTAAACTCTAAAAATCTTTAAATTTTATGAAAATTTCATAAAATTAAATATTGAAATCATAAAAAGATTATTGATATCATATAATTAACATCCAACACTATTAGCTAATTAAAAAATTAATCACACATTTTTAAGCTCTAAAACCAATTAAATTTAAATAAAAATCCAAAAATATTAAAAAAAACCAAAAAATTCGAAAAAAAATTTCCTACGTGAACCCGACTTCCTAACTATCAAATGAAAAAAATTTTGAAAATTCCATTGAGAAATTGGTTTCACCAAACCCGACTTCTCAACATAAAAAAAAAATAAAAATAAAAAGAAGAAAGTGGGAAGTCGTGAATAGAGGGAGGGGAAAGTGAGAGGAAAAAAAAGGGGGTATTTGTGTATATAATAGGGGAAAGTGGGTATTTAGGAGAATTTTTTTTTTTGGGGGTTATTCCCAAAAATTTTCCCCCATAGTTAACACTTAAACTATAGTATTTGTTAAATAATGCAAATTTTGAAATATCATCTATTAAAATTCTAGTATGGTTAAAGTTTTGTTAATATTAGTTAGAAATTAGTTCAGTTAGTATTTTAAGTCAGCAAATTAATTAAACTAATTTATAACAAATACAAGCTAAACTTTAACCATGCTTTAACTATGATAATATGCATTACACAGTTTTTATAAAAAATTATAAATTTTCTTAAAATACTAAATATTTGTAACTTATGCGCGCCATGAATATTTAGCCCTTAGTTTCTAAAATAGAATGCCTTGTAAAACCAACTAAGGGTGTTAAGAAGTCTGTCATAGTTTTCTCTCGGGTGTTTTCTTATCTTTTGTAGTTCTTTTGTTTTCCTTCTGGATATTTTGTTAGTGAAGATTGTTAGTCATACCATTTAGCGGTGGCCCATTCCATTTTTTTTATAAGCAAAAAAGTTTCACTAAAGTGGATATAAGGGTACTTTAATCCGTAAACAATATAAAAATTAATAAAATTCAGTTAAGACATTGACTTGATACAATAAAATAAATGGCCAATCTAAATAAGAGAAAACAAGTTTCTACTCCTTGGCTACAATCCATGACCAAGATCTAAATTTAATTAGGTCCAACAAAGTGATCACATCTAGAGACTCATTAGTAAATACGATTTTATTTTCAAGAATGAATTTGTTGATGTGTTGCTTTGTTTAGACTTAATTAAGTTTAGAGTTTGGTCTTGAATCTCAGTTTACATTGGATATGCCCCTGTTTTTTTTCAAATTGATGTTATAGCCCTCTTGAATATATAAAAACCTGTTGTTAGGGACTGTATATATAGACTATTGTTCTAGTTGTATATGGATTTGAAGTCCCTCTTGTACTTTTTTTTATTGAATTTGTCTTATAAAAACGATTTGACATGCATGACAAGAAAATTGTCATATATCTACAGACACTTTTAGTGATAGTATCTAAAATCGTAGGTATAGGTAACATATACCTACGGATTTAAAATACACCGTGCGTATAGGTATCATATACCTACGGATGTCTTTTTCCATAACTATATATTTTAGTGATAAATTACAAACCGTGGGTATAGATTACATATCCCTACAGATATGTATTTCTATCACTATATCATTTAGTGATAGCTTCATAACCATAGGTATAGATGATATGTACCTACAATTTGTTTAGGTTATTTAGTGATAGCTTCATAACCATAGTGATAGCTTGAATATGAAGTGGATTTTGGTCACATGGAAGTTGTTTATCTTATATCTATAATGTTTTAGGAACAATTGAAGAATCATAACCATGAGACTGGAACATCTCAATCAGCACAAAACACAAAAAGTTGTATCTCTTGGAAGGATGACATGTATTCCCAAGTACAAGGACCTGAAAAGAGGGGGGCTCGTGTGTGTTGTGTAGGCAAGATTCGAAAATCTAAAAAATCAAAGGTTTCTATGTCTAAAAATGAAGAGTTAAGTGATAGAGTTAAACATATGGAAAGTTTGTTGGCAAATGTTATGACATTAATTCAAAATCGATTTTCTGGAGAAGATGTTAATGACATTATAGAGACTACAAGACAGGTATATTATATTTTGCTCATTCAGTTTGTATTTCAATGTTCATGTTATGACTTATATGAGGTGTATATTTTGTTTTCAATAGGTTCATGATGCTTCTAGTGCCCTTGGCCATTTGAGTAATCCAAGTTCAGACACTAATGAAGACAATGAACATGGTATCTACTTAATATTGAGTTGTCATTAAAATGGTTAATATTTCCTATGGTGAGTTATGCTATTATTCATGATCTTTATTTTTTTTTTTTACTTGCAGGTGAAGATTAGAAGTTAATTTGTAATTTTGAGATTGCTATAAGACTTTATGTGCATACTATAGGCTAGTATGCTACTTTTAGATGGACATGTTAACCATTGTGAAATTTGATACATTGCAAGACTTTTTGTTAAATTTCAATATAATGAAGTTTTATTTTATTTTGGTTCTTAAATGTATTTATTTATTTTATTGTGTATTTAGTTTATAATATGATCAACTTTATAAAAGATCGTGAGTATTTATTATTATTAATATAAATACTGTCACTAATTGGTATAGCAAATTATGATTTGTCACTAAAATTAATCAGCATAAGATAAATCATGGGTATATGTTCAATAATTTTTCTGATTGGCTTCAAAATTGTCACTGCAACTTATATTAACGGGAAAAAACTGTAGGATTTGAAAATAAAGGTATAACTAAAATGTTATACCAACAGAGCTTGAACTGTGGGTATAGCTGTATGTATTAATTCTACCAACAAACGGAAAGTGGTCATTAAAGGCTACAGTGACGGAGCAAAAACTGTAGGTATTGAAAATAATGATCTGTCACTAAAACGTATAGCAACGGAGTAAGAACCGTGGGTATATTTTAATGTATTCTACCATAGGAACAGAAAACTGTCACTACAACCTATAGTGATGGACAAAAAACTGTAGGTATAGATAATTATGTACCACGGATCCGCACTGCCGTCGGTATATGTTTTTGGGGCTATACCTACGATTTTTAACCTTTTACCTACGATTTTTTGCTGTCACTAAATGGCTTATTCCTTGTAGTGATGAAGAATTTGTGTAAGTAAGACATAAAATATTAAATGACACAACCTAGGCATACTAACTTGAAGGCTAGGTTATCAGATTTTTTTAAAAAAAAAGTAAAACTTGAAGGTTATGTTGCCATGCTCGAAAAACATTATTAAGTGTGTGTTTGGGTGTGTGCTTCCACATCCCAAACGTGGGTGTGTCCCATGTCAAATGTGGTTTTAGGAAAAATAGAAGTGTTTTTTATTGCGTGTTTGATTTTTCCTTCAAATGTGATTCTAGTATAAGCTATAGAAAATAGCTTTTGCGTTGGGTTGAAAAATCTTTCAATTCTACAGCTCCATCAATTTTAGTGACCAAAGTCGTGTTTATTGCTTTGGGCAATGTCCCATTTTCGAAAAAATCCACAACCATATTAACAAAATCATCCCCCACCGTTTTCCACTTTTTCTTAATGAAACCTAGATTAAAGCCATCGTACCCCGATGCTTTTGTTGACTTGCAACTCCATACTGCATATTTTACCTCCTCCTTTGAAGGCAAGATCTCTAATTCATCTCTTTGTTCTTGTGACAAGCAAGAAAATCCCCTCCCATTATGCTTCAACATGTTCTATCCTCTGTCGTATACAGGCTTCTAAAGAACTTAATAATTTCTTTTTTTATGCCTCTTGGGTCTTTTAAGAATCTATTCCCAATCTTCAACATTCCTATCAGTTTCTTTCCCCTCTTTACAGAGGCCATCACATGGAAGTATTTGGTGTTTCTATCCTTTTCACTTAAGGCTTTTGCTCTAGAAAGTTGGTACCAATATCTTTCCTTCCTCTTCAGCCACATCCATAATTGTGTTGTTAGAGCCTTTCTTCTCGCCACATCTACTTCACTAAGCAACTGTGCATCACCCAAATTATCCAACACTTTTAATTTTTACTCTATCTTATCAATTCTCCTGTCAATATTTCCAAAAACTTCCTTATTCCACTTCTTTATAGAGGCTTTTAAATTATTTTTTTTTTTACTTTTTTAGTTAGAGAGATATTTTCCAGCTTTTTCCACTCGGTATCCACCAGTTTCACAAAGGTAGGATGTGAGAACCACATGTCCACAGATATAAATGGTCTCGGTCCCCAATTAGTTTTTGCACAATCAACTAAGATAGGGCTATTATTCGAGACAGATCTCCTTAATCCCCATGGTTTTAAATCATTAAATCTATCCAGCCATTCAATATCGACAAAAGCTCTGTCGATTCGACTAGCCGAGTACAATCTATACCATGTGTATTTCCTACTTAACAAAGGCAGCTCCAATAGGTTCATTGATGACACCCACCTTTAGAAATCAATCATACTCGCTGATATATTGGAGTTGCCTTTTGCATCTTGGGGGTTAAGCACCTCATTAAAGTTCCCTAGTACTAACATCGGGACTCCAATTCCCGCTTTAAGAGCTAGAAGTTCATCCCATTAAATAGCTCTACCAGATCTATCATTTGACCCATGAACAAGAATAATTGAAACCCCAAAATCTTTATCAATCAATTTGATCCCCTCTAGACAAATCCATCTATTTCCTTTTCTATAATTCAATTTCAAAAAGTATTTTTTCATCTCATATCAGAATTAAACCTCCCCCTTATTGACTACTGGAATATCTTCCCAATTAAATTCATCATGGCCCCGCCATCTTCTAATAATGGGAGAATTGGCACTCGACTGCTTTGTCTTCACCAAACCCATAAGAGTTGGATTCCTATCAAGGACCAGATTACGGATTACTACAGACTTACCCAAGCCCCCGATTCCTCTGACATTCGAAGATATAAAGTTCATACTAATAGAGTATCGATTAGACACCCTTACCTTTAGGGTTTATCACCTAACGGCCTAGTTTTTCCTCTTGTTACTCCTTCAGAGCTGCACAATGGATTTAACAGCTTCCTCATCAATTTGTGCCTCTAAGCCAATCTCCTTCCCAACTTTCCTAGACCTCTTTGCTTTTTCTTCCTCGTTGCTCTGCTCATCATCAGAGTTAGGGATTTCGCCGCTTCTAGAAGTACAATTTTTAGAGTTATTTTTTTTTCCGCAACTTTACCACTGTTGCTTTACTCCTTTTTGTCTTCGAAGGCTTTGTCCACCCTAGGTTAGCGGGCTCCTCTTCACTTTGCACTTTCTTTGACTGACCATCACTTAATGGGCCACTATAACTATTTGGGTTGTTCCAGCAAACCCAGGAGGCCCATCAGCCAAATTTCTCCAATTTTAAACAATTTCTTTTTCCCGATCCAAGTCATAGCTAATTACTACCGGTGATATCTCTTCATGAGAACGCACCAACTCATCAAATTTCCATGCTCCGTTATCATTAAGAATATACTCCCGAGAAGGTAATGATTTGCATAATCAACGCATCAATTTCGAAAGTTTTCAACATTTCCCAAGTTTCTCGTTTCTTCTATTCGAAGAAACGGGTTAGGGTGACCTAAAACTAAAAGAGTAATGGGAATATTTTACCTAAAAATCGGTATAAATGAGAGGGAACACAAAAAAAATGGGGGTAAACTCAGGCTTTCAGCTCGTCTTCCCATTCTCAGATTCATGCTTGATTATTATCTTATTTGTTTGATAGATTTATTATATCTACACATCTATAATTACACCAAACCCCTAACAATTTTTCCATTTATCAAAATGGATTTGGCTCTTGTAACGAGAGATAATTTCACTACGAAAAAAGATGTTTTAGCGACCGAATTTAAAAAGGTTGCTAAATATGAAAATTCAGTGGCTAAATATGGAAATTTGATCGCTAAATGGTTTATCGACTGATTTAGCGAACACCAAACGATTTAGCGACTAGGCATTCTGCGACTACCAAATTCGGTTACTAAATGGTTTAGCGACCGAATTTGCATATTTAGCGACCGAATTTGATAGACACTAAAAACGTCCTTTTTTTGTAGTGTTTTTAAAGTAAGAAACTAATGGTGTATTTACCCTTAGATTATTGTGGATTGAGATCTTTATGCATTTTATCAAATCAAAGGCGAATACACTCTTACTTTCTCAATTTAGAGATGATTTCACTTTAGAGCAGCTCAATCCTATGAAAACACAAACATCTAGCCCAAAGAACGAAATAATTCTTAGGAAGAGAAATGCTAACAACACACTCTCTAACACTCTTTCCAACACATTCACTCCTATTGGTCGAAATTCAGGTGGGTCCTACAAAATTGAAGTGAGACCCACATGAATTTCAACCAATAGAAGAGTGTATGTTGAAAAGAGAGCATGTTGCTAGCACTCATCTTCTTAGGAAAACCGAACTAGGTTCAACTGTATTTTTTCATTAACATCGATAGAAAATTTGAATTCATAAATGCATTCTGCAGGACCACAACATAACATGAAAGATAGAATTTCTTTTGGCAGCATTATAAAGAGACAAATTTAGACCAATTATGTGTGACCCACATAAAATAGCTGCAAACATTTCAATGGAACTGTTTTTCTTAGAGCCATATGACAATGCACAATTGCACATATTTACAAACTTCATGACAATCACACGTAGAAACCATACGCTACTCAGATTAATTATAATCTCTAAATCACACTACAAGATACACGATAGTAGATCTTCTGCCATTTTTGGTTTATCCATTTCTTCAAACAAGAGGAAGCATACACGGATGGACCATAGCTAATGACACCAAGGTTTTAAATCTGGGTCCGAAACCATAATTGTGATTACGACGTTTTGGTTTTGTTAGTTTCCGAAACCGCATCGCGACCGTAATGTAAAACTTTGAATGGCACCTAAACTCCTAAAGTACTGAAGCTCCTTCCCTAGTGGTGAATCGAGTGTCCAACACCGGGGCTGTGCCCAGGGGCTGTAGGTCTAAAATCATCAACACCGTGACCTGGAGGCGCCGGGGATGTCCCAGTTGCACCATCCACCACCCTTGGTGACTTTGGTGGAGACACATTTGTGAGTGTGGCTGCATTTGTATAAGTTGAAATGCCACCATGCACGTCATCCTGATACTCATGCTTGAAGAGGTTATGGTTGCCTGCGTCAGACTTTAGATATCGTCCCTCAATGGATTGGAATCCTTGGCAGAAAATAATCAGTGCAAGGAAAATCATAGAAAAAATGGGCTTGTTTTGTGCCATATAATTTAATTTGAAGACAAATTAGTTTTGGGGAAAAGAGATTGTTTGGGTTGTTTAAGTTAGAGGCAACAACCAAGGATTATCTTGAACTAAAATTTTCTAAGCAAGAAGAATGACCTGATATATATCAACCAAGAAGTAAGAATCAAACAATTGAGTTGCATAGAAAGAATCCCACGGTGCGCTTTTTATAGAGCTCAAGGAACATGTGCGTGTGGCCTATGTGTCTCTAAACTCAGAAGTCAGAAGTACTTAAGTTAGTGGGAAATTTTTTGGCTTGTGATTCTCTCTTCACGAAGAAGTGTGCTTCAGAAAAATGTTTTTTTATTACTAAACTTGATACTTAATTAATAGAAATATTTTAATTAAGCAGATGATTAATTTATAAATTAATTAGGTAATGTTAACTGTGCAATTAGCCAACATTTTCTGTGTTTTATTACATCAGTTATAATGTAAATGGGTAACTAATTTTAAATCTCGCACTACAAGAAAAACAGAGATTAGCGTCGGCCAAAAGCCCACGCTACAAGCAAAAAGCCGACGTTAATTGACACTTTAGCGTCGGCTTTGCGACGGTGTCGTGGCCTACGCTTTTTCGTTCGTCGATACGTTTAGCGGAGGGCTTAGCGTTGGCTAAACCGACGCAAATTGGCAGCTAGAACACACAGGAAAAGGCCGACGCTAGGTTAGCGTATAGCGTCGGCCGAAACCCACGCTAAACCAACGCTGTGGCATAACCGGTTAGCGAAGGCCTGGCCGACGCTAAACATACCGAAGGCCTGGCCGGCGCTAAAATTAGCGAAGGCTTAGCCGACGCTAAACGAAGCGAAGGCCTGGCTAGACCAAAGCAAAACGTAGCGAAGGCTAGGCCGACGCTAACCTTTTTTTTTTTTTTGGGTACAGATTAGTAAATTAGTAGCTGTTGAATTACAAAACCTGGAAATGTAACATAAAAATATAAACCTCAACATAGACATTAAATACCAAATCAACATAAAATTTAACTTTAATAATAGTATTTCAGGGAAAAGTACACATCAAAGTAAATTGTGCTTTACATAAAGTACATAAAAGTACATATCAAAGTCAATACTAAATGAAAACAAAATCAACGACGTCGACCATGTGACGAATCATCATCCACCGAATGGTCGTCAAGATCATTATCATAATCGGGATGTGGACGATGCTGGTGACCACTACCGCGCTCCAAAGCTGCTAGGCGCTCCATCACAATCCGAAACTGGCCCTCAATATTGGCGCTGTGCTCCCTAGCTCTGGCGGCCCCCCCGTCCGTTGCTCTCGCAGCCTCCCTCCGTAGCTCTGACAGCCGCCTCCGTGGCTCTGGCAGCCTCCTCCCTGGCGGCTGATGACCTCGTCGTTATGAGACTCGCTACTGCGACTAGATGGTGCCCGAGACTCCTGAGTCAATGAAGATATACCATGACGGACGTTCAAAGACAAGTCTGCAGTGCCATAACATCAGCCTTGGGTCCTGCCACCAGCAATCTCCCGCCACAAGTCAAGCTTCTTCTCCCCATCCACCTCTTGCGTCCCACCCGCTGAGGCCTCACCAACCTGCGTTTGTATCTGGCTGAGACGTTCGCGATACTCCTCCTAGTAAAAAAAAAACATAACCTACTCAGATACATATTTTGTTTGATAACCAAGTTATATAAAAATAATGTATTACCAACAACTTACACATGCTCTTTGAGAGCGGCTATCGACCCATTCGCCAGTCTTTTTCTGGTGGGTGATCTTGAAGAACTCAGCAGGATCCACGGATCCCCTATGTGATTCAGCCTACCCAAACAGCCAACACATATTTATAAAGAGCACACAATATATGATAATGGACTGGAGAATGTTGAGTGAATACATACTATGTCTAGCGCCACCTCATGGTGAGGTCTGCGGCCTGTCGTGTGGACTGCTCCACCTCTGGTAGAAGCCCGGTTGGTCTTATTTTGTGTTGAGATCTTTTGGAAGTCAGGACTCCCCCAATAGTCCAGAAGACCAGCCCATGCCTCGTCCCCCATCCAACTAGGTTCTTCCCCTCCTTCCTCGCCTTCGAGAGGATATCAGAAAGACGTTTTGCACATTTCTGTGTAAATGTCTTATAGATAGTGTCATGATGACAAGGATTCCATGAAACCTTTTCCTGCAATTAATCAAAATAGTGAGTCAGATATAGCTTTACTTTATGAGTTAATTTGGAATATATGAGCAAGACAAGGCCCTTAATTGGAAGAAGGCATGTAAAAATTAGAGTTTCACACCAAACTAATGCACCATAACAAGTTGACATATAAAGTTATATAAACATAACATAACAAAGGGTATAGTAATTGCAACAAGAAAACCAGATTCATCATACTGATAATCAATAAACGAGAACACTCTTCAATGTATTGATATATACAATAGGTACGAAAAAAACAGAGAACATTTTTTGATGACAAAGCTAAATCAGTAAGATTTTCCAATTACCTTGTGTTTGTTGTACAAATGAGTGAGATGTTTAAGGTTTGAAAAAAGTAATGGGGGGATCTCACCAGTAAGGTTGTTGTAATGGAGTTCCAAAAATGTGAGTTGAGTGAGGTTCCACAAAGATAAAGGAATCAATCCATCAAATCCAGTGTGTTGAAGACTAAGAGAGACCAAATTGAGGATAACAACATATAAAGTTATAAAACGTAACACTAACTAATGCACCATAACAAGTTATGCAAGTTTCTTGTAAATACTACAGCTAAATGATACATTATCAGTTTACAATGTACATATCCATGTTATGCAACTTTATCCCCCAATATAGAATGCTTAAAACATGAATACATTATTAGTGCGTTAAATATACAAAATTTACCTTAAATCTAGCCCACCAAAAGTTCCTCACTGCGATAAGGATCACAGTCCAACAATGATGAGGACCCCAAAATTGTGCCTCAATGGCACACCTAATCGCGTTAGTAGCAAATGATGATGGAGTCCACCAACAAAAAATTACATGATCAATGACAAATGTCAAATCAAATGCAAACATAAAACTAAGTGCTTAACACATATATATAGAAACAAAGAAAGTTCTAACTTACCCTCGACCAAAAGGACGTATGATGATCTCCCATCCGCGTCCATCTGGTACTCCCTCGGACCCTGATGAAGAGGGTCGTGCCTGTCCTGCTCCACCTCCTCGTCGACCTCTTGGTCCTCCTCTTGTCGATCTACCTCCTCATGGGGAGGCTGCTGCACCACAGGCCCATGTGGACTGCGGTATGAAGATGAACCAAACTCAAACTGTCCAGATGACACATAACCCGGAGTAGACATCATAGTGAAGACGTCAGTGGTAGGCTGCACTGCTGGTGGTGTCGGCTGGGACGGTGGTGGTGTTGTGCTCGGCTGGAGTTGTGGTGGGTTAGCATGGACCGCTGGTGATGTAGGCTGGGAAGGTGGTGGTGGAACTGGTCTCTGGCGGCGCGTGCGCTCTGTCAGTGCAGCAAGATCGCCAGGTCTGATAAGCCTCCCTCGACCTGATCTTTTGATAGGCATCTTGCCCCGACCTTGTCCTGCCATTTACTGTAGTGCAAAATATAACATATAGACATACATACCATACATATAATATAATCATACACATTAAAATAGTTAGATAATATTCTAAACATACATATAAATTTGATTTGTGCATATTAGGATACATATTAAAATATTCAAATACATTTTATCAAAAAAAATAGTCAAATACATATTATAAAATTGACCTAAACTAATGCTCGTCACTATCCTCATAATTGCCCTGATTCTCGTCCACCCCATTCTGCACATCTTCATCACTACATTCTAATTGAACATTCTCGTCCATTGGATCATTATTAGGATCAATTATCTGTTCAAACTCATTTACGGTTTCATCAAGTAAGCCATGTAATGGTTCAACTTCTATAATTGGTGCAACTGTGGTGACATCTCATCAGCCTGATAAGGCACTTCATCCTCTATGTCCTCAACTTCCACATGACCCCGTGGTTTTGTGGTGATTGCTGCAGACCAACCACGTAGGTCTTTACACATTTCTGGATAATGGACATAATATACCTGTGTTACTTTTTCTGCAAGGATGAACGGATCATACCGACCATACCGTCTATTCATCTTAATATCAACAATATTATACTGTGGATGTACCCATGTGCCTCTATTCCTTGTTGGATCAAACCATTCACGGTAAAATACAGCAATCTTATTACTAAAACCATGGTATTCCAATTCCATGATATGTTGGATGATGCCGTAAAAATCATCTTCTCCTCCTTCGGTAAGACCTTTTACGGGCACCCTACAATTTATGGTTTTTTTACCATCACTCCAAGCATTAGTGTGAAACTTATACCCATTAACAAAGTACTTGTGCCAGGATATTGCCTTGGATAAAGGACCCCAAGCTAATGCCAGTATATCTGTGTTGATCACCGTATTCCTCTCATCATGAACTGATATAGAATATACAAATATGCTTAGAGAGTGTGGTTATCAATAATTATATTAGTCGTGCATATTATACTTACATATGCCTTCAACCATTCGGCAAATTCGGCATGTATACGACCAGAAGCATCTTGTTCATCGTTGCAGTGATATTGCAAGAATGCACTGACATCAAGCATATAATTGATAAGTAACTCTACACTATACAATGCGTCAAGCACATACTTGATGTGATACGAATTTTACTTACTCAAGATATGGTTTAATCTCATGACAATTGATCAGAACATGTACATGAGCGGAATTCCACTAGGACGACCGGATTTGTTCAAGAGTGACAACGTTGGGTGGACGCCCTCATGTCCCGATCGAGGATCGTTCCTAAAACTTGTGGTTGGCAACAAGCTGAAGGTCTTGAAATAATGAGAGCAAAAATAAGTTGTCTCACGGTGTAAGTAAAAAGCGCATATGCTTCCTTCTACTCTAGCCTTATTTTTCACTGACCGCTTTGAGTCTCCCATGAATCTGCTTGTAAAATGACCATACATCTCTGAAGTTCAAATAAATCAAGATGTGAATATTTAAAAAATAATAATTTAATTACCTTTCAAATGGATACATCCATCGATATTGAACCGGACCACCAAGGATTGCTTCAATAGGAAGGTGAATCGGGAGATGCTCCATTGAATCAAAGAAACCCGGTGGAAAAATCCTTTCCAACTTGCATATGATGATGGGAATATTTTGCTCCAATCTAACTAGGTCGTCCATCCTCAATGTATTACAACATAGATCTTTGAAGAATCGACTTAATTCAGTCAATGGCTTCCATACACATTCTGGCAAGGAATGAAAGGCAATTGGGAGTAAACACTCCATGAATACATGACAGTCGTGGCTTTTCATCCCCTGCATCTTACCCTTGGATACATCAGCACACCTAGCAAGGTTTGAAGCATAGCCATCCGGCATTTTCAGTTCCGTAATCCATTTACACATTAACTTTGCATCTTCTGGTGACAAAGTGTAGTTTGCCTTTGGCTTTCCCATCTTTCCGTTAGGTAAGATTTGCATCTCCAAGTCCCTGTGTGCACAGAACACAGATATATCCATTCTTGCCTTTTCATTGTCCTTTGTTTTACCTTTAACATTCATGACAGTGTTAAACACATTATCAAAGAAATTCTTCTTTATATGCATCATATCAAGGTTGTGCCTTAACAAGTTGTCCTTCCAGTATGGCAGATCCCAAAATATACTTTGTTTGGTCCAATTATGAAACTCACCATACCCTTGCAATTTGCCCCAATCAACCTCTATCACTTTTGGAAAATCACGAACAAATTCCCAGATTTGTTGCCCTGTTAACATGTAAGGTGGACCATCCTTCTCATCCATGTTTATTTTAAAACCCCTTTTACTTCTTCTGAAAGAATGATCTGCTGGTAGGAATCGACGATGACAATCAAACCAAAAATTTTTGCCACCATATTTCAGGGTGAAAGCCTTTGTGTGTTCCATGCAATAAGCACATGCCAATTTACCTTGTGTTCCCCATCCAGATAACATACCGTAGGCCGGAAAATCATTGATTGCCCACATTAAGCATGCTCTCATGACAAAGTTTTGTTTCGTGGAGATATCGTAAGTCAAAACGCCATAACTCCACAATTTTTGCAAATCATCAATCAAGGGCTGCAAGTAAACATCTATCTTTGATTTCGGGTTTGATGGTCCAGGTATGATACAAGTCAAAAACATGTATGGTTTGGTCATGCACATTTCAGGGGGAAGATTGTAAGGCGTAACTATTACCGGCCAACATGAGTATGGAGAAGTAGACGCTTGGATGTAAGCTGTAAACCCATCAGCACATAGACCCAGTCTTACATTTCTTGGCTCACTGGCAAAATATGGATAAACATCATCAAAGTGTTTCCATGCCGTCCCATCAGATGGATGGCGCAAGACGTTCGAATTATTCCTATTCTCATGATGCCAGCTCATTTAAGCCGCAGATTCCATTGATGCATATAATCTTTGTAACCTGGGAATGATAGGCAAATAGAACATTCTTTTCACCGAAACATCATTGCATTTCCCTATCCCGTTTTTTCGAGGAACATATCTCACAGCATGACAAAAATTGCATTCTCTTGATTTGTTACCTTCTCTATATAACATGCAACCATTCAGACAACAATCAATCTTCTCAGCCTTCAACCTAATTTAGACACCAACTTTGTTGCTTGGTAATAGTTTCCGGGTAAATATTGTTTTGTGGGAGCTACATCGACAAGCATTTGTGCAAAATAATCTATACACTTTTCAATAACATGGTAGTTAGATCTAGCTGCCAAAAGTTTAACAGATATTGATAACTTATATTCGGTAGCTCCTTCGTAAATGGGCTGGTTTGCAGATATTAGCATATCATAAAATCGTTGAGCCTCCTCATTGGGTGTTTGTTCCTCAGTTAATGTCTCGTTTTCTATGTTAGCATTGACATGCAGGACATCGGGAAATGGCCTAAAAGCATCATACACCATCTGATGCATTGACACAAAGTGGTCTTCATTATCCATATGTCCACTACTTCTTGAATGACCCCCTTCATCAATATCTGGCTCCACTTCTCCATGAATAGTCCAGATCCAATAATTTGGTTTAAACCCACGCTTGTACAAGTGAACCTTCACCTCGCTTGGAGTCAATAGCTTCATGCACTTACACTTTACACAAGGACACCTGATCTCTCCCTCAGACAAAAAGTAGGGTTGTTGCTTAGCCTTCTCGACAAACTCGTCAACTCCACTAACAAAATCATCTTTCAAACCTCTCCTATCAGGATTGACCCTATCATACATCCAGCTACGATCCATTTTCTATGTGGCAAACATATAATTATCAATCATTTAGTATAAATAACAGTATATATAAGATCAAATAAAATTGGATATATGATAAAAATAACATTATATTAACAACTTATCCTATTGAGCTCTGCTCTCCACTAGGAAACAACAATTCAATCAGACAAACACATGCATAGTTTTTAAATTACCAGCACACAATCCGGTATCCAACATCTCAGACAGAATCACACTTATTGAGCTTTACGCTCCACTAACAAACAACATATCAATTCATAAAACACATTACATAAACATAGCTAAATAAAAAAAAAAACTTGGCATACACACCTCAAACTCCTAATGTAATCTCCAAGTGTCATGAACAGTGCTGCCAAAATAAAATTAGAAGCACATAAGTTACCTACATGTTTGACGTCTTCTTCTACCATAATGATACTATCAATTTAGCATTATCAACTTGTCACATAAACCTCAATATTGCAGCACAAAAAATGTAACATAAAAATAAAGAAAGGGAATGATCAGCTTTCTATTTTTGGATGAGGAAGCCAGTTTTGAGCTGTTTCTCATATCAATGGAGGCAGACGTTTAATAAAATTAAACACATGGTTATGAAGTATATATTCCAAAAAGATAAAAAAAAAAATTAGTAAGTAGGCTTTCCAAAATTTAATTCATGTTCCCTGAGGGCATTAGTAACCATGACATCATTCTCAAATCCAAGAAACTAATCAAAGAGGTCCAACATAACACAACAGGTGACACCAAACAACCATCAGGTCATAGTTACTGCACTGTAACTTAAGCTCCACAACAAAATCAACTACGCAACAAACAACAAAGAGGCATCATAAAATATGGCTGATACCAAAGCTTTAAGGTAAGACTTTACCTACCCGTGAAATGCAAAGAAAGTATGAGCTAGTAGCTACCATTTGGCAACCATTCATTACAAATTAAATTTCCTCTACTAGCCCCACATATAAAATTATTTGTACTCATCTTATTTTTTTTCCTTTGTCCTTATTGCATGGTACAAGCTACAAATTAAAATTCACAAGATTCAACTTTTCAGTTCCCAAGTGTTGAAGGGTTATTGAAAGAACCTAAATAAAAGTGTGTCAATTAATCTGCAGGTTCATTACCAAATATTTTGTTCTAATAATCGCAGTGTGCCATTGTTGCTTTAGGCAACGTCTATTCTTGTTTGAGCTCAAACTATAAGCCAGAATAGTGAACTCTCGTAGTAATTTTTTTTTTCTTTTACACTATTATCACTTAAACAGAATATAACACTAATTAGAGCATAAAATATAATTGGTAGCTCTACAATTGACTCATATATTCTTACCAAACTAAAGGGAAACATATCTTTCAAGAATCAGGAACACATGACTTGAAAATATACAATGCCTATTGCATTCTAATTGAGCCTTCACATCAGTTGAGAATCATACTTTATGCACATTTTGCAAGAGCTAAACTACTACAGCCTAGGTTCAATAGTCATGCACATTAAGCAATATCTGAAAACCCAAGGAAAGAAAGAGCCCACTTTCTTCTAGTAATAAATAATTACATGAAAATAACATCTCCCTCGAATTTCTGGTATTCATTTCACACATTTAAAAGAAACATTTTATCAAATGCAATTCGTTGGAGTTTCTCAATTCCTTAGCTTGAGGAATGTCTGAATAATTCATTTGTGAAATTGAGTGCAGGTGAAACTATGGACATTAGTTCTTGGCACCATATAGGCATTTTTCAGTTATCCTCACATCCACACCATGTTAATGACATATACCAGCAGATTGAGAAGTTGGCATTGATGTATTAGCAGATGAATCTTGTATTATTACTTCAACCACATGTGCAGTCGCAAACCATGCTATCCTTTCTAATGTTAAAGATTGGAAAATTCCTTTAGTATTTCCAAAGACGACCAAAAAAGCAACACAGTGTCTGAATGAGGTAGTAGCCTAGTAATCTAGTATGCACACAAAAGCACATGACAATAGACTCATTTCATTTGCCAATACACAGTAATAATAATGAGCCCTAAGTATTTCCCTTTTAATTTTCACAACCAACTAAACATGGTATGGATCAAATCATGGGTCCATGAAGTCTAAGTACTCATGTTAATTCTTCCAGTGGCTGCACTTCATAACCATATCATCAACTTTAGCTAGTTTATTTACTTAGTAGCAGAGGGGAGGAGGGGGGAGGGGGGAGTACCTCAACACAGGCAGCGTCTTTCCATATCTGTTTTAGGCTACTAGAGGAACCAAGAAGATTTCCTTTCTCATCAAACAAACCTGTATTAACAGTAAAAGGACCAAATCAATTATATACCAGTTTGGCACACCTATATATATTGCCAGCAGCACAACATCAAAGATTGTAAAAGAGAGAGTAATTTTAAAAATAAATATTGAAGGTAGCATCAGGGAAAAATATAGAATCTAAGCAAGAAGATAACATATGGACTTGGATTAAATTTAAAATATGCAGAGTTGATTTGAATATCATAATAAATTGCATATGCATCAAGCAGAGCATCAGGCGTGCATTTGAAAATGCAGATGATGTGAAAATGCAAAGCATCAAATACGTTAGAATAATGAAATTAAAACAAGGACATAGAATAATGAAATTGAATGTTAGGGTTTTATTGATAGTGAAAGGATTGAGACAGAGAATAAGAGGAAAGGAGACGGCGGAGGAGGTGGCATACCTATGGAGGTGGAGGTGGCGGTGACTGCACGCAGGGAAAGGAGACCCTGACCGCGATGGTTCGTGGAGCGACTCGCACGGAAAGGAGAGCAAGGCGGCGGTGCGACACGATGTTGGAGCGGCGCGGCGGGAGCAAGGCGGCGGTGCAACGACAACGAGCGGTGGTGCGATGGTGGCAAGGTGGTGCGGCGCAGCAAGGAAGAAAATGGGTCAAGGTTCTGGAGAATGGATTCGCAAACAGAAAAGGAAGAGAAGGCAAAGCAGCGTCGGCAATTAATTCAAATTAGCGTCTAACTTAGCGTCGGCCAGGACGACGCTAAGCTGATAAGAACTATAGCGTCGGTCATTAGCGTCGGCTGGGCCCACTCAAAATTAATTAAAAAATAAAAAAAACAATATTAGCATACTAGAGACGGCTTAGCGTCCACATGACCGACGCTAAGTCCCAAAATTAGCGTCGGAGTCATGACCGACGCTAAAAGTTGGCAGCTAAATGCCAGTTTTCTTGTAGTGCTCGCTACGTTCTGCTTTGCTTATACAAATATACATCTTGACATATACGTAGTTGGGAATTGGGATTATTAGGAACCACTTTGTAATTTAAGTTGGTGTTTTGTTTCTTGGGGTTTTGACTAGGGTAAAAATGAAACTAGTTCCTGATTTGTCGAGCTAGTTTATTTTTTTATTTTTGATCTTTTTTTCTTTGTTTTTGTATATAAGTTAGAATACCTCTTATATTCTTTATCTAATATACCTTTTGATTATAACAAAAACTAATTTTAAATCTCATTTTCGTACGCACTTGACCAAAATTGGTTTGTGATAAATGACATTGTTCCTGTCGAAATGAGTATTGTTAAGGCAAATCAAGTGTATAATCTATACAAATTAAGTATTGATTCATGTGTTTGATTGGGAAAACTCAGAACCTTTCAAATATCAAAATAGGGAGCAAATAACTAATTTATCACTTAATTAATTTCAACTTTATATTTAGTTATACTAAAATCACTACTTACTTAATATTTGTATAAAAATTAAGTATTCTACTGGATCCAAATTAAATATATACAAATAATAGAGTTGGCGCACCTATGCCTAATTTGCAGCAATATATATAGCCCGCCATATAGTCTGTCATCACTCATCTTCATCACTCATCAACCGTCAATTTGCATGAGACCTACAGAAAATCACATGACCATAAAGCAATTCTTAGGTATTTAAGTGATTTTAAGACCATCCAACTTGTTCAAGGCTGAGATCATTATTATATTGGGGCCACAGCTGGAAAATTGTACTTTAAGCACTTCATCGAGAGTGCCGTTATGGTGTCAGCTTTTCATTATTCTACAGTACAATAGGAGTCATAAGTGGTCAATATGATATGAGGACTGAGATTAAGGAGTAAGAGATTTAAAGAGTTGGGTTTGATTCCTATTAATTTAAAAAACTAACAACTAACATCGCCCTTTAAAAAAATTATTCTACAATACAATGACAAGTTGGAAGACAATTGGATTCAAATGTTTGGCCTACTGTGTTTTGATGAAACAGGTGAATATATGGAAGATGTTATAAAATAAATGCAAAAAAACTCAAGATATATATATATAGAAAGAAATAAACAGAAGAAATACACAGAGAGTAAAGAAGGTAAAACATCTCTAATGGTGTAACTCGTTCGAGTTTCGAGTTACTTAAGGTTTCATTATGTCGCATTGTAACTTTTTACTTTATATTACTTTAAGCATCTTTGCACTTCAATTATGTAAGTATAAAAGTGTTTCTATATGAGAAACAATTGTTTCTATAAGTAATGATTCTTACAAGTTGATATCATGTCACTGATGATCCAATGATGCTACCGTGTAACTGTGTAAGAGTCGGTTCGTATTTCTTAAAAAACTCCTACTGGACTCATTCAAAAATTATTTATAATTTAAGAGTGAGATATTTAACACAAACAAATTTTTATCAATATTATAAATACAATTCTTCCAATAGTATAACTTTAATCCAAATGATTAGTTCAAATTTAAATCATGATAAGATAACAATTTGGACATCCATAGTTTATAACATTCCACCTTAAATAATGATTCGTTTTTTTTTTTAGTAAAAAAAAAAAAAAAAAACATTCCGCCTTAAATTTCTATTAAATAAGGATGTGCCTTTTAACAAATAACAACCTTAATATGTAAAATCGAAATAAAACATTCTAATGAAGAAAAAAGAATATATACATTTTTAGGTGAACTGTCTCACTAAAAACCTTATGAAAAAACCTTATGAGACAAAACTTTAATTAAGGATAGCATAACTGTGGATGGAGCTTTCTTCAGGAAAATCTGGACTTGGGCAATTCCTTTAAAAGTGACGAGCCTAGCTAGGCCAACAAAGGCCAATCATATTAAGAGGAATATCATACCAAAAGATTCAGGTTGGTGCACAGGTTGTCATAATAATTTGGAGACTTGCACTCATTTGTTCTTTGAATGCCCATTTTACTCACAAGTCTGGATAGGTTGTTTACATTAGTTGGGAATTTCATCAGCTATACATAATGATAGTAGAACAGCATTTTATCAATTCCAGGGACTGCCTTGTCGTTCAAAAGCAAAAAGGCAATTGTGGCAATCTATGGTTTGCTGTGATATCTGTCATTTGGTGGTATCACAATCAAAAGGTTTTTAAAACATTGAATTCGGGTCTTGAAGAGATTTTGTAGAAGGTGAATTAAAATCTTTGGTCATGGTTAAGAGCGAGATCATCAAATTCCCAATACTCAGTGTCTTCTTGGGTTCTTAATCCTTTAGCATGTTTGGGAATTCAAGGAAAGTAAACTTATAATAGTTACAGGTTGTCCAGTTTGCTTAATGCAGGTTATGGTTGCAATCAAGGAAATCGCAATTGGGATCGCGACGCTTTGGCTTTGTCAGTTTCTGAAACCGTATCGCGACTGCAATTATGGTCGCATCGGTCGCATTTTCTTGCAATTGTCGCAATAATGAAAAACGCAGGGCAAGTGCAACAATTTATATAAAACCTTGGTTGCAATTATTGGAGTCTATGCGTTGGGTTTTTTTGGGCTATTACTGGCGGCTGGTTCTTTATGAATTTTCTTTCGTCTGGTTTATTCAAGCACTTCAGCATTTTAAGTGCAGGTACTGAGGTTTGTGGCTTAGCAGGTTTCATGTGCTGATGCGCACAGCCCAAAATGTTGAGTGTGGTTTTTTGGATGGAATGAATTGATTGACTGATGGCTGTGGTGGTGTACAATTTGTTTGTTACAAAAGAATTTATTTTCTACAGGCCGGGTGTTTGGCGGTGCTGATTTGCAATCTTGGGGGGTATCTGATTTAGCTTTGTAGTCAGTATTTGGTATCTTTTTTGCTGCCGATTGGGCTGTTTTTTGGTTTTCATTGATCATTTTGTGGATGTGAGAGCAGTTTATCTTGAGGAGAATTATGCAGGTAGAGGTTGCTGTTATCTTCAAGTTAGAGTTGGTATTCCGGTTAAAAAAATTTATAGATCTTTGTATCATTTTTAATGGTGTATTGTAGATGATTGTTGGGATTTATGGTACCAATATAGTTATCATGACTTTCCTCATTGTGATGCTGTTACTTGCTATCTCATTTGTTAATCCTTTGGATCTTTCTTGTTTTTAGGTTTGAGTATACCTCATACTCTCTTTAATATAAGAAAGTTGCTATGATACCTTGGATAATTTAACTGTTTTGGAACAATTTTAGTTTGGACCAATAGATGAAGAAATATTATTTAATGTTATATCGTTTATTATTCAGTATATTAAATTTCTTCTTTTACAATTCTATCATATTCACTAACAAAATAAGCCTTATAATTTAAAATATTAATTACCAGAATTTTTTTTAAACTTTTCCTTTTAAAATTTTAATGGCACGTGCATTTTAAAAAAAATTGTTCTAAAAAGTTTAAAAAATAAATAAATATTTAAAATCGGTTTTTTTATTTTTAACCTTTTTTATTTTAATATTTTAATGTCACCTGTCATTTTTTAAAAAAATTTAAAAATTAAATTTATTAAAAAATAAAAAATTTAAAACCAGCTTTTTTTTGGAATTTCTTTTAATTCTTTCATTTTTTTTAATAGTTGTTTTTTTATATTTTAACCCACTAATAAGAGGCGCACAACAAATTTTAAAATAAATAAAAATTATAAAAGGAATTAAAAAAATTTTGTTTTTAAAAGTTTAATTCTTTTATTTTTTTTCAAAAATTTAATTATTTTAGCTTTTAGAAAAAAATTAATTTTTAGAAAAAACTTAGTTTTTAAAATTTTTAAAAAATGGTAAAACTTTACATTTTTTAAAGGTAACAAACTTATTTAATTAGTAGAGACAAATTTGTAAAAGAAAAGTTTCAGGTTAAAAAAATAAAACTTTGACTTAACTTCATTAAATAAACTACTACTTTTCTATAGGTCAATAAAAAACTGTTTCAAAACCTTTAAATTTTTCAAGGTATTATAGAAATTCTCTTAATATAATTGTTAGCTTATCCAAAAAAAATGTAAGCAGAGGTTATTTATCCAGCACTGAATAAAGAAAATAAAGAGAATACGGAGAGATAATTGTATATAAATGACATCTTTTATTTATTTTACAATACATCACCTAAACCCATATAAATTCTAAAGAGAGCAAATGCAAATATTTTGATAACACGACTTAAATTTATGACTTGAAAATAAAATAAAACCCTACGTACCGACTCCAAGCACTAATTAAAGCAAGCTCATGCCACATGTATGGTTTTTTTTTTTTTTTTTTTTTTTTTTAATAAACCACATGTATGGTTTGGCATGCAAGAATTCTGAGTCTCTAGTACACATAACGTATGAGGACATTATTATTATAGCTACAGACGCTGCTGGACTATACTGCAGTTTTGGGACCTATAGAAAATGCATTCTTACATGATGACTAATTTAGCTTTCCAGTTTTGTTTTTGTGATCATGGCCAACACCAGGGCTGTGACTAGGTGTTGTAGGAGCGAAACCATTTTTTGATCCCTCAGTCACATAAACTTTAACATCTGGACTCTGAACTACCACCATTGCTTTCATATCTTCATGTTCTCCAGCGAATTTTCGGTGACCAACACCAGGACTGCTTCCTGGTGTTGTTGGTCGGAATGCATTTGGGTCTGAACCTAATTCTCCAAAACTTGCAACACTATGTTTTGGTATCGTAGGTGAGTCCACTTTCTTCTCTGATGAAGAAGTGGGAACATTAACGTTGATGTTGAGTGGTTGAAGGGAAGTGTCTGTGTTCGATGGGTTTATCTTCCTTCCATGAGTTAGAAGAGAATCATGGCATGCAACTAGTGCGAGAAAAACAACAAAATATTTGTGCATGGCCTGAAATTTAGTACCCATATGGTTGGTTTTATGTATAAGTAGAGAAAGAGAGAGAGTGATGAGTGACCAATGATCTATAGGAAGTTTTAGCTAGCTAGCTAGGATGGTAAGAGGGAAAATACGAAGGGAGAGATGATATGAAAAGTTCAGAGATCATTAGGTATTTATAATATCGTTGAGCATGCCAATACCCTCTCAAGATTCTAAGTGCAAATTATGTCATTTGACTAAATATGTGGAGTGCCTGTTCTTCAAATGTGGACCGTTTATATATCAAATACTTTTTAATTTTATGGACCTCACTCTCTCACGTGAAGGAACATGTCTTTTTGCGTACATAAAAATAAGAGTGGAGGCGCAAATTGGTCGCTCAAAATTTTTGAGTATCCACTTTTGGTCTTGAAAAAAATAAGTTAATCATTTAATCTCTCAAATTTATAAACGCGGGACATATTAGTCTCTAGGTTTAATTTCGACATCTATTTACTTGCCTACGTGTCCCAGTAACTATCCTATCTTATCCGATAGTAGCCTTCGTGACTTATTACAAATTTTCTCGGTGGAAAACGAATAAAAAGTGAAAAGAAATACATAATTTTAAAACCCAAAATACCTGAAAATTATACACTTTTTTCATTTTTCATTTTTCATTTTACATTCATTTTTCACGGTGGAAATTCGTCATAGGTCACACAAGACCACTAACAAGCAAAGTAAGATGGTTAATAGGACATGTAGACAAGTAAATGGACGTTGAAACTAAACCTAGGGACTAATGTGTCCCACGTTTGTAAATTTGAGGGACTAAATGATTAATTTATTTTTTGCAGGGACTAAAAGTAGATCCCAAAAAATTTCCACGGACTAACTTGGGCTTTCACTCTAAAAATAAATTGTGCTCATATATAATCTTTTCTAAATTATTTGTATTAATTTGATATGTATGGATTTTTTGGTTATTAGTTGTGGTTTTGGACTATGACATTTGTAAACCTAACACTGTTCTTAGATACTTTAGTAACAAATTTTTTTTTTTTGGGTAACCATATTATTGATACGAAGTATTCACTGTCGTAAATAGTGACTAATTTCCGTCGGAGGATCTGGACGACATTTAAAGGTTGCCCCCTCCCAACCAGGTTTTCTCCATACGCAAGAGTCAGGAATCGAACCCCTAACCACTTGCTTAAGGAACTCGAATTCGTTACCACTCGGACCAACCACACGTTGGTAGTAACAATATTTTATTTACATTTATTAGCTTTTTCTGTAATTGTTCTATATGCGAGTTAGAGTATCCTTTACACTCTCGATCAATATATTTTTTGTTTATTAAAAAAAAAAAAAAACTTCCAAATGTCTCTCTTTTGACATTCACCTCTTCTTCTGCTGCATATCTTTGAATGATTTGATATCTAAGTACCAAATCTTAATTAGAACAGCCGCATTTACGCTTAGAATTGCTCAATAAATATATGTGTATATTGAAGGACTTGAACGAGGAAGCTTGAAGCTTATATCGTTCTTGACTTGTGGCCGTAGGTATAATGGGTTGGGATAATATTCCTAAGCTATTTAAGCTTGATATTAAAAGTTTGTGAGTAACTCCTGTACGTGTGTGCATATTTTTGTTACAAAAATATAGAAGTTTATATAGATAAGAAAATGTGCAGATAAAAATGATATATTACTAAAAATATTACTTACTAAATTGTAGTTTTATGGCAAAAAACATACTTTCTTGGTTTGACAAACATTTAAATGATAAACATCCAAATTGGTTTGACATGTGACATGCATGGAAAGTGACACATGATAATGATTCTCTTCATCGTCTTCTTGTTGTTGCTTCTCTTCCATTCCTTCTCAGCTCCATTTCGATGATGGCTCTACTGTAAATCAAACTTCAACAGTGGCTCCACAAATTGTTGATTCGCAGCCACACCCAAAATCAACCTTGGGCTAGATGCAAGCTCATTGCCATATCATCAATTCATCGCACCCCAAAAGCTCAGGCCTTGCACCCATGTTCAGTCATATAATGATCTAGATTTCGAAGGTTTGGAGGACCAATTTGCAACGTTTATTAATTAGAGAGCAAATTCAAAAATAAAGAGTAAGTTAGTGGACAAAAGTATGATTTTTGCCTAGAGTATTATGATTTTATTAAGGCTAAATTGCACTTTCCGTCCCTCAAGTTTTTCGTTTTGAAGAAAATAGTCCCCAACTTTTTTGATGATGAATTTAGTCCTCCTAAAATCCAAATATTGCGAATTTGGTTCTCATATTTTTTTAATTACACTTTTGGCCCCCTAAATTCATCGATTTTTTTGCACTTTTGGTCCTCCTTTTTTTCAAAATCCATGTTTTTTAGAGATTAAAAGTGTAAAAAACTCACAATTTTGGGGGACCAAAAGTGCAATTAAAAAACATGGGTATCAAATTCACAATATTTGAATTTTAGGAGGATTAAATTTGCCAAAAAAAGTTGGGGGACCATTTTCGCCAAACTGAAAAACTTGGAGGATGAAATTTGCAATTTACCTTTTTATTTATTATTATTTACTATTTACCTAATTCCAATTTTTAAGATTCTTTTTTTTGTCTAAGCTAAGTCTTATAGTAAGCCTTACAAGGGGGAGTGGGAGAGGGAAACAGGGAATGAGAAAAGAATGGAGTACATTGCGAAGATTTGAATCTGCACACTCATAATCATCATGTCCCAAAGCTATCAACTGAGCTGACTCAAAGAGACCTAATTTTTAAGAGTCTTTTAGTCTCGTTATTTTTACTTCGTCTTCGGGTGTGAATCTCTACCAAGCACTAAATTGATAAATTTAAAAATACTTCGGGTAAAAAAGAAAGGAAAAAGAGAGAATAATTGCAAGTTATAAATGAGCTACACAATGTTAGTTCGATATTCATATTTTTCAACAAACGAAATCCAAATTTTAAAATTTACTCTTCAAAAAAATGAATCAAAAACAAGTAAACATTTTATCTTTTTACAAAGTAAACAAGTGCTTCAAGACTCGACTCGTTTATTTCCTAATTATGTCAGACCTTTCATAGATGCCAAGTGATACAAGTTTAAAACTAATATATTATTATGCATTTTAATATGAAGTTAATTTGCGAGGGCGGCAATTGGCAAAGCCCTAGAGCTTTGTTTCCCAATTGATGAATTATGGTAAACCAATAAAGAATAGTTGATCCACTTGCGCACCATCAAAATGGACCCTGCAGAAAGATGGGGATTCCCCTGTACCTTTCTTCCACTTAGGTATATATCATTAAATTAAATATATAACTATAAGTGAATGGTCTCTGTTCAATCTCCGAAATCTTTTAATTTCGTCGACAGGTTCGATTGAAACACATCTGTCTGTGGGTTCCTCTGTTGTAGTATGATATATATATATATATATATATATATATATATATCTTTGTTTATGGAATGCTAAGTTTCAAATGGGTTGCATGATTGCACAGCCGCAGGCTAGCTCAATGCTAAAGAAAGAGAAAGATTCTTAGTCTTTTCATAGTTATGTTTGACTTGCATCAAGATTTGGCAGTACTGCACTGCATTTATGGTGTATTTGATTGGGTATGAACGAGACTAAGATTTGGCATCTATCTTGAAGCCGCCTTCTGGTATGAACCAATCACAAATTGGTGGTTGAGACTTGCGAACTAGAGACTGCACTCTACTGTTCCTGTTCTTCTGCACCATCGTCCAAAATTAAACAAAACCCATTTCGATTATAGGATTCAAGGTTTTAAAATGAAGTCTGGGATGGTAATTGAGATTATAACGTTGTGATTTTAATATTATCCGGCTATCCACAACGGCAATTAATACAGTCATATTGACAATATTTTCTTGCAAGTACGCAATGATAATAAATGCTAGGTAAACATATTGCGGCCGCTATTTAAAACCTTAATAAAATGGTTATTTTTATGTATATAAGATCACATATATTCTTATATATTTATCCAAAAAATATATGTGTTCCTTTTTTTTCACTGAATATATGTTATATACATATGATCTGCCTTGCTAGTTTAGTGAAGATCTTATATTGAGGAGAAAATTTTAGTTTCGATTATTAAAACAAAAATGAACCAGAAATATACATATCGTACAAGATTTGAAAAAAAAAAAATCATGTTAATATACTTATAGGGCGATGTATACGTGTACCAAGAGAAGAAAAAAGCTATTAGTGACTACAAAAAGAATGGTTCCTATGAAAACCACGATTTGACCACGTTTTATTAATTAGCCATTATGGGTACTAATGATGCGGCAGGGAGATACGCCTTTCCTTTTCTGAAATTTGAATATGCATTATTTTGACACCGAATCAAAATTATATATTCGTGAACCATGTTCTAGAGGAGTAATGTTATTCCTGTACTTTTTCCTTTCCACCTCCTCCTTACACTTTTTCCTTTTGAGAAAAAAAAAAAAAAGGAGAAAAGATATTAAGAAGTGGGCTCTTTGATCGTTTAATTTGACAAATGAAAAAAGTTAAGGAACAAGACTAAGGAATAATGTTTTGGAATAAGATCACTTTTCCCAGACTTGGGTCTTTGTGTTGTCCTTGGATTATTCCCAGTGCATGCATGTGTGGTCATATCATTGACATTCTTTTCTTTCAAGTATCAACCATGAATTAAGTGAAGAGGTTGATTATATGTCAACGCTACAAATCCTTCTTTAAACTTCCTAGTATCACTTTCCCCATTATTTACATACTGTTTAATTTATTACTATTTTTTTACGTTCACCTCAGACTGATTCAGTTTTTTGTTTTGGTCAAATACATACTATTCATCTTAAGACTAGGAGATTCGTGACGATATATCTTGCATCTAGCTAGGGTTGCTAATTTCCTCGTTTTCACCATGTGAATGTGAAATGGGTGATGGTAAAGCCACTTTCCCTTTCTCTCAAAGTCAAAGATTGAGGCTGGTAAATAAATTGGAGGAATGTGGCGGTTGGCATGGGGAAGAAAATTCACTCTTCCCTTCTTCGGTGATGCACATATTAATGAGTAGTAGATTTTCACCTGTAAGTAGAAACCTCTCCTACGTTTTCAACATCCCACAGCAATCTCGATTTTTAATTAAAATTTATATAGCACTCGTTTAAGTGTATGATAGACAGTGTCGCTACAATAATTGTGAAGATGGAAGCGAGAAAGTAAAACTTAAAAAGAAACGGAATCGTCATCAATTTTATTTTAATTAAAAAAAAATCTAAATAATGGTCTGCGTTTAGAATAACAGATTCAAAAGAATAATTATGCATCCATAGAAAATGATAAGACTTAATTAACTCCACTGTACCTCTGATGCATCCATTTTAAAACGGTTACCCTAAATTATTTTCCCCTAAAAAGATGAAGTTAGCACTTTACAATAAGTTATTAATTGCTAGTGAAAAAGGCGCAAGAATTTGGACCTAAATGTTAGCAAACCATCACAACTAAATCAATTGCAAATGAAGCTCGACATCTTGCCAAATTCGTTACAAAAAAAAAAAACTTGGCTCAATACTTATTTGCGTTAAAATAACTAGCGTGGAGATTCTAACAAAAATTAAATAAATAAATAAATATATATATATATATATATATATATATATATAGAGAGAGAGAGAGAGAGAGAGAGAGAGAGAGAGAGAGAGAATAAAATTATATTAACTTGTACTTGTTTTCCCTTATTTTTTTTATACTAAACCTTGTGAAAATTTGAACTAAAACCATTGGCAAGTTGTCTCAGCTACGCCATTATTTACCAGCAATGAAGCTCAGAGTATTGTTAGAGACGTCACTAAACAAAAATATAACTTGGTCCAACGCACGTTTAATTTGTACTATAATAATTAGTGTGAAGAGCTCATCCAAAAAGGATAAAATTAAATTAAATAAAGTAAATAAAAGAATAATATCAACAACATTAACTTAATTTAGAAATATTTTCCTTTTAAGTCAAAATATTGGCAAATTGTCATGGTTACTCCAAATACCTAAAAGGTACCTGAGACTCAAAGATGGAAGGATGAAAGTTCGGTTGCTATTGAAGTATCTGGTTAGCAAACTCAGACTGGAGAATGAATTAGAGCATCTAATTAAAGAGAAAAGTAAAACACAATATGGAGGGAGGTGGAGTTGCTCAAAAAGATCACGTCTGAGGGGTTTCAAGGGTTATATGAAGAGGGTGCTACCTGATCAGTGTCCTTTTTATTTACAAACTTTCCCTTGCAATTCGGGTTTAAGGATCTCTGGAAGGTTTTTCAAGAATTAGGTATAGTCACTGAGGTGTTCATTCCTGAGGAGATGGATAGAAAGGGTCGCAAATTTGGTTTTGTTCGCTTTGCAGAGGTTAAGGACGTTAAAAGACTGGAGGAACAATTGAATCATATTTTTATTGGCAATATCAAAATGTTTGTCAATGAGCCAATATTCAAAAGGAACTCAATAAAGGAAAATTCCGCTCTTCAGAAGGGGAAACTAGAGTATGAAAAACATGGTTTCGGTCATGGTAACGGTGGGAGGTTTAGTTGGAGGAAAAATATGTCACGGGGAGTCCAAGACGAGTGAGAGAAAGGTCTTTCTTATGCCCAGGTTGTCAAAATTAGATGAGGTCATTTCAGTAGGCATGATGCAGCTGAATTTAAAAAATTTATTAATTATATGGAGTTATTGGATCTCCCTCTTCTCGAGAGGAAATTTACATGGTATAGGGCAAATATTTCAACTATGAGTCGGCTAGATCGGTTCTTGTGTTTTAAAATTGGATTCGAGCATAAGGGATGGCTCAATGGGAGCTAAAGCGTGATGTGTCAGATCAATTTTCCACTATTCTTAAACTGGGTAATCAACAATGGGGTCCAAAACCTTTTCATTTTGATAACTGTTGGTTATCTCATCCTGGGTTTCGAAAGATTGTAGAGACTATTGGTTAGGTATATATATATATATATGTATATATGTATAGCTTGAGAAGCAGAAAGTTCATAGAATTGTGGCAAACTATGAAAAATAAAGAAAGCTTGCTTACACCAAAATCTAGAGTGAGGTGGTTGAAGAAGGGTGATGCAAATACCTCTTTATTCCATGCTTGTCTCTCTGTTTGAAGAAGAAATCAAATTGTGGCAGTTTTAGTTGATTACAGTTGGGTTGAGGAGGCTAATGAAGTTAAACGAGAAATCATTAGGTACTTGTCCCGATTATTCTCTCAAGGTGATGTGATGCGTCCAATTTTGGATGGGGTCTTTCTCCCATTGTTGTCTTAGCCAACGAATGGGGATCTTTCGACTCCCTAATCTGTGGAAGAGTTGGAGGATATGATTCAAAACTTGGATGGGAACAAATGTCCAGGTGCATATAGGTATAATTTCAACTTTATTAAAAGGTTCTGGTGTTTTATTAAGCTGGAAGTTTAGGGTATGGATGAAGAGTTTTTTAAGCAACCAAAGATCCCAAGAGGCTTTACTTCCTACTTTCTAGCTCTACTTCCAAAAATAGGTAATCCACAAAAGTTAAGTGAGTTTTGCCCAATCTCCCAACTTGGTTGTCTCTACAAAATTATTTCTAAGTTGTTAGCTTCAAGGCTTAAGAGAGTTATGCATTCTATCATTTCTAGTAACCAATCAGCTTTTCTTTCAAATAGAAACATCCTGGATGGAGTTGTTATCATTAATGAAGAGGCTGATTCTGCAAGGAATTCTGGAAAGGAATGTTTGATCTTAAAGGTCGATTTCGAAAAGGCTTATGATTCAGTGAATTGGCAGTTTTTGGATAATATGATGGGGATGTTTGGAAAGTGTGACAAGTGGAAAGCTTAGATTGGAGAGTCCATCTTCTAAGGTAATCTTTCGGTGCTAATGAATGGGAGTCCAACGGAAGAGGTTAAAATTCAGAAAGGGCTAAAACAAGGTAATCCGTTAGAGTTATTTCTATTTCTATTAGTGGCTGAAAGTTTGTATCAGTTGGTCAAGATCGTTGTTACACTAGGGAAGTTCAAGGGGTTTAAGATGGGAAAGGGAAGGCCTGAAATTTGAATATAACAATATGCAGATGACACTTTAATTGTGGGGGAGACTTGTTGGAACAATCTTTGAGCGATAAAATCAATTTAAAGGTGCTTTGAACTAGTTCCTGGTCTCAAGGTCAATTTCATAACAATAGTGTGATTGTGGAAAAAAAAAATAGTGTGATTGTGAAAAAAAAGCTTATTAGATGCAACGGCTTCATTCCTAAACTGTAAGTGTGGTGGTATCCCCTTCAAATGTTTTAGTTTACCAGTAGGAGCTAATCCAAAGAGTTTGTCCACGTGACAGTTAGTTGTTGATTCTATGTCATGGAGACTTTCTTCTTGGAAAAGGAAACATCTATCCTTTGTAGGTAAAATCACACTTATTAATTTGATCTTGAATAACTTGCTATTTATTTCTTGCCCTTTTTAAGAATTCCTAGAAGGGTGCTGAAAGTTATTTCTTAGATTCAAAGAGATTTTCTGTGGGGCGGTAGTGAAGAAAATATGAAGTTTTCATGGGCGAAGTGGGAACTTGTCTGTAAGCCTAAAATGGGCGGTGGTTTGGGAATTAAAAATCTTGACTTGTTTAATCTGTTGTTGTAAGTTAAATGGTGGTTGAGGTTGTTAAAACAAGGTGGGTTATGAGAGGAGATCCTGAGTTCAAGATATGGGGTTTTTAATGAAGGTTCGTATGCCTCAATTCATGTTGATTGGAATTACAAAGTTTCTGCTTGGTGGAAAGGTATTTGCAGGTTAGGTTTGTATGAGTCTTCCTTGGACTGGTTTGATTATGGGTTGAAGATAAAGTTAGGGAAAGGAAATAGAATAAAATTTTTGGAGGATGTTTGGGTGGGTAATAAAAGTCGTAAAGAGTTACTCCCTAGGTTGTTCTACTTGTCTGAGAATAGGAATAAGGTCAAAGAATGCCTATGCGAATGGTCTCATGCTGGTTGTGCTTGGTCTTTCAAGTGGAAGAGAGAATTTTTTAGCTGGGAAAAGAGGTTGTAGATGAGTTTTTTCATATTTTGCAATCAGTGAGTTTGGTTAGGACGAGGGAGAAATAGTGAGTTTTGAGTTTGGACCCTTCGAGCTCCTATTCTACAAAGTCAGTGTATTCTTGGCTTTTTTTGAAAGTTTACATCTTCGCTGTAAACATTGGATATAGGCCCCCGGGTTTTAAACTTTCTATAGAAATGCAAAGCCACTACAAAATTTATATTTTTACTTGACAGACGCTTTTGGAGAAAATTCCTACAAAGTTTAACTTGTTCAAAAGGAATGTGTTTGTGGTGCAACAAAATTTGAGTTGTGTGTTCTATAATAATTTGCAAGGAGATTCTTTACACCTCTTTATCTTTTGCAGGTGTGCTTATCTTTTGTGGGTAAAGGTGTATGGATGTAAAGGTTTTAAGGTAGTTATGCCATCAAATTTAAATGCTCGTTTTTTGCAACACGGGGGTTGTTCTCTTGCACGAAAGGAAAGCAAAGAGGGTCTATTATGTGGCATGTTATTGTGCGGTCTATGTGGTGGGAAAGAAATGTTGTCATTTTTAAGGAGAAGCCTCCGGATTTTTTAAGATTGTTGGATCATGTAAAATGTAGGTCCTGGTCTTGGATATCTACCTCTATGGAGATTCCTTTTTCTTTTTCAGATTTGTGTAATACTACTTTTCAGTGCTTAAAGTTATTGATTGGGAATTAGGAGGTCGGGTGGTAGGTGAAATGCCGGTTCTGTAATTTATTTGTTCGGTTTGCTGACTTTCAAGGTTATACTCTTGTGCCTAGCTTGTAGGTAAAGTTATGGTTTGGACTGATTGCTTATGGGTTAGAGTATCCCTTGTAATCTTTTTTAATTTATCTTGGTTTATAAAAAAAAAAATATTACGAGTGAACCTTAACGTTTTACTAGAGACGTCACTTGAGGAAACTAAACCTGATTAAAGCGTGCATTATATTATGCACTTATTCAAGAAAAGAATTTTGGCCACTCATCCCATCATTCACACACTTTCGAACATGGAATATAAATTAAACATGATAACTAAACTCAACATATACTATCAATAGGGAATGAAACAAGAAACCAAATTTCAGTTTCACATGTTAAACCCAAAAACACTATCAACCCACAAGGTGAGAATCGACAAACATACAAAAAGTCCTTCAAACATATTGTAAATAGAACGAGAGTTCAACAAGAACCTGACGTCTCATTGCCTCATTAAAGAAAACCTAATCATCTATCCTTAATTAATTTAATTATCTTATTTAAACATGCAAGAAATTTAAACTTAAACCACATAGCACGCATATAAGAAACACACACACACACACACACACATACATAGGTACAAAGGTCCAAGTACAAACTACCAGTACAGATATCCTCTAAAAGGGTACATACTGAGGATAGACAAAACACAAACTAACAAAGACTTATATCGCTCGTCCCAGCCCACTTCACCAAAATACATTAAAGGATAAAACACTCAAAAACTCTCATGCCTATTGAGACGCATTATCTAGCTACTACTATCAATATGGATGATAGGGTGGTCGACAGCTACCCACTCCCTCCCCATGTCTACGTCTATAAAAACTAGAGCATGAGGAACAAGTAGTAGATGAGGCTAATGATATAGAAGTTCGATGATCAACACGCCAGATGTGAAATTCGTTATGATACTCAGACTACGTTATGGCAAGCCACGATGCATATTGTCTTCTAATAGAAGAAGGAAAGTCATTAACCTATCAGGAGACCATAAGTAATCCAGATGCTTCTCTATGGATGGAAGCAATGTAAGAAGAAATGGAGGCCTTACATAGAAATAAAACATGGGAACTTGTTGCACTTGTGAAGGACAAAACGTCATTCCTAATAAATGGGTCTATAAGATCAAACGAGATGACAACAATCAAGTGAAATGATATTTTGCAAAACTAGTGGTCAAAGGATATGCTCAAAAAATGGTATTGATTTCAACGAGATATTCTCTTCACTTTTCAGTCTTACTAGTATCAGAGTAGTCCTGGTTATATGTGTTGCATACGATTTACATATGGAACAGTTTGATGCAAAGATTGTTTTCTTCATGGAGAACTTATATATATATATATATATATATATATATATATATATATATATATATATATATATATATATATATATATACTCCAACCAGAAGGCTTTAAACAACAACAAAAAAAAACTTAGTTTCAAGGTTAACAAAATCTCTATAAGGTTTAAATAAGGTGCCAAGGTGTTGGTACAAGTGTTGGAAAAACATTAAAAATATTCACATAGAATGAACACAACAACAATGAATTATAGGCAACAAATAGATAAGCAATTAAATAATATAAAGTAAGTAAAGATAAACTTATCGATTTTGGCTGAGGCGTGCAAAAGCATTGAGCTTAAGAGTATTTCGCCACCGCAGGTAAAATATTACTCGGTGCATTTGGTCTCGCGGCTAATACTCCCCAGGATACAACAGTTACTTCTCGCTAGCATTGCATGTGAAATAGCAAGGGTACATGAACAATTGTTTGGATGCTCAAGGAACAAAGAGAACCCAAATAATATCTCAGTTTAACTTCACTGCCCTATATATCTCATATACCCATCTTTAAAGAAATGAGAGACCCATAATGATGGAGGATGTGTGATCAGTCACCTAAAAACATAAAACAATATGATCCCAAGTCTTCCTCTGGTAATACAAAAAAAATGAACATTTAACTCTTCTAATTTCACCAGTCGAAGGAAAGAGAGATGGGTAGTCTGTCATGGAGTAATGCCTTGCGTCGGAACAAAAAAAATGTGATAGATGTATATTGTTATGGAGAGAGAAAAGAGATGGATGGGTTTTATGGAAGTGGAGATAATCTAGCAACCAACTTGGGAAGGGGGGTAGACTTGGTCAAAGAATAATATCAAAATATTATTATTTAAATATTTGGCTTTAAAATACATAAACAAATTAAAATAAAATACAACAACAAGAGATTTGGTTCCTTTATAAGTAGCCTTAGATACATCAGACTAAGTTCAGACCATTGTACATACTCTACAAGAGGTATGGAGATAATGATTTCATCATTTTGCTGTTGTATATGCATGATATGTTGGTGGTAGGCCCCGACAATGATCAAGTCTGAGGATTGAAGGCATAGTTGGCGAGGGAGTTTGATATGAAGGACCTAGGACCAGCAAACAAGATTTTAGGAATTCAAATTCATCGTAACAGAAAAGAGAGGATGATTTGGCTTTCTCAAAAGAGTTATATTCAGAAAATATTGTGGCGCTTCAACATGCAAGATTGTAAGCCAATCTTTATCCCACTTGTTATCAATTATAATTATCCTCAAGTATATGACCTATCAACAAAGTAGAAAGGATGGAAATATCTTGAGTACCGTATGCATCAACAGTGGGAAGCCTTACATATGTGAAGATTTGTAAAAGGCCAAATTTTGCTCAAGCAGTTGACATGTTAAGTCGATTTAAAGTAGGTCCTGGAAAAGAGCATTGAAATGTTGTTAAAAGGATCCTAAGATACATTAAAGAAACCTCAGGTGTTGCATCATGTTTTATATATCAAAGTTAATTATCAGAGGATATGTTTATCAAATTTTGCAGGTGATCTTGATGAAAGAAAGTATACTGCAAGCTATGTGTTCACACTTGTATGAGGAACGGTAACCTAGTTATCCAAATTACAGACTTGTAGCCTTGTCTACTGATGCTGAACACATGGTATTTATTCAAGTATGCAAGGGAAACAATTTGGATTCAAAGGTTAATCCAAGGACTCGGGCACAAACAATAGATGATTCTTGTGTATTGTCACATTTAGAGTGCCTTACACATCGCAAGGAATCTAGCCTTTCATTAAAGGACAAAACACATAGGAGTTCAATATCGTCATTAGAGAAGTGGTAGAAGAAGGGAGTGTGAACATGCAGAAGATTCATACTAAAGAGAACATAGCATATGTCATGATGAAGCCAATCGACACTAATAAGTTTATATGATATAGATCCTCTTGTGGCCTATCAGGAACGCAAGCAACATAGAACTGGCAAGATAAGAAAGGTTTTGAAAACTCACCAAAAGTGACTAAAAGTGGGAGATTCTGAATGTGAAAGTGTTGGCAAAGCCGCCTTTTCTTTCTTTGAAAGTCAAAGGTTATGGATAGTAAATAAATGGAGGAAGGTGACAGTTGTGGAGGTGAAGAAAATTCACTCTTCCTTCTTCGGTGATGCACAAACGAGGAGGAGGTTCTCACCTACTATAAGTAAAGACCTTCCTCCTAACCTTTCAGCACCCCACAATAATCCTAATTTCTAAGAAAAATTCATGTAGTGCCTTCTAGATGTTTCTCCTATTTTATATAGAGGGGTGTGTGTTATCCTATTTCAAGAGAGTGTCATTATTTTCTACTTTTATTTAGAAAGAAATTGTAATATATTTCCACTTAGTGAAAACCTTCTAGCCTTACCCGTGATTTTTCCTTGATCATCATTTGAGAGAGTTTTCCATGTTAATTATTTTGTGTCAAGTCCTATTTTCTCAACTTTATTTTAGTTGTGTAATATTGTTTCCATAACTTTGGTACCCAACACACCAATAAGCTAACCCCACCCATAAATTAAAATATTAAACTTTTGCTATTTAAAAGCTATTATCATTAACCAACAAGGTCCAGCATAGTTGGTAGATAGTTGAGTTTCTTAAGCATGTTGTCAGGGGTTTGATTCATGTCGTGTGTATGGAAAAGACTTTGTTGGGGGAGGTTGTACCCACTTTTGTTACTTCTCCGCCTCGAAATTAAAGATATTAGTCTCCAGGTATCGGCTGGAGGACACCTTTGATTCACAAAAAAAAAAATTATTATCATTGTACATAATTATATTTTAATAGCGTTGGTCATTAGGTGTTTCATTATTATTTAATGAGACATGGACATGAGAGAGGGAGAGATGAGCTGGTCATTTTGGATTCAAATATAATGGGATGTTCACTACAAGAAAAACAGAGATTAGCGTCGGCCAAAAGCCCACGCTACAAGCAAAAAGCCGACGCTAATTGACACTTTAGCGTCGGCTATGCGACGGCGTCGTGGCCTACGCTTTTTCGTTCGTCGATACGTTTAGCGGAGGGTAGCGTCGGCTAAACCGACGCAAATTGACAGCTAGAACAAACAGGAAAAGCGTCGGCCAAAACCGACGCTAAACCAACGCTATGGCATAACTGGTTAGCGAAGGCTAAGCCGACGCTAAAATTAGCGAAGGCCTGGCCGAAGCTACAATTTGCGAAGGCCTGGCCGACGCTAACATTAGCGAAAGCTTAGCCGACGCTAAACGTAGCGAAGGCCTAGCTAGACCAACGCAAAACTTAGCGAAGGCTAGGCCGACGCTAACCTTTTTTTTTGGCACAGATTAATAAATTATTAGCTGTTGAATTACAAAACCTGGAAATGTAACATAAAAATATAAACCTCAACACAGACATTAAATACCAAATCAACATAAAATTTAACTTTAATAATAGTATTTCAGAGAAAAGTACACATCAAAGTAAATTGTGTTTTACACAAAGTACATAAAAGTACATATCAAAGTCAATACTACATGAAAACAAAATCAACGGCGTCGACCATGTGACGAATCATCATCCACCGAATGGTCGTCAAGATCATCATCATAATCGGGATGTGGACGGTGCTGGTGACCACTACCGCGCTCCAAAGCTGCTAGGCGTTCCATCACAATCCGAAACTGGCCCTCAATGTTGGCGTTGTGCTCCCTAGCTCTGGCGGCCTCGTCCGTTGCTCTCGCAGCCTCCTCCGTAGCTCTGACAGCCGCCTCCATGGCTCTGGCAGCCTCCTCCCTGGCTCTGATGACCTCGTCGTTATGAGACTCGCTACTGCGACTAGATGGTGCCCGAGACTCCTGAGTCAATGAAGATATACCACGACGGACATTCAAAGACAAGTCTGCAGTGCCATAACATCGGCCTCGAGTCCTGCCACCAGCAATCTCCCGCCACAAGTCAAGCTTCTTCTCCCTATCCACCTCTTGCGTCCCACCCGCTGAGGCCTCACCAACCTGCGTTTGTATCTGGCTGAGACGTTCGCGATACTCCTCCTAGTAAAAAAAAACATAACCTACTCAGATACATATTTTGTTTGATAACCAAGTTATATAAAAATAATATATTACCAACAACTTACATATGCTCTTTGAGAGCGGCTATCGACCCATTCGCCAGTCTTTTTTTGGTGGGTGATCTTGAAGAACTCAGCAGGATCCTCGGACCCCCTATTTGATTCAGTCTACCCAAACAGCCAACACATATTTATAAAGCGCACACAATATATGATAATAGACTGGAGAAAGTTGAATGAATACATACTATGTCTAGCGCCACCTCATGGTGAGGTCTGCGGCCTGTCGTGTGGACTGCTCCACCTCTGGTAGAAGCCCGGTTGGTCTTATTTTGTGTTGAAATCTTTTGGAAGTCAGGACTCCTCCAATAGTCCAGAAGACCAGCCCATGCCTCGTCCCCCATCCAACTAGGCTTCTTCCCCTCCTTCCTCACCTTCGAGAGGATATCGGAAAGACGTTTTGCACATTTCTGTGTAAATGTCTTATAGATAGTGTCATGATGACAAGGATCCCATGAAACCTTTTCCTGCAATTAATCAAAATAGTGAGTCAGATATAGCTTTACTTTATGAGTTAATTAGGAATATATGAGCAAGACAGGACCCATAATTGGAAGAAGGCATGTAAAAATTAGAGTTTCACACAAAACTAATGCACCATAACAAGTTGACATATAAAGTTATATAAACATAATACAACAAAGGGTATAGTAATTGCAACAAGAAAACCAGAATCATCATACTCATAATCAATAAACGAGAACACTCTTCAATATATTGATATATACAATAGGTATGAAAAAACAGAGAACATGTTTTGATGACAAAGCTAAATCAGTAAGATTTTCCAATTACCTTGTGTTTGTTGTACAAATGAGTGATATGTTTAAGGTTTGAAAAAAGTAATGGGGGGATCTCACCAGTAAGGTTGTTGTAATGGAGTTCCAAAAATGTGAGTTGAGTGAGGTTCCACAAAGATAAAGGAATCAATCCATCAAATCCAGTGTGTTGAAGACTAAGAGAGACCAAAGAGGATAACAACATATAAAGTTATAAAACATAACACTAACTAATGCACCATAACAAGTTATGCAAGTTTTTTGTAAATACTACAGCCAAATGATATATTATCAGTTTACAATGTACCTATGCATGTTATGCAACTTCATCCCCCAATATAGAATGCTTAAAACATGAATACATTATTAGTGCGTTATATATACAAAATTTACCTTAAATCTAGCCCACCAAAAGTTCCTCACTGCGATAGGGGTCACAGTCCAGCAATGATGAGGACCTCGAAATTGTGCCTCAATGGCACACCTAATCGCATTAGTAGCAAATGATGATGGAGTCCACCTACAAACAATTACATGATCAATGACAAATGTCAAATCAAATGCAAACATAAAACTAAGTGCTTAACACATATATATATATAGAAACAAAGAGAGTTCTAATTTACCCTCGACCAAAAGGACGTATGATGATCTTCCCGTCCGCGTCCATCTGGTACTCCCTCGGACCCTGATGAAGAGGGTCGTGCCTGTCCTGCTCCACCTCCTCGTCGACCTCCTGGTCCTCCTCTTGTCGGTCTACCTCCTCATGGGGAGGCTGCTACAACACAGGCTCATGTGGACTGCGGTATGAAGATGAACCAAACTCAAACTGTCCAGATGGACATAACCCGGAGTAGGCATCATAGTGAAGACGTCAGTGGTAGGCTGCACTGCTGGAGGTGTCGGCTGGGATGGTGGTGGTGTCGTGCTCGGCTGGAGTTGTGGTGGGTTAGGATGGACCACTGGTGATGTAGGCTGGGAAGGTGGTGGTGGAACTGGTCTCTGGCGGCGCGTGCGCTATGTCAGCACAGCAAGATCGCCAGGTCTGATAAGCCTCCCTCGACCTGATCTTTTGACAGGCATCTTGTCCCAACCTTGTCCTGCCATTTACTGTAGTGCAAAATATAACATATAGACATACATACCATACATATAATATAATCATACACATTAAAATAGTTAGATAATATTCTAAACATACATATAAAGTTGACTTGTGCATATTAGGATACATATTAAAATATTCAAATACATTTTATCAAAAAATTAGTCAAATACATATTATAAAATTGACCTAAACTAATCCTCGTCACTATCCTCATAATTGCCCTGATCCTCGTTCACCCCATTCTGCACATCTTCATCACTACATTCTGATTGACCATCCTCGTCCATTGGACCGTTATTAGGATCAGTTATCTGTTCAAATCAAACTCATTTACGGTTTCATCAAGTAAGCCATGTAATGGTTCAACTTCTGTAATTGGTGCAATTGGTAACATCTCATCAGCCTGATAAGGCACTTCATCCTCTATGTCCTCAACTTCCACATGACCCCGTGGTTTTGTGGTGATTGCTGCAGACCAACCACGTAGGTCTTTACACATTTCTGGATAATGGACATAATATACCTGTCTTGCTTTTTCTGCAAGGATGAACGGATCATACCGACCATACCGTCTATTCATCTTAATATCAACAATATTATACTGTGGATGTACCCGTGTGCCTATATTCCTTGTTGGATCAAACCATTCACAGTAAAATACAGCAATCTTATTACTCAAACCATGGTATTCCAATTCCATGATATGTTGGATGATGCTGTAAAAATCATCTTCTCCTCCTTCGGTAAGACCTTTTACGTGCACCCCACAATTTATGGTTTTTTTACCATCACTCCAAGCATTAGTGTGAAACTTATACCCATTAACAAAGTACTTGTGCCACGATATTGCCTTGGATAAAGGACCCCAAGCTAATGCCCGTATATCTGTGTTGATCACCCTATTCCTCTCATCATGAACCTATATAGAATATACAAATATGTTTAGAAAGTGTGGTTATCAATAATTATATTAGTCGTGTATATTATACTTACATATGCCTTCAACCATTCGGCAAATTCGGCATGTATACGACCAGAAGCATCTTGTTCATCGTTGCAGTGATATTGCAAGAATGCACTAACATCAAGCACATAATTGATAAGTAACTCTACACTATACAATGCGTCAAGCACATACTTGATGTGATACGAATTTTACTTACTCAAGATATAGTTTAATCTCATGACAATTGATCAGAACATGTATATGAGCGGAATTCCATTCATTATCTGTCAGATAATAGGGTTGAGGCTTCTCGCTAGGACGACCGGATTTGTTCAAGAGTGACAACGTTGGGTGGACCCCCTCATGTCCTGATCGAGGATCGTTCCTAAAACTTGTGGTTGGCAACAAGCTGAAGGTCTTGAAATAATGAGAGCAAAAATAGGTTGTCTCACGGTATAAGTAAAAAGCGCATATGCTTCCTTCTACTCTAGCCTTATTTTTCACTGACCGCTTTGAGTCTCTCATGAATCTGCTTGTAAAATGACCATACATCTCTTAAGTTCTAATAAATCAAGATGTGAATATTTAAAAAATAATAATTTAATTACCTTTCAAATGGATACATCCATCGATATTGAACCGGACCCCCAAGGATTGCTTCAATAGGAAGGTGAATCGGGAGATGCTCCATTGAATAAAAGAAACCCGGTGGAAAAATCCTTTCCAACTTGCATATGATGATGGGAATATTTTGCTCCAATCTAACTAGGTCGTCCATCCTCAATGTATTACAACATAGACCTTTGAAGAATCGACTTAATTCAGTCAGTGGCTTCCATACACATTCTGGCAAGGAACGAAAGGCAATTGGGAGTAAACACTCCATGAATACATGACAATCATGGCTTTTCATCCCTTGCATCTTACCCTTGGATACATCGGCACACCTAGCAAGGTTTTAAGCATAGCCATCCGGCATTTTCAGTTCCATAATCCATTTACACACTAACTTTGCATCTTCTGGTGACAAAGTGTAGTTTGCCTTTGGCTTTCCCATCTTTCCGTTAGGTAAGATTTGCATCTCCAAGTCCCTGCGTGCACAGAACACAGATATATCCATTCTTGCCTTTTCATTGTCCTTTGTTTTACCTTTAACATTCATGACAGTGTTAAACACATTATCAAAGAAATTCTTCTCTATATGCTTCATATCAAGGTTGTGCCTTAACAAGTTGTCCTTCCAGTATGGCAAATCCCAAAATATACTTTGTTTGGTCCAATTATAAAACTCACCATACCCTTGCAATTTGCCCCAATCAACCTCTGTCACTTTTAGAAAATCACGAACAAATTCCCAGATTTGTTGCCCTGTTAACATGTAAGGTGGACCATCCTTCTCATCCATGTTTCTTTTAAAACCCCTTTTACTTCTTCTGAAAGAATGATCTGCTGGTAGGAATCGACGATGACAATCAAACCAAGAATTTTTTCCACCATATTTCAGGGTGAAAGCCTTTGTGTCTTCTATGCAATAAGGACATGCCATTTTACCCTGTGTTCCCCATCCAGATAACATATCGTAGGCCGAAAAATCATTGATTGTCCACATTAAGCATGCTCTCATGACAAAGTTTTGTTTCGTGGAGATATCGTAAGTCAAAACGCCATAACTCCACAATTTTTGCAAATCATCAATCAAGGGCTGCAAGTAAACATCTATCTTTGATTTCGGGTTAGATGGTCCAGGTATGACACATGTCAAAAACATGTATGGTTTGGTCATGCACATTTCAGAGGGAAGATTGTAAGGCGTAACTATTACCGGCCAACATGAGTATGGAGAAGTAGACGCTTGGATGTAAGGTGTAAACCCATCAGCACATAGACCCAGTCTTACATTTCTTGGCTCACTGGCAAAATATGGATAAACATCATCAAAGTGTTTCCATGCCTTCCCATCAGATGGATGGCACAAGACATTCGAATTCTTCCTATTCTCATGATGCCATCTCATTTGAGCCGCAGATTCCATTGATGCATATAATCTTTGTAACCTGGGAATGATAGGCAAATAGAACATTCTTTTCACCGGAACATCAATGTATTTCCCCATCCCATTCTTCCGAGGAACATATCTCGCAGCATGACAAAAATTGCATTCTCTTGATTTGTTACCTTCTCTATATAACATGCATCCATTCACACAACAATCAATCTTCTCAGCCTTCAACCCTAATTTAGACACCAACTTTGTTGCTTGGTAATAGTTTCCGGGTAAATATTGTTTTGTTGGAGCTACATCGACAAGCATTTGTGCAAAATAATCTATACACTTTTCAGGAACATGGTAGTTAGATCTAGTTGCCAAAAGTTTAACAGATATTGATAACTTAGCTTCGGTAGCTCCTTCGTAAATGGGCTGGTTTGCAGATATTAGCATATCATAAAATCGTTGAGCCTCCTCATTGGGTGTTTGTTCCTCAGTTAATGTCTCGTTTTCTATGTTAGCATTGACATGCGGGACATCGGGAAATGGCCTAAAAGCATCATACACCATCTGATGCATTGACAAAAAGTGGTCTTCATTATCCATATGTCCACTACTTCTTGAATGGCCCCCCTCATCAATATCTGGCTCCACTTCTCCATGAATAGTCCAGATCCAATAATTTGGTTTAAACCCACGCTTGTACAAGTGAACCTTCACCTCGCTTGGAGTCAATAGCTTCATGCACTTACACTTTGCACAAGGACACCTGATCCCTCCCTCAGACAAAAAGTAGGGTTGTTCCTTAGCCTTCTCGACAAACTCGTTAACTCCACTAACAAAATCATCTTTCAAACCTCTCCTATCAGGATTGACCCTATCATACATCCAGCTACGATCCATTTTCTATGTGGCAAACATATAATTATCAACCATTTAGTATAAATAACAGTATATATAAGATCAAATAAAATTGGATATATGATAAAAATAACATTATATTAACAACTTATCCTATTGAGCTCTGCTCTCCACTAGGAAACAACAATTCAATCAGACAAACACATGCATAGTTTCTAAATTACCAGCACACAATCCGGTATCCAACATCTCAGACAGAATCACACTTATTGAGCTTTACGCTCCACTAACAAACAACATATCAATTCATATAACACATTACATAAACATAGCTAAATAAAAAAAAACTTGGCCTACACACCTCAAACTCCTAATGTAATCTCCAAGTGTCACGAACAGTCCTGCCAAAATAAAATTAGAAGCACATAAGTTACCTACATGTTTGACGTCTTCTTCTACCATAATGATATTATCAATTTAGCATTATCAACTTGTCACATAAACCTCAATATTGCAGCACAAAAAATGTAACATAAAAATAAAGAAAGGGAATGATCAGCTTTCTATTTTTGGATGAGGAAGCCAGTTTTGAGCTGTTTCTCATATCAATGGAGGCAGACATTTAATAAAATTAAACACATGGTTATGAAGTATATATTCCAAAAAGATAAAAAAAATTAGTAAGTAGGCTTTCCAAAATTTAATTCATGTTCCCTGAGGGCATTAGTGACCATGACATCATTCTCAAATCCAAGAAACTAATCAAAGAGGTCCAACATAACACAACAGGTGGCACCAAACAACCATCAGGTCATAGTTAATGCACTGTAACTTAAGCTCCACAACAAAATCAACTATGCAACAACCAACAAAGAGGCATCATAAAATATGCCTGATACCAAAGCTTTAAGGTAAGACTTTACCTACCCGTGAAATGCGAGGAAAGTATGAGCTAGTAGCTACCATTTGGCAACCATTCATTACAAATTAAATTTCCTCTACAAACCCTAAACCACACATAAAATTATTTGTACTAATTAGAGCATAAAATATAATTGGTAGTTCTGCAATTGACTCATATATTCTTACCAAACTAAAGGGAAACATATCTTTCAAGAATCAGGAACACATGACCTGAAAATATACAATGCCTACTGCATTCTAATTGAGCCTTCACATCAGTTGAGAATCATACTTTATGCACATTTTGCAAGAGCTAAACTACTACAGCCTAGGTTCAATAGTCATGCACATTAAGCAATATTTGAAAACCCAAGGAAAGAAAGAGCCCACTTTCTTCTAGTAATAAATAATTACATGAAAATAACATCTCCCTCGAATTTCTGGTATTCATTTCACACAGTTAAAAGAAACATTTTATCAAATGCAATTCATTGGTTAGAGTTTCTCAATTCCTTAGCTTGAGGAATGTCTGAATAATTCATTTGTGAAATTGAGTGTAGGTGAAACTATGGACATTAGTTCTTGGCACCATATAGGCATTTTTCAGTTATCCTCTCATCCACACCATGTTAATGACATATACCAACAGATTGAGAAGTTGGCATTGATGTATTAGCAGATGAATCTTGTATTATTACTTCAACCAACTAATAATCTTTGATCCAATATACTTCAACATCCAGATATAGCAACTCTAAACAACAACGAAAAAAGAAAATGCACTAAAACGACAAACATGAGAGTAGTGTCATTCTCACAACAAGTTTTCTATTCGTTGCCCAAAAAACATGTTTAAGCCTATTTGGGAGATGGGAGTAGAAAAGAATGGCTAATAATTTATAATTTAATAAATTAAAAACGTATTTTAGTTTTCCTGCCCCTTGCTAATTGTAACATGTTTTGTGAACAATGAATGGAGACAAATCAGCTAGTTCCTACAACAAATTATAGCCTTACATATGATTTAAAAATCATTTTTGCTATATATATATATAGTGTAATTTATGAAACTAAAGAGGTCAATGTAATTTCATCAACATGATTCTCCCTTTTTAAAAATCTGGTGCCTTTATTTTCTCCCTTAAGACAAAGAAGCAATATTCTTAAATTTAATGAACCCAAAGTAGGACTCAGACATGTTGCAAAACATGACCAACATAGATAGGTTCAGTCAGAGACCTGTAGAGGGAGAATTGATCAGAATAACAAATTCAATTGGCTAGAAACTACAAGATATATCAACCACAATTATATCATTACAAAAACACAAGGTAAACAAAAATGAAAAGATCTATGCTAGATGAACAGATGCCTAGCTAGCAGTAAGTTCCTAATTTATGCCTATATGGCCAAATAGGCTCTAGTTGAAACTAAGAATTGCTTGATTTTATTTTGTAGCTTGCTTTCACAGGATCCAGTAGCACCGATAAGATTGTACTTGGGCTGTTTTCAGGTGTTGAAAGTGGTACTACACTTGAGTCTGGTGGTCAAAGGATTGGCACCTAAGGATACTACATCCAACCCACTATTTTCTCAAATGTTCAGCCACAATACTTATAATAATATCTTTATTTCTAGACCAGTAGCAAGATAATGCTAAAACAGAAGTAAATAACCAAAATGATTTCCTCCTTATTATTACAGGACAACATGTTTATAGCAAAAGATGAGATTCAACCTACAGTTAAATTGAACCCTCAAATTTATCAATCTGACAAAATAAAATAAATTTGTCAACCAGCTTATGAGCATGTTCATCAAACCCCAGACAACGAAACAATAAGCTCTATAAAATGAGATGTTCTAACTTGCAAAGAAATCACAAAATAGAGTAATAACTCATCATGTTAATAAAAACAACATAGGAGATAGCAGCAAAGGGAAATCAAACACATAATAAAACAAAGAATCTCAGCCACTCATAGTGAGGTATCAGGGTAAATCCAAAAGGGAAATCCAAAAGGGGAAATCAAACACAGTGGTTGTTAGAGTTGGAAAATGAACCGTGAGAAGGGATAGTTGTTCCAGCTGTGGTGGTCACTGAGGCGTCGTTCGTGTCCGCGCCGTGGTGCTCGCCGTCCGTGAGTGAGGGGTCGGGGGAGAGGGATGACCGTTTGTGCTCGCCGTTTGATAACTTAGCCTCGGTCTCGTCGTGACGGCGTCGCGGTGGTCTCCGTCTCGGTCTCAGTCTCCGTCGCAGTGGTCTCCGTCGCGGTTTCTAGAGAAGGGTGTGTGGGTTTGGGAGATGGAGGATGAGAGGCGGCGAGAGTGAGAGTGAGCTGATCCAGCAGACACTGAGGTGAGTTATTTGAAACTAGCGTCGGCTAGCCGACGCTATGAATAGTAAATTCAGTTAGCGTCGGTCTATAGCATCGGCCTGGCCGACGCTAAAGCATTAAAAAAATTAAAAAAAAAATTCGCGTCCTTGCGACGGCTTAGCGTCCAAGAGGCCGACGCTAACTCTCGAAATTAGCGTCGGAGTCGTGGCCGACGCTAAATTTTGCAGCTAAATGACTGTTTTCTTGTAGTGGTTTGTTTCAAGGTATCTTAACATATTCCTGAGAATATGAAGGTGGGAACAAAATGTTCCGATATTTGTTTCAAGTTTTGAAAACACATTCCTGGGAAATAGTTATTCCTAAGAAAGTAATATGATATGCACACTGCTGCTGATGTTATTGGGCCTGAAAGAGACTCTGTTATTGGGCCTGATATTCAAGTAACTAACCATGAGGCAATGATTAGGCCCACTCGCACCACCCGGCTCCCTGCAAAGTATCAAGATCACATTCTCTTCAAATAAGATTCCTTCACATTCTAGAAGCATGACTCAGCACTACCTTTGTTATATTTGGTTGTAATTCTGTTATGCAGAATCTTATTTAGATTTACCCTAGATATGCAGTTTCTCTTAATATATAAGCTGTACTTTGCTATCCATTGGGATCATCAATCAAATATCATTTAGTCCTTTACGTTTTATGCATCGGAGGCCATCAGTCCTCGAATTCTGATAGTTATCATTGGTGCTTTCATTGTGTTGACTCCCTCTCCACAATGAGCGCTCCGCCTCCAGATCGGGTTGATGAGCTCGCTCGCCAGCTCGCCTTGGTTTCTTCTCAGTTGGAAGCTATCTGCAAGCGGCTCAACGAGACTCCCATCCCTTCCGTCTCTTCACATTCCACGGGGGCATCATCTAATCGTCCACGTTTGAAGCTCGATGTCCCTCGTTTCGATGGTACCGATGCCAATGGCTGGATTTTCAAGATATCCCAGTTTTTCACCTACCATCACACGCCAGAGGAAGAGCGTATCACCATCGCATCCTTCTATCTCGACGGTGCCGCCCTTGCTTGGTATCAATGGCTGTATCGTAATCGTCAGATCGTGTCCTGGAATCAGTTCCTGCGTGCTCTGGAAACGCGATTCGCACCCACGGCATTCGACGATCCTCGAGGGAATTTGTTCAAATTGACCCAAACTTCTTCGGTGGCTGCGTACCTGGCTGAATTTGAAGCTTTAGACTTGTATGTGTTGGGCCTCAAGGGTGCCGACTTGGTATTGGGTGCCCAGTGGTTGAAGCAACTAGGCCCAGTATTGATGGACTACAACTCACTCACTATGTCCTTTACCCACAATAACACTTCCATTACCTTACATGGCGCCAACCCCCCAACCACCATAGGCCTACACTATTTCCGTAAATTAGCTCGCCAAGAACCCCAAGCCCACTTTTTTTCTCTCCACATCACCGGCCCAATTCCAAACACATCTCACTCGACCCTTACCTCAAATACCACTACCTCACCCGAAATTCCCTCACCTGAGTTCCCTCACCTCCCACCCAAATTTCAAACCTTAGTCAACAAATATGCCTTCCTTTTTACCGAGCCCACTGCCCTCCCCCCACCTAGACCAACAGATCACACCATTCCCCTCCTACCTAATGCTTCCCCTGTATCAGTTCGTCCCTATCGCTACCCACACTCTCAGAAACTAGAAATTGAGGAGCAAGTTGCTAAGTTCCTCAATACTGGGTGGATTCAACCAAGCACTAGTCCATTCTCATCCCCAGTCCTGTTATTAAAGAAGAAAGATGGTTCATGGCGAATGTGTGTGGATTACCGAGCCCTCAACGCTCTCACGGTGCGTGATCGCTTCCCATTACCCACCATTGACGAATTGTTGGATGAGTTGGGGCATGCTCGGGTGTTTTCCAAGCTGGACCTTACTTCAAGGTTCCACCAGATTCGGGTATCACCGGAAGACATTCCCAAGACGGCGTTTCGTACTCACGATGGCCATTACGAGTTTAGAGTAATGCCATTCGGTCTTTGTAATGCTCCTTCCACATTTCAGGCAACGATGAATGACATTTTCAGGGATTTGCTTCGCAAAAGCGTCATCGTCTTCTTCGACGACATCCTTGTCTTCAGCCCCACCATGGATGCCCATTATGATCATCTGGAACAGGTATTCACTATACTTGCCGCTCACTGTTTTCATTTGAAGCCATCCAAGTGTTCTTTTTGTCAATCAAACATAGCATATTTGGGCCACATTGTTTCTGCTGGTACTGTTGCGCCTGACACTGACAAAATTCAAGCTGTGCTAGATTGGCCATACCCTAAAACCATTAAGAGTCTCCGTGGTTTTTTGGGGTTATCTGGGTTTTACCGTAGATTCATACGTAATTATGCTTTGATAGCACAGCCCCTCGCTTCACTTTTAAAGAAAAACGCTTTTGAATGGTCCCCTATAGCACAACAGGCGTTTGACAATCTGAAACGCGCCTTAGCTAGGGCTCCTGTGCTGTCTTTACCTCAGTTTGATAAGCCATTTATGATACAAACTGACGCTTCGGGGATGGCCATGGGTGCAGTGTTATTACAAGATGATCACCCAATAGCCTATTTTAGCAAGATGTTTTATCCTAGACTGGCTAATGCCTCAACATACATTAGAGAATTGCATGCTATTACTAGTGCAGTTAAACGTTGGCGTCAATATCTCTTGGGAAACTTCTTTGTCATCCAAACTGATCACCGTAGCTTGAAAGAGCTCCTTACTCAGGTGATTCAGACCCCCGAACAGCAATTTTATCTTTCTAAACTGTTGGGGTACCATTATGATATTCAATACAAAGCTGGGAAATCCAATATCGTGGCTGATGCTTTGTCCCGCAGAATTGAGTCTTCTGCAGCTGAGTTCCAGTTGTTATCAGCTCCACAATTTCTTTTTATTGATGAGTTACGCCAGGAATTGGCGAAGGATACTGAGTATCAGTCACGGTATCAGCAGGTGTTGGCAGGGACAGACCTGAATTTTGGTATGGTAATTACCAATGGGCTGTTGACCATGAAAGGTAGGATTTGGATACCTTCTAAGTCTCGTTTCAAGACTATTCTGTTGAGGGAATTTCACGAGACTCCAATTGGAGGCCATGGTGGAGTGTTAAAGACACTTAAGAGGTTATCAGCTAACTTCTGCTGGGATGCAATGAGAGCTGATGTGAAGGACTTTGTGGCACAATGCTTAGTATGCCAACAAACCAAGTACTCCACTGGTAAATCTGCAGGGCTCCTTCAGCCTCTGCCCATACCCACCAATGTGTGGGAAGACATTTCACTTGATTTTGTGACAGGTTTGCCTAACTCCGGAGGCTTCTCTGTCATGCTGGTAATTGTGGACAGGTTTTCCAAATACACTCATCTAGGCGCGCTCCCTTCCAATTTTACTGCACACAAGGTGGCTGAGTTGTTTGTTAATCTAGTTGTTAAACTCCATGGATTTCCCAAGAGCATAGTTTCAGACAGAGATGCCATTTTCATCAGCAAATTTTGGTCAGAATTGTTCAAGTTTAGTGGAACTCTGCTGAGGATGAGTTCATCTTATCATCCGCAAACCGATGGACAGACAGAGGTCACTAATCGTACCATTGAACAATATTTGCGAGCCTTTGTTCATCATAAGCCCTCATTATGGCACAAGTTCTTACCTTGGGCTGAGTTCCATTACAATACAGCTTTCCATACATCAGCAGGCATGACTCCATTTCACGTGGTTTATGGGAAGCCACCACCTTCAATTCTCAGTTATGTAGCTGGTTCTTCAAACATAGCTGCTAGTGAGGAGTTTCTGAGTTCCAGGGACGAAATTCTTGAGTTGTTGCGTAAGAATCTCACTAAAGCTCAGAATCGAATGAAGATGATTGCTGATGGCAAAAGAAAGGAAGTTGTTTATGATGTTGATTCCTTTGTCTATGTCAAGCTGCAGCCTTATAGGCAAACATCACTCACTGGCAGCAAGTATAACAAGCTTGGCAAGCGTTTTTATGGACCCTTTCGTGTGTTAGAACGCCTGGGACCTGTTGCTTACAAATTGGAGCTCCCTTATATTCCAAAATACACAATGTTTTTCATTGCTCTCTGCTGAAACCACATCAGGGGCCTGCGCCATCTCCTGCTATAATGCTGCCAACTGAGTCTGTTTACAATCAACCAGTGATCTCTCCATTAGCTATTCTGGATACTCGCTCTGTTATGATAGATGGACAACAGCAGCTTCAAGTCCTGGTTCAGTGGAATGGGTTGCTTCCCGAAGACACTTCTTGGGAAAATTGGGCAGAACTGAAAGTTTCCTACAACCTTGAGGACAAGGTTGGCTTTGATGGAGGAGGTATTGATATGCACACTGCTGCTGATGTTATTGGGCCTAAAAGAGACTCTGTTATTGGGCCTGATATTCAAGTAACTAACCATGAGGCAATGACTAGGCCCACTCGCACCACCCGGCTCCCTGCAAAGTATCAAGATCACATTCTCTTCAAATAAGATTCCTTCACATTCTAGAAGCATGACTCAGCACTACCTTTGTTATATTTGGTTGTAATTCTGTTATGCAGAATCTTATTTAGATTTACCCTAGATATGCAGTTTCTCTTAATATACAAGCTGTACTTTGCTATCCATTGGGATCATCAATCAAATATCATTTAGTCCTTTACGTTTTATGCATAGGAGGCCATCACTCCTCAAATTCTGATAGTTATCATAATATGCCAATGCTTTAGCCATTTTTATTCTCACCTCTAAGGTTGGGTATGTTCTATTCCCATTCATATTCCTGTGAGAAAATACAAAATTGATCCTATAATTATATAACTGCTATGCTCCACTCTCCCATAGACCCACGTCTCTCCTCACAGTGCGACTATCAAAATTTTTTTGCGCTGATGAATTCAGCCACGTGCCTATGTAGCAAAACACCGGATCCAATTGATGGTCTATGACTTACTGATGAATTCATACAATACAACCCTTCTTGATTTGAGCAAGGAAGGTAATAGAAGAAAATGGAAATCAGGTATAAATGTTGACACAGGACATAAATATATTAATATTAATCTTAAAGTTAATATAATGTTAATATCATACAATTATGATCATAATTATAATATATTACTTATAAATATAGTATTAAAAGAGCACCCAAAAAAAGTATTAAAAATGTCTAAAAAAATCATTAACAAATATAAAAATATTTATTTTATATTATAAATATGATAATCACCTTAATTTTTTATATTTTTATTTCTTTTTTATTAATGGTATTAAAAATAATATTTTAATAATAATTTATATCCTAGGGGTATTTTGATAATTACAATATATTTTTTTGGAAATATATATCATGACCCAAAACAAAATTTTAAATTATTTCCAAAATTTTCAAGAAAGATTCCCATGAATTTTAATTGCAAATCAAACATGTTTGACAACATACCCAATAATAACATTCCGAGTAATAACATTTATGTAATTTCGGGGAATATAATTCCAAAGCTTGCCCCTAGAATATATTTTCGTACTAAAAAAGAATCATTACATTTTTGGGAAAGTAATTATTGTAAGATTGTGTGTAATGTTTGATCAGGGCCGGCCCAACATCTATTGAGGCCTAAAACAAATTTTATGGTGAGGCCTTTTTAAAAAATTAACCCAATAATTTTTTCATACAAAATTAATTATTTTGTGCACAATGAGGAGTTGATCCCTGGACCTTCAACCTAATGATAAGTTTTTATACCAAATGGGCTAACTTATGTTTGTTGATATATTATACATATCAGAAAACTAATATAAAAAAAATACAAAGTGGGTCATTTTGAGAGGCCTAAAGCAAGGGCTTCACTTGTTTTACCCTTGGGCCGAGCCTGTGTTTGATCAGCTCAGCTCATAGATTCCATTTTAATAAAAAACTAAAAAAAAGTTGTCTGATTCAAAACATGCCGTGGATCTGTGGAGTCTAATATTTCGCCTACATTATAGATATTTCCTTTTATATATAGGAATACTAAAGTGAAATTACTATACATAGTATATTATGGAACGTAATATGCATGATTTTATAAACTTTGTTTTATGAGATTTAAGAGGCGTATGTATCAATCTTATTATTCTAAGCATGGATGAGAAGAATACAACTCTAAAACTTAAAATGCACCCATGTTCTATGAATGTGCTTGATTAATCCAATTAAGAAATCACATGTTGAAAGGGGCAAAAAAAGTCAAGTCAAAGCAGCATGGCTTCACAGTCCCTACCACTAGAATTTGTCAGTCTGCCAGTCATTTTTGTAATCAATATATTCCACCAAATTAACAAGCCATGAATGCATGAATCAAACAAATGAAGAGCAAAATCATAATAATAACATATAAATAAGTGGCAGTGGGAGAGTCATATAGTCGTAATTAAATTAAGCTCCAACAATCAGCACTAGTCCACTCCAGTTCTGGTGGATATTAGTGGAGGATCTTCCAAAAGGTTGGTTCCAGGGATTGGGGAGCCCTCAATTTTGATGGATCTCCACTTACTCAATTAATCAATTAGTTAAAGTACGGAATATTAGTATGACATAAATAAAATAAATGATAATATAAACAATAATATTATGGATTTAATTGTTATATATTGTCGGTGTAAAGATTTTTACATTGTCAATCATCATAAATTGTCATAGGATCTTTCTAACAGCATGACACGGGTTAAGGAATCAAGAAAATGTAAAGTTTTATTGAAAAACTAAAAACTCCAGTTTTTGATACATTAACTACATTTTTCCATCAAAACTCTCATTGTCATATTATTAACATTTTTTGGCTCTTTTCATAAGTAGTTTAAAAGTTATATATAAAATGATTTTTAATTAATTAACAGTATAAAAATCTTTATACTAATGGTGTATCAAAATTAAACTATAATATTATTTACAAACTTACATAAATACTAGTATCATTTTATATTTATACAGTTTTAATTTATTATTTTATTGCATCTGGTTGTATATTAATTTTTTCACCTATACTTTAATTTTACCACAATAAATATAAGAGATGTGATCCAAGTTATAGAATTTAGCTCCTCCAAGTTATAATGTCTGACGAGCATTATTCTAATATGAATTAATATGAATGCTATAAATTATCAACTTCTGGTTGTTTATTTGATAAATCAGAAGCAAAAGCGCATTGGGGTTGTCTGTGGTGGCTATTGCCGACGCTTTAACGCTGTAGCGCACGAGCGGTGTTTGTTGTTTATTTGTTTATAAAGTTTAAACTTCAAATAATATTTAATATTTTGTTAAAATATAGTTTTGGTCCCTCATTTTATTTTCAGAATGGTTCTGGTCCTTTATTTTTAAAACGATCCGTTTAGTCTTTTATCTATCAAACGTTATATAAAATGATCATTTTCGTCAGTTTCATTACTAATGCCTTTAATGTTAGCGTACATGACAGTTAAGTGATAAACTTGGCAGCTAAGTTGGTATGTCATCCACATGGGAGGACCAAATTGAAACAAAAAATAAGATAGAGGATCAAATAGAGTTTTCTTCTACAAATTGATGACGAAGCTTTCTCGAGGTTGCTATTGCCCAGATCAAGGATTTTTCGATGAATTATTACCCAAATTCGATGTATTATTCTCCAAATTCGATGGAAATGACCTTAAATCCATTGCCACATTTCAAATCAAGCTGGAAAGCAAGGGAGCAAGAATGACATCAAGCAATGCCAAATCATAAGAACTTCGATTACCATTGGCATAATCAGCATAGGCTTGTAATAAATGTTGATCCAAATACCATGTGCCTCGCACCACCACAACCTTCTTCTTAGATAGATGCAACCTTCGGAGTTTTGATTCCTTTATCGTTGTTGTATTTTATGGGTTTCTCTTCATTCATTTTCTCATCTCTCTCCAAACTGATGACGAGTTTCTTTAATTTATCTGCATTCTTTGATGGGTCTCTGTATCAAAAAATATGATTTTGATTAATAGGTGGTAATTTTGTGAAGTTATTTTTCAGATTAAAGTTTAGCCTTTTGTTTTCTATACTCCTACTTCTTTGTTTCAATAAGCTTGCATGCACTACTATTAATAGCATGAAAACCATGCTCTTATGGATAAAGTTCCTCTTTTTGACGAATAATAGATCGAATTTGGGGAAGAATCTCTCAAATTTGGGTAATAATTCATCGAAGAATCCTAGACCTGGGCAATAACAACATCCAAAAACCCTAGGTCATCATTTTGGGGAAGAAGACTCATTTAGGAAGAAGACTTATTCGGGAAGAAGACTCATTGGAAAAGAATATTCAATTTGATCCTTTATTTTTATTTTTGATTTGGCCTTTTATCTTGTGTTATTGTTTCGATTTGGTCCTTTAGAGTGGGTAAGAGCCCCTACTTTTCTTATACTGGGTAGAGGGTTTCTGAGCTAACAAGCCTGGACTCTCGAATCTTTTGCTTCTCGGGTGGAGCTTGCGTTGTGGGAGATGCCCGCCCGTAGGGCCTGGCCCGCTTCTCGCCAAGAAGTGGCTAGTTCTAGTAACAGAGACTTCCCGAACCAAATATGAATCTTTTGATTCATTTGGCTCTCACACTCAATTACTTAATGGGAAATTTCACAGCCACATAGATGACATGCCAACTCAGCTGTCCAGATCATCACTTAACTGTCATGTATGCTAACATTAACGGCATTAGCAAAGGAACTGACGGAAATAACCATTCTGTAAAACGTTTGATAGATAAAGGACTCAAATGAATCTTTTTAACGATAAAGGACCAAAACGAATCCCGAAAATAAGATGAGGAGGAACCAAAAATATATTTTAGCCAAAAGCATTTTTATTAATTATTTAATATTTATAATTATTTAAATATAAAATAATAATTATTTTTATATTTATACTATATTAAATAATTTTTAATTAAAAATTGTAGTTTTGTTTCTTAATAAATATTTCAAAGACACTCTTAACAAAAAATCTTAATAAATCTCAAGTAACTCTTGTAGGAGAGGACCATTCCCTTGTGGTCAAGGATTTTTTTTAAAAATTTATTTTTACACAAATCTTATTTAGGCATATATAATCGTTTCTCATCTTATGTTAAACAAGACGGCCGGTGAATTGCATGGGGGGAGGCCTTCAATAAATTAATTAAAGCTATAAAGTGAATAAAAATAATAATAATTTAAATTTCCAAAATAAAAAAGTGGCCAAAATATACTTTTGGTCCTTTATCTTTTGGTCAAAATTTATTTTGGTCCTTTATCTTTTAAAAGATACATTTTAGTCATTTATCTCTTTAAAGTTATACAAATGCTCGTTTCCGTCAGGCCTATTACTTACGCCGTTAATGATAGCCTACATGGCAGTTAAGTGACGATCTGGACAAGTGATGTGACATGCCCTCCACTCTGACCAATGAGGTGGAGCCATATGGCACTCTTCTTCTTCTTCCCCAAGTGAGTCTTCTTCCCTAAATTAAACCCTAGAAAATTCAGATTTGCAAAAGAGTTTCTTCTCGTGCTTGGTTCCAAAAGCTTCTTCAATTTAAGTTTCTTCTTTTGAACCATATCAATACTTAGCAACGGAGGTGGAGTGGCAGCGGCAGACGTGAGCTATGCAGAAGGGCGGACGACGATGGCGCTGTGGGGTATGGCCACAATGGAGCTCGGTTGAGGTGGTGCGAGCAGAGGTCGACAACGGTTGGGTTCACGGCTGTTGTGAGCAGATCTGGTGGGAGAGACAGACAAAGGCGTAGGTGCGCGGCAAAACTCGTGGCTTGGTTCGGCGATACGTGGATATACGGCTGAATGGTGCGGTGCAGCACGACAAAGGAGCTTCAGACAAAGCTCCTTATGTCTCTATTTAGATTTTGGTTCTGGTTTTGATTTGGGGATGGATTCGGGGTCTTGCTACTATTGGTTTTCTCTTTATTGGTGTGTTGTTTGTTGTTGTTGGGTTTCAATGGTTCAAATGGAAAAGAGAGGAGGAGTTCTGTTGATCTTTTTCTCGTGTAGTGGTTCTCCCGAGTCCCTCTATTGATCTTTTTCTTTTATTTTTTTAAGTTGTATAGCTTTGATTTCAAATAAAATGATGTTCATATGCCACGTTGATAGTTTTTGTCATGTCATGCGCCACTGAGGAGAGTTAACGGTCATGTCAGCTGATACTAACAAAGTTTGCAAGGAACGGAAAAGACCATTTTGTATTACGTTAGAGAGATAAATGACCAAAATGAATCTTTTAAAAGATAAAGGAAGATAAAGAACAAAAAGTATATTTTAGCCTAAAAAAGTATATTGGTAAGTGACAAAGTTTTTCCCCTTAAGACTGCGTTTGCTTTACCAAAGAGTGTACCACACAATCTTGCATCATGAATTTTGATTGGTTAATTAATTTAAATATAAATATTCAATAATTAACAATGAAATATCATATTTGTTAACCAATCAACATTTATGACACCGGATTGTGAGATATGGATAGCAAATGTCATCCACAGACCACAATACATAAGTGAGTAAGTATTAATGATATAATAATTTTTTGTTTTAATAAAATAATTTGCACATATATATTTATCCAACACTTCTTAGACACATTTGCCTCTTAAAAAATAAGAGCACAATATTAATTTTTTTGTCTTTGACCGGATATTCCTACAGGTAAACTGTGTGACTAACTCTCAGGTAGAGGTTGTTGTTAGGTAAAGTCCTTCCTAGAGTGTAGACTCCAGGATTCGAACCCATGACATTACAGGTGAATGTTGACTGTGATCGCAATCCACTTACATTGCAACCAACACTATTAGGTAGCACGAAATTAATTTGTGCATTGGTAAAAAAAAATTACTAAATTGCCCAATGAGTGTGGCCCAGTTGGTTGCGCAAGCTGAGATTGTGGAGGAAGACCGCGGTTCGAATCCCACAAAACACATTTTTGGAGAGGGGTCAAAAACCTTAACTATGACTAAGCACACGATGGGAGATTAGTCTTATAGCGGGTCTAAAGATTCTAAGCTTGTGGAGATACTTCGTGGACTCATTAGGGAGGCAGAGACCCTAATTATGGTGGGTTCGTGCCAAAAAACTGGTTTTAATATAAATAATGATAGAGTCTGTTTGGTAAAATTAGCTGTTAGCGGATAAGCTAGCTGATAGCGGATAGCTTATAGCGGATAGCGGATGAGGTAGCTTATAGCGGATAGCGGATAAGCAAGCTTATTTTCTGTGAAAGTGTTTGGTAAAACTAGCGGTTGAACTAGCTGAAAAATATAAAATGACATAAAAGGACATCTTCATTAATGATTTTACATAAAAGAGAGAGAAGGAAATAAAGGTAGAATTAAATGAAGATAATAAGGATAAAAGTGGAAAGAAAAATGAAACGCTATAAGCTATAAGCTCAAACTCTACTTCAAGTAGTGTTTGGAAAAAACGCTATAAGCTCGTGAAAAAACGCTATAAGCTCGTGACAGATGCGCTTACCAAACGGAACTACTTTCTCATCCGCTATAAGCTCGTTGAAGTGCCTTGCCAAACAGGCTTATATTCTTATATTATTTTTGTAACAACAATCACTTGTCAACAATTTAAAGTATTCATATCTTTTATTTTTTTTTAGTCATTGGTACTGGGAAACAGCAACAACAATACAATTGGGCCTGGCCCAACAAGCATCAAAGAAGTGCAGAGGTAAAACAAAAAATGCACGCCCTCGTTACCCTTCCTCTTTGTCCACAAGAATCTACATCGATGGAAATGAGCTTTTTGGGAATATCATCCAGCGCAGCTCCTATTTCCCACAACTTTGATTCAAAATATCACGACTCCCTATTTTGTTTTTCCTCTACAGGACTCGATCAAATCGAGATTTGTCAGATTCAAATAGCACTGAGTTACATCCATGGTTTTTGGGGAATTGGGTCTAGAAAGCTGCCTGCATCCCTAAAGTGGTGACAAATTTGGGCTTCAACCCACTTCGGTTCATCAAAAGAGAGAAGAGCACAAAGTGTGTACATTTTATGCAAACTAGAAATATAACACATACTAAAAACTAAAAACAGTAAACCAAAAAAAAAAAACTAAAAACAAGAAAGTGTTAGAATGAAAGCAGCTGGAAATTCGAATAAAAAATTAGTATAAAATATGAGAAAGTAAAAGACACATTGTTGGTGAGATGGACCAACATTTTCCATTAAAAAAAACTATAAAGTGACGTATTTTTTTATATATGTATATATAGCAGTTTTAGAAGAGGTACATAAAAAATAATATACACTAAATAGAATTAGACTTTAAAAATTATATAAATATAAAATGATGTAAATAAATGTATGTGACAAAAAACAGTTTTTTTGGTGAAAAAAATGTAGGAAGTGAGCTATCATTCCGGGACCTAGAGCAACATGGATGGGACCTCTTTTCAAGGGATTTATTTTGCACAAGGTGGAGATCAAACCGAGGACCTCTCACGAGAGAATATCCTTGTATACATTTGCCTTATCTTACAAACCTAACATGCTTCTACTAGGCTAACCCTAGTTAGGTAAATTTAAAAAGGTGATGGTCCAAGCAAGATAGGCTCAAGGCGATGCATTAAAGTTAAAAAGTTGGGTGATTAGTGATTCAACAAAAAGTTGAGATTCTTATTTTTAATAAGGATTTCATTTGTATAAACTGTTAGTATAAAGATTTTTTTTTTTTTACACTGATGACCAATCAAAAATTATCACATAAGATAAAATGTTTGACTCTTATCCTAACTACCTTAAAAGTCACTCATACCATGATTTCTGATTGGTTGACAATATAAAAAACTTTACACTGATAATACATAGCAATTAAATTCTTTTAATATATCCGGAGGAAATTGTTAACTTTATTTATTTCTTAGATAATAATAATAATAATAATAATAATAATAATATACTTAGTCAATGTCTCCTTTAAAATTTGTGGATTTATCATATTAATTATATTATTTACACATTATTTTTATTATATTAAATATTATTCTTATATTATTTTCAAGTAATAAAACAAGACACACTTCATCAGCTAAGAGATGGTTGAGTGGTAAACATCTCGATCCCATAAGGATGAGAACGAAAATTCGAATCATAGTTGCAGACACTAGTTGAAAGGTTACGAAAATCAAAGGTTAATTCTTTGCTCTAAGCAGCCAACCGAGGATTAACCTCATAACCATCCCAAGAGCCGAAACTTGTGGATATATCTCAGGATGTCATTGGAAAATCAAAAGCCCTAATTACGGTGATACATAAAAAAAAAAAAACAAAAAACAAGGCACACTTCTTAATACAGATTCTCTTCTTCTTTTTCTACCATTTTTAAATAAGTAGATGTAACAAAATGTAAAAAAGTAGTGACGCAAGAAACATTTCACTTTAACATATTGGCACATGACACTATAAGCTAAAATCAGTAAAGGGATGCTGGTAACACACTCTAATACGCTTTTCAACATACACTCTTCTATTGGTTGAAATTCACGTCCCACTAATTCATGTCCCACTTGAATTTCGTAAGGCCCACATGAATTTTAACCAATAGAAAAGAGTGTGTTGAAAAGAGAGTGTTAGAGAATGTATGATGATAATGTTATATCATTATTATTATACTTAATTGCACTTTTGGTCCTTAAGGTATTACGATTGTGCAATTTTAGTCCCCTGGGTTTTAATTACTTCAATTGGGTTCCCCAAGTATTACAATTGTGCAATTTTGGTCCCCTCGGTTTCAATTGCGTTAATTGGATCCCCTAGGTATCATGATTGTGCAATTTTGATCCCCTAAGTATCATGATAGTGCAATTAACGTCAGTAGCCTACATGTCCCACGTGAAACTGATTTGACACTTAGTAATGTCAACATAACAGCTTACGGGACATTCTTATGTGGCTTCATTAAGATCTCACACACTTTAATGGTCAAATACACATTGCCACATAGGAATGGTACGTAGGCTGTCAAGCTCGCCTCACTAAGTGTCAAATCAGTACTACATGTGCTTCTTCATAGGCTATCGACATTAAAAATTGTATAATCATAATACTTGAAGATAAAAATTACACAATCGTGATATTTGGGGGCCCAATTGGTGCAATAAAAACCCGATGGACCAAAATTGTACAATGACGATACTTGGAGGAACGAAGTTGCGCAATTAGAACCTAAAAGATTAAAATTGTATCATCGTGATACTTGAGAGACTAAATGCAATTAAGCCTTATTATTAATTATATTTTCGGGCAAACTAATAAGTATCATAACATAGGACAAGATTATAATTCATTTTAGATAAATTATGAATGAATACATTCTTACTACTTTACACACCAACTCATTTTAGAAAAGAAAATCCTACGAGCATCAGGTGTAATATCTCTTCCTTTTATACTTTTCCTACAAAAAAATGCCCTTGAGTTTCCACACCTCCGCATGTGTTATACTTTTCATTTTCTTAAAGTCCCCACGAACGGATTCACGAGACAAGATGTTTTATAAAATTAGTTATATACATGATATTTTTTATAAAAAATATTTTATATATATAATATATAATATATTATATTTGCCCTCCTCTAATTGTTTTCTAGATCTGTCCCCGTGCATCCCATATGTTTTTTGGAGTTTTTTTTTGTTACATTTGCAAATGGCCTTTTTCCTTCTTTCTTTTGGCGCTAGGAACTTACAAAAATGTATAGAAAGCAGCGATTTAGTGCATGTTTGACAATGTAGTGCACAAATTCTTAGGTACTCTTAAATTATGAAAATTTCATGCTCTATAAAAATAGGGTTTTACTAACCAATGTCCTAACAACATTGGTTAAGGAATTAAAAAAATAAAAGTTTTGCATTGGAAAGCATCAAACTTTCAAAGTATTGAATATATCACTTCCTAAAATTAATTTTCTATATTTGATTCCTTAACCAATGCACAGGACATTGTTTAGCATTTGCCTTTAATATATGCTCGTTAACGGATTTGGATCCTCTCCTTTTATTCTCTCATTTTTCATATCATGTTAGAGAAAGAAAGACAAAAAAACAAAATTGCTTTTATGTGGGATGCATTAAAACTTGATTTTGTGTCTTTCTCTCTCATAACATGAAAGGAAAAAAGAGAGAATAAAAGGAGAGAATCCAAATCCCTGGTTAACCTTTATAGGTTATCATTGTCTCACTTCAACAATACTTTCAATGTTATAACTGAGGTGGTATACATGATACAGAATAAATACTTTCCTTACTACAAGAGTGCCACCTAAAAATACCAGCTGCCAGCGGTGGTCCGACCACCGATGGCAATCAGACGACGGCTGACAGCAGCAGCTGATGGTGGTTGCCGGTGACCAGCCAGTGGTGACATGGAGGGGTGTAGAAAGAGGTGTGGAGGGAAATGTGAGAATATCAGCCTTGATACCAGAACCATGATTCTAGAGAGAACACTTTTTAAGTAGATGCTTGAGTCAGCTTGACACATACAAGACAACAATGTCCTAATGTATTTTAATGTGTTGAATTTTTTTTTTCAAGATAAGTTTAAGGAAAGAGAAGGTACCTCATACTGACATATTATTATGTAGGTCGAGCTTAGTAGCTTAGAACTAATTATCTAAACTAGTAAAAATGAAATAAAGATACAACAAATTTGGAAAGCAGAACGATCCCATTAAAAACAAACAATTAGAAAACAAGCAGATACAACAATGCCTCCCCTGTTGCTAAATCTCTTAGAAACAATCACTTGACTTCCAAATTATATACAATTCAGTTATATAAAATGATAAAACAAAGAAAAAAAATCAACAAAGCACAAACAAGCCGATTGCATAAAACCAATGCTCATCATTACTGATAATTTAGCTAGCATATACAAGGCCATTCAAAAATGGACAAAAAAAATGACTACAAAGAAACCAAAGGCATGCAGCTTATCAACGGAGTGTTGATTAAGAGGCACGAAAAGAAGCATTGGAACACGTAGACAGTGCTCCTACCGGCACAAAAACTTTCAAACTCCTCAGGACAAAATCAGTGTCCTTGATATTTACACCTTTCCAAGAGTAAGAAGGGGTTGCGACTTACGACTAATAGTCAGCTTGTAGGAAACTCTCATAAGCAGTTCCTTTCAGTGTATTGTTAACGTCGTCCCAATTTTTAATGTGGCTTGACAATGGTCCCTTATGTATCTTAACCTGACGGCTCGTTAACTCCATCTGTGGCAATCCTAAAAATTCTTGCACATCTTTTAGCTTCTGCAAGCAACAGAAACAGGTAATCACATATTTTTGTAAAATTTCAATGTATTGAAAGCTAAGAACAAATAAAAGATCTCAGGTACAAGAAAAAAAAAAACCAAAACTCATCTAGGGTATATGGCAGAATCAGAGTGTATTTGTGCAGAAAAAAAGGTGGAACCAACTATAATCAGATAGTGGAAACTGTGCTAATGTAAAGTGATGTGTATGTATGTGTGTACGTAGATGTTTCCTAGGCGAGAGGGGAGGAACTTGGTACATTTTCAGTGAGATAGAATTAACAAAAATTCCTAGATTATCATACTTTGGGACAACTATGGAGCTAAACTCAAATCCACTAACTGTGAATCATATAGAAGTTATACACCCAAAAAGGTAATCTATTGCAGCTTTTAGTAAAAGATGCAGAAAATTGTGATGAGGCCCTTACAGTGCAATTTCTTATAAGATCCTCATAGTACAGGATCATATGCCGAGTGGTGTGGAAGTATTTTAAAGCCTTTGCAGCTCTCATCTCCATATCCTTCAAGTCAGTCAGCAATGATGTAGAATTTAAGGTAGGTTTATACATTGAAAGTGTATCAGCCTAAAAGAAAACAAATATGAGTTTCATTTTATGCATAAGAGAAATAAATGGAATATATATATATATAGAAAGAGAGAGAGAGACCTCTTCTGCTGAATGAACATGAGACTTGTGAGTTCCATTCAATAGCTTAGCATCACGATCATAGGAATTGGCAAGCATTGATACCATTCTGCGTAATAAGTTTCTCCGGAAAAGAAATATGACAGAAACACTTCTACGGTTGAAGTAGTCTGCTATTTCCTTAGGGTGCTCCATTAATCCCTGCATAAAACCAGAAATGTCTTGATTCTTCTACCATTAACCCATTGAACAGAATTGCAGAGCCTCAAGCCCCAGGGCAAAACAAACATCAAAATAATTGCAAACAAAGGATGTCTTCATTTATCATCTGCCTTCTCATGTTGCATGAATGCATTACCAAATATGGAAGTCTAAGATAACTGACAATTGGCCACTCTTGGACTGATGGAGAACAAAATAGCTTCGTGGATAAAATCAGCTTAACTATACTTTTGGTCCCTTTTAGTTTCACTAATGTTTGATTATGGTCCTCCTAGTTATACTCGCTACAATGTTATTCAAGTAGTTTTCAAATTGATGCAATTAAGCCCCCTATCAGAATCATGTTGATGAAGCACTCTTTTACTGATTTGGCATTATGCCAAGTCACTATGAGGATAACATTGTAACAATTGAAATGAGAAGGGCCGAAATCAAATGTCAGTGGAACTAGGAAGACCAAAAGCCTAAAGCCAATAAAATACTAGAACAACCTAAGTCCAATCAGATAACTGACTTACTAAATTTTTCATGAGACCACAATGTGTCAATGCCATCAAGGTCCACAATGTTGAGATCCCTATTTTTTTGCAGGTGATTGTATTAGTACTTTCAGAAGGTTGATAAGGCCTATCCACGGTACACCCATGTTTTACTAAATCTATACAATCTTGTTCCAGTTTCACGTAGTTCCTCCAAATCAGAAATACAAGGGGTGGGGACGTTAAATTATATTGCAATCTAGGCCTAATATAGAAGGCAACTATTACTGCAAACAATAATAACAAAGAAAGCTTTTTTCTTCCTCTTCTTCTTGAAACATATATAAGCTTAAGAGAACCTATTCTACTCAATTCAGTTCACAACAAATTTGTAGAAGACTTAACAGTGAGCAATTTTACCTGATTAAGCATCCACTTTAACCCAATTGCAGCAGAGCACTCATTCTTGGAAGCACTACTAAGCCAGTCCAAATTGTAAACTTTATCTAAAGTCTGAACAATTGTAGAAGCATTTTTTCGTCTTTCTCTAACAGAAAATATCTCCCCATTTGAGCTTACATTAATATGGCTATTCAAAAGGGTCTCAAACCACCCACTACCTGATCTCTGATTTGACAATATGGCAAAGAATTGTACAGGATTATGTGCACACTCATTCCTGGCAAATGAAAAATGCAATTAACAAAGTCCTAAACCAAATCCAAAAATGACAATGATTAACAGAAACCTCCAAATACCTGTTAAAAGACACAGGTTTGGGATAATGTAGGTAAGAACTATTTATTAGCTTCACTCTACTCCAAGAAGGTTTCTTCTCTATGACATGCAGCTCCAGAAGTTTAGTCCTAGCTTGAGTGCTTATCTGCTTTAGACATACAAAGCAGATGAAAACACCACACACCATTGAAAATATCAACACTGACATCCTTAACAACACTGGTGATCTCTTCTGAGGCTTTATAATGAGAATATCCTGCAACACATGAATGAGGAAAATGTTACAAGAATGTCAAAAGAGAAAAAAAACCAACAACAAAAAAATTGAAAGAATGAGAGAGAAACATATAGAAGACCATAAATTTGGTGGGGAAAAGGTTAAAAGGAAAAAAATTTAGAAGCATTAATTCAAGTTACACAAGCCCAAGAAAAGAATACATTTATGAAGAACAAGGAGGTCAAATTTCAGATAGTCAACCAGATCAAAAACATGCAGAGGAGCTCAAAGCTTTCATCTTTTTTTTCCCCTCGTTTAGATACAGAGTGGAAGCACCAGATTTGAGGATGAAGTTTCAAAATTAAATGTGAAAGAGAAAAGAGAAGAGAAGAACCTTCTTCTCCACCATGCTTGAAACATTTTTTTTTTTTTTTTAAAAAGGGCATGATGGTAAGTTAGAAAGAACAGTTGCCAAAAAAAATAATAATAAGGGAAGAAGCACATTGTTTCTGACAGGACAAAGAACAGGTGATGTTATTAGTAGAAAGGACCACATAGAAGCACCTTGTTGAAGAAACACATGTTTTCCACTACCATTGCTGTTCTAGAGAGAGAGAGAGAGAGATGTTTAGTTTAGCAGAGCTGAGAAAAAGAGGCATAAAGTAGAGAACAGAAAAGGGCTGAGGTTTGAACCTTGTTTGTGTGGAGGAACCTTGATGCCATGGAATTGAAGGCCCTAAAAAGCTAAGCCCAGCCAACAAGAAGGTGCTCTTTTCTCTTGGTTGGTGTCTTCTTCTCTCTATGAAAAAACGTGAGTAGAAATGTACCCAAAAAAAAAAACAAAAATTAGTAGAAACATAAAGATGATTTGATTTGATTTATAATTAAAGAAAAAAATTGTTTAAAATGATATCTTCATCATGGAATGAATTTTTGTTTTGTTTAAAAAGGTATATATAGAAATTTATTTAAATTTAAAAATTTTATAACTTAGTTCTATAGATGTAAAAATTTATTTAGATATGGTTAGATTTGAATAAATTTGTTTTCTAAATCATCGTAAAGTAAGGGTGTGTTTGAAAAAGCTTATAGAGAGCTTATGCAAATAGTTTATGAAAATAAATTTATACAAATAATTTATGAAATGTTTTTTCTCCGGTATCCCCAATAATTTTGGAGTAAAAATTACACTGCCCAACCAAAATGCGTCACCTCAATTAAATGGATCATGTTAATGGGTCAAGTCAAATAATTCACATCATTTGATTGAGCCATTTAAACAGGATAAAGTTATCCCTGGGATACCAAAGAATTCACCTTTATGAAAATAGTATAGTCTTCTCATGAACTCCTTTTAGCTTATTTCTATAAGTTTGTCAGAGAAGCTTATGAAAATAAGTTGTTTTTAGCTTATTTGAAAAAGAGTTTATTGAATAAATGCTTAATTAAAATGTTTACTCAAACGCACCCTAATTCTATTTCCTAATGTTTTTAAACTCAGCGAATATTTTTTACAATTGTGTTATTTGAATATCAAGTTTTGGACATCGTATATGACACAGTATATATTTATCTCTATCTCTCACTTACTTTTTATATTCTTTGTATACATGCAATTTAAAAATACATTAAAAAATAAAGAGACAACATGTTATCCCATTTTGTCGTCTAGAAAACATATCTCTTTTTTCTATCTCTATTTTTTTATAGTTGATGCCAGCCAAGAGGTATTCAACCTGATATACAAATAAATTGATAGACTTGCTCAAAAATCCTCAAAATAGATTTGAGAAACTTAAAGAATCAAATTGGGGTAGAATGAATACCAACTGTGATTTGTCTAAGTGATAATGAGCTTGGGCCCCTTAAGCAAGTTGTCAAGAATTCGATTCCTGACTCTTGCGTATGGAGAAAATCTAGTTGAGAGAGGTCAGTCCTTAAATGTCGTCCAGTATTTCGAGGGATTAGTCTCAATAGTTACACGCGGATGATATCTTGAAAAATCAAAAAAAAAAAAAAAATCGTGTAGAATGAATGCTATGAAAATGACTTTATGATGAGTTTAGAATTAGTTTGCGAAAAAAGTCAATAGGAATCTCTCAAGTTTTCTATTGTGAAACAAAGACGGCAAAACTAGTTGATTTTACTTTTAAAAAAACTATTTATAGGTCTTACATAATAAACTTCATTAATTAAACACCAAAGTCCTATTAAAGTCAAGGCCTAAGATTGAAACAAAATTGATAAACTACAAAACAAATCATATACTTGTTTTTATTCTATAATTATTATCTAAACATTGAAATTAAAATTATAGTCAAATTTCATAAAATGCATGGGTAGTGACTAGTTTCTTATAAATGTATTATTAGTAAGTCCAATCGCAAATGCTCCATGAATCCGACGACTTACGCTCAACTAGGGCAGAACCTAGTTTAATCAACCTAATATGTCCATTTGAATAACGAATAAAAATCTGTTATTTCAAAAAATTATATTTTGATGTCCCCTATCAATTAAATGTTGGGAATAAACATAAATATTAATGAGTCATAATTTTATTTTTTTAAGTATCAAATTGTTGGATTGTGATTCCTTGCATTCAGTTCTCTCACTCTCTCCACTCACATGTTTTTTCTATCATTTTATTTAAAAAAAATCAATGATCATGATTTAAAGTTAAGAAATTCAATGGCTATAATATATGTTGAATGTAGTCACTTCAGTCATAATTGACTGCAGTGAATCGTGATCCCAAATTGTTATTAATGAAAGACAGAAAATGTGATAGGAAATTATGACAGTTCTTCCCTTAACAACTCCCTTCACCTTTAATTTCTATGCACCAAAAGGAATGAAACTTAAACTTAAGTTTCAAGAATTTTTTTTTTGTCTAAATAAGCTAGTATTTTAGTATGGACTCTCTTTGTTGACTTAAGTCACAAAATATTCACATAAAACAGAAAGAATTTTACAATAAAAATGATTATAAAAACATTTTTAAAAAAATGTATAAAACTCAAAATTAAATATATAAAACAATAATAAAAGTAGTTCTCTCTTTTTAAAGAAAAAGAAAAATCTTATGGACCATTTGTTTTGACAAAATTTCGTTTCGAGACGAAGGAGAATGAGACTTTTTTTCAGTTTGCCGGTCAAGATAGCATATTGATATTCCAGAAGCTTAAATAATGTCAATATAGTAGCATATATAAATGCTTTTCGAAGGAAAAACAATCCTTGAATATGGTACAGAATGGTTACCATTTATTTTTATTTTTTTTTATGTGTATGAAGGTATCTTAACCATAGTCGAAAATTAATCATTCTTGAAAGTAGAGATCATCAAAGTGGATTTACATATCTCCTTACAAAGTTTTTTCATATGCATAGCAAGAATCGAATCTCTGACAATATAATTAAGAAACTCAGCTATTTACCAACTATATAAACCTTGTTGGTGATTAGCATTTATTCGATTAAATATAAGTTATTTTTGTAAGAATATGGGATTTATTTAATAACTAATTATTATTTAGTACCAACGATTGTTGGGTTAGAATCTAATTAACTTTATGACAATTATGTGCTTGAGTGAGCGTCACATGTTTATCTCTATCATTAAACAAATTTTGGAAAACTAAGTATTTAGAATGATTAAAGGTCAGTTTGTTTTAGATTGTGATAGAATTAATTATAAATAATTGATTTTAAAAGAATTGATTTTAAAAAAATTGAGTTTAAATTAATTGATTTATGTTTGGTAATGATACTTTAAAAATGAGTTCATTAGAATTGATTTCGTTTGGATAATAAAAGTAGAATCACTTTTGATGTGTAAATATAAAGAATTTTGTGGGTCCCACATCCGGAATTGATTTTATTCAACCCAAAAGCTAGGAATTCTTGCTTCCACCAGAATCAATTATATCCACCCCAGAATCAATTCTATCCATCACGATTTTCCATCCAAACATAAGAAGAGTAACTTTCACTTTTAGTGGCCTTGTTTTTGCTCCTAGAATTGATTCTGACCTCTCCAAAATCTAAACAAAATGGGCACTAAATGATTGAAAGGTAGAAACAAGAAGTATTTTCTACTAAGTTTATCATGGATATTAGATAATATATATGCAGCAGATTATATATGCCATGGTGATGTGCAAGAAGTTTTATAAGAACTTTTTTCTTTTGGGAAAATATAAGAGGAACAATTTAAAGTTTCAAAAAATATGAAGGTAATTATGACTAACAAAGTTCAATACAGTTGATATATAATTAGACTCCTTAAGTATATTATCAAGATTTGATAAAGAGTTAATATTTAGCTATCGATGAAAGGATGCTGTTGGAACACACAAAAAAAAAAAAAAAAAGTAACCAAAATTGCCGTATCAGATAGAGAGATTTAGGTGATGCAATACGTTCTTGTTTATTAAAAACTTATTCCTTATGCATAAAAAGAAAAGTATGCCTTACCCTGTGGTGACTGGTAATTTGTATATGTTGTGACTTTATTTTCATTTTTGTATAATATTGAGAATCATTTTCTTGACTCAATTAATTTTGCCAAATTGACTTCTTTTTTTACATGCATAATACTGTAAATCATTTTTTTTCCCGTGTAAAGCAAATACTCCAATGTCATAGATCTGGTAGGTGTCATATTTAAAATGACCTGGTCTACAATTTGACTTCAATGTCATTAGCTAAAAATCCCATTTTCTCTTTTAAAGCTTGATGATAATTTAATAAAGCAAATTGAAAAAGATTGAGCATTTCCTAAATACAAAATCAAACAAAACACCGTACGTATGGTTCAAAGGTATTTAAAAAAATGAAGTATGAGCTAAGCAAGACTAACAATATGACTAATTCCTTGCATGGAAAAATACTTGACAAAAAATGTTAGATACATCAAGTATAGGAACTCAGATGTGAACCCGAAGCTCTAATCCCCCGGTGGCAGTGCCTGCAGAGGCTCACAGGAGGGTAAAAATATTGTAGGTATAATTACTCCACAGGCCCTGAATTATTTAAAAAATTTTAAATTGGTCCCTAAATTAAAATTTTTTTGTAATTGTGTCCCCGAATTTTGATATATTTTATAATTGGGTTCCTGCACTTTAAACTTTTGTAATCGGGTCCCTGAACATGTTAATAGTTTGTAATTAGGTTCCTGAGATATTAGACATTTTTAAAACCTTTGCTATTGTGATGATCCAATGGTTCTATTAACCTCCAAGACCGACAAGAAACCTCGAAAGAAATTTATACGGTGTTTCTCCTATCCCAGGGACCTAATTACAAATTATTTACAAGATCAGGGACCCAATTACAAATGTTTAAAGTGCAGGAACCCAATTACAAAATATTTAGAAGTGTAGGAACTTAATTACAAATTTTTTTAGTTTAGGGATCTATTTAAAAGTTTCCAAATAGTTCGGGGACCAATAGAGTAATTACACCAATATTGTAATAATAGAGAATGCCAAATAGAAACCCCTACCTTGCATTTAACCAGCAGCAATGAGTAGACAAAGTACCAACTTCTATGCTAATGTTTAATTATGCAAAAAATAAACGATTCTTACAAATTTCTTGTGGGTTTCTACCAAACAAGAATTGTGCCTAACCACATACTTCTATCTATGTATAACTAAAAATCTCATACCAATTCATGATGAAAATAGAATGCGAAAGCGTACCTGAATTTGCCATTGTGAATCATAAAGGTGATGAGATAGAGAGCAGGTATGTGATCTTCCAATTGCATAGAGCCTAAGGTTCCCTTTTCAGGTTTTTCTTCTGATGGTGATAAAGAGAGATAAGAACAGAAAACCATTCTTCTGTAAGTTCTGTAAGTTACTCTACAAATTGGGGGCCATAAGCCCTTTATGTAACTTCTGGTAGTTACATTATAAGTTTTAATATTTCTAATTTGGCCCCTCATCAAATTAGAATATTGCTTATGATATCTACATAATAACTTTCTTGACAATTATGCCCTTAGTCATAAACTTTATATTAAATAGACCACTTTAATTTTGGCTAATTAAATAATGGCCCTAGCACATTTAAACATTACATATGTGACCCAAAAAATCTAACAATCTCCTATTGGTCACATATGTATCCTTACAAATGTGTTAGACTTTATGAGCTCAAAAATTGCCATTATATACCTTGTGCATATCCGAATAGTCACATCCATTAGTTATATCAATACATAGAACCAAAACGGTTTTCGTCATATCAATCATAGCTAAACCCATCAATGATTACTAATATTGACACAACTAACTGACATAGACTCATCATGAAATGTGTAGCATGAAAATCACATGAAGGTGGCCTATACATGTCAATTTTCAACCGGTCCTACTTTACCTTAGTGAGATCATTCAATAAACTTACTGTACACAGTATAATGAACTGAATATCAAACTTTATATCTGATAAAAAAAATATCCAAATACAAAAGTATGCATACTTAATACCCAATATAGAACACAAAATACATAAATGACTAACTCCCACTAACCAAAGATTCCTCAAACTTTAAAACACCATGTGAGCAGTGTGCTCATGACAGACCTTGGGTGGAAGACCCCTTGTAATGTTGACAAGTGACTTCAAACACAAGAGAGGGTGAATTGTGTGTGATATGTGTTTTTGAAAAACCTTTTGCAATTACGGCGCTTGAAGATAAATGACTGAAATTAGAAGTGTTATAAAGTAAATTGCTTGAATAATAAATTCTAGAAAGTAAATAGCAATAAAATAAATCGCTTAAATTAAATTGCAATAAAGTAAATGCGATAAATTAAATTGCAATAAAATAAATGCGATAAATTAAATTGCTGTAAGGTAGAAGACAATAATGAAAGGATAGAGAGAGAGCCGCAGATTTATCCTGGTTCGGCCACTAAATACCCTGTGGCCTACGTCCAGTCCCCAAGGTCAAACACCAAGGGTTTTCACTCAGTAACTAGCTTTTAAATCAGGTGCAACTAGAAACCTTTACAAACCAAGAGCACTCTCCACACAAAATAATGGGATATCACCTCCCTTTGTGCAAGAGCCTCAAGTTCAAGAGATATTGTTTCTCTTTAAAGAAAAAGGGATTCACACCCAAGAGCAAGAAGAAGTAGAAGAAGAATGTAGCACTCAAGTAGTGCAGATAAAGATTACAAATTGAAGCTCAAAATACAATTCAAACTATATGATATGTAAAGCTCTCTATTCAAAAAATAATCAAAAGTGAATATGTGAGAGTAAGTAATAAAATAAACAGAGTTTCAGAGCGCAATAGGATTCGTGTGTTTTAGAGTTGCCTTGGCATTCCTATTTATAGAAAAACTTTTAAGCCCATAGGAATTAAGTTAAGCCCATTTAAAAAACAAGGCAGTCGCTTCATAATCGATTATGGTATGTCCATAATCGATTATCCCTTGAGAAAAAACGCGCTGATTTACTTTCGCAGCATAATCGATTAGGATAATCGATTAGGATAATCGATTATGACTTCTCTGTTTTGAGTGTAATCGATTATGACATATTCATAATCGATTATGACTTCCCTGATTTGAGTGTAATCGATTATGACATATGCATAATCGATTATGTACATTATTTTGTTTGAAAACTTAACGGCTATAATGAAATTTCTATTATTCTTAGTAAAAGCCTTTTAAGTTAACGTAATGTGTGTGTGATTGATTTTAAATATGAGAGCTTTAGAACCATTTACAAAAAGATCCTAATAAACACCGATTACAAGAAATAAAAATTCCCATAACCTAGTCTTGAAGCACTTGATCTCCTTGATCTTCTTTTCCGCTTTTTGTATACTTGACTTTCCGGTTCCTTTTGTCAATCATCAAAAACTAGATTAATCCTGTCAAGGCATATATTCACATGTAAGAGGATCCACTATCATGAAGTTTGACCCTAAGTCTTCTATGGAAATCTGTCCACTTTGTACTTTTTCCTTAACAACTAGGAACTTGATGTCAATGTGTTTTGACTGGGTCGAGCTCCTATTGTTGTTGGAATATAAGACGGCAGATTTGTTGTCATAGTATAACTTAAGTGGTCTTTCAATTCCTTCCACAATTCGCAGCCCAGCGACAAAGTTCCTTAGCCAAATCCCATGGTTAGATGCCTCATAACATGCTACAAATTCTGCTGCCATGGCAGACGAAGCAACAAGAGTTTGCTTGGCACTGTGCCAAGAAACCGTACCACCAGCCAACAGATAGATATAGCCTAAAGTGGATCTCCTACAATCTTTGAGATGACCCGTCGTCCCATTGGAGAACTTAAGATATTAATTAGCCTTAATCCCATAATAATCGTTAGCGCGCCTTATTAATATGAAGTGAAGCAAAAAATTGAGCGGGGAAGCAATTAGATATACGGCACGCAACGCTTCAGAGTACACAACTTTAAAATATAAGAAATATATCACATACATCATTGCCCCATCAGTAGGGCTATAAAGTAGTACATACAGAGTATATTAGTACAAACCAAAATAACAGTATGAAAAGTAGGCCGAAAGACAACTCTCTGGCTAACCACGATCATTGCCCGACCTCTCGAGACTAGAGTCTGTGGCACGTCCTCCGGCGTCAGGCTCGTAAAGAATGCCGTCCAGCTCCTTAGCCATTGGTTCCTTCTCGGGATCTTCCCATAAAATAAGAGCAACACACACAGAAAATAGCGGGAGATAAGAAACATATATCATCAAATATGGGAGAAGGGCATCAGTACTATATATATATATATATATCACACAACACAGATAACATGTACAACACAACATCACCCATCTCTTAAGTCACCTATCACAATCATCTCAAACATCATTCTCTCAAATAAGCCTATAAGAGGGATATTAGTCCCTATGTATATGCTGACTTCCCTATATGCATGTCAGTCGATACATCACATCCCCAGTTGGACATTCTCGTCGGGATTACATCACATCACATCACATCTCGTCTCGGGATTTAAAGTAACCCGTCCCCAATTGGACATCCCCCTTTGGGACAAAATGATGTGTAATGAAATGATATGAAAATGCAACAAATATCCATCGCAGGTTGATACCGGTACCTCACGCCTACGCACTCGACCACGACCACGACACATCGCATCACATCAACATCAACATCAACATCGTCATCAACATCAACATCAGCATCACGACGCCTTGCGTCTACGAGCCACAGCTCCATGGTCGGGACCACAACAGTATCAACCCAAACAACATCATCGCTCACCATACTCCCATCAACACTCAGCCACCGGTCAAATCACAATAGAATAGCACAACAGAAATTCATCCAGTATACATATCATTATAAAGCCAGATAACCGTAAATCACGCAAACAGTTCAACAAAATAAAACCAACAGATAATCAAATAAACAATTCAACACATCAACCTCAATTAATCACAATAGTCATATCATCATTTAGTGGTGATAGCCCAAAAGTACCTACACCCAGGGTCCATGCACTTTTATCCAGGGCTCAACCTCTAGTAGGGTTTAAGGGTTCCCCTACACATATATATAGTCTATACTAAGCTTACCTTCCCGGCGATATCGGTTCTTTCTCCCCGCCTTAGTAATGATCACGTGCAGCTCCGACTACGACTCTGCAACGGTCAGTCGGGTGCGCGGTCGGATGTTCGAGTCCTCTCCGATTCTATACAACAAAATACAACCAGAAATCAGTACAGTTAGATCAAAAACTCCCCTAACCTTAGGACTAGGCTGCTGCCCCTATTTAATTAAATAAGTTAGGGATATCTAAAAATTCCTAACTCTTGGATTAATGATCCTTAAGTATACACAACACATAATCCATAATCAATCACATAATCCATAATCAATTTCAAAAATTTGAACCAAACCCTTTAAACCAAAAATTTGGGGTTTCGGCCACCACCCAAAAAAATAGGTGGAAGATTGATTTAGCTTCCTAATCACTTGGATTACATGATTAAGGAATGAAGTAGGTGAAATCAAGAACATTGAACAAAAACCCATTTTCCCCCAAATTGTTAGGGTTCGGTTCCTCCAAATTAAATAGGCTAGAGAGCTTATTTGATTTCAAGCTCTTGGATTATGATAGTAGAGGATGAAATTAGATTGTAGAAATTGGTTTGGCATTAATAGGATTTTTCTACAATGTTCTAGAGATTTTTGAAGTTTGAAGAACAACTTTGAAACTGACTTTCAATGGAGAAAAATGAAGATTGAGAGCTCAAGAGAGAAGTCTATATCTCTTAGATGATAGAGGAGGATGAGAAGATCAACTTTGCTTCACAAAGTTTCTTGAAAATTCTTGTAGAAGCTTGAGAAAAATGGAGGTGAAGAAATGGAGAAAAGAAGAGAAATGGAGGAAGAAGAAGAAGAAGGAAGGAAGAAGAAGAGAATGGAGGAGAGAAAGAGAAAGAGAGGCACGAAAATAAGAGAGAGAGGGGGTGAGGTCATCAAAATCTTAGATATTTTAGGGACGTAAACGTCCTTTAGGAAAAAGACTAAGGGCATTTTGGTCTTTTCACGTTCAAATATTTTCTAATTTCATAAATATCTAGATATTTTCAGGAAAAGTAATGATGACAATAATGAGTCACAGGCATGCCTTCCTAGGCGATGTGACTTCATGTTCATCCGTTTTTAGCTTCGTTACTTACGCAATTTAGTATTTCGCCCCAAGAAAGTCGTGAAAACATATTTATTTTGAAATTTTTCAAAATCGCCGATAACGTTCGCAATTTCATTTGAAGCCTAATTGTTTTGTTCAAGACTCAAAATTAGGTCGTCTGAGTAGTAAAATAATATTGTCAGTGTAAAACACAGACCGGACTCCGTCTGAGTTTTTGACCAAAATTTAACCATAGCCTCCTACGATAACGTAGAGCGTGACTATGATCTCGGAATAATTTATTTCACTCTCTAGACCCTTTAATAAAATACAGACACAATTACTAATTAATTAAGAAAATCTAGAAAATCGGGGCGTTACAATCTTGGCATCTAGCAAAATCAGAGTCAGAATACCGAATGATCTCCAAATGATCTGACCTCCTATATGTGAGCATATAATCCTTTGTTCTCTTTAAATACCTCATAACCCTCTTGAATTTTTTCCAATAATCTATTCTTGGATTGCTTAAGTATCTGCCTAACATCCCAACAATATATGCTATATCCGGACGCGTACATACTTGGGCATACATCAGACTCCCTACAGCTGATGCATAAGGAATCTTCTGCATTTCCTGAATTTCTAAGTTTCCTTTTGGGCACTGATTGAGACTAAATTTGTCTCCATTAGCAACTGGAGTATCCCCCGGTTTACATTCATGCATGCCAAATCTTTTAAGTACCTTTTCGATATAGCCCCTTTAGGACAATCCAAGAGTACCCCGAGATCGGTCCCGGTGTATCTGAATCCCTAATACAAAGGAGGCGTCACCAAGATCTTTCATTTCGAAGTTTCTTGATAGAAATCTCTTGGTTTCGTGCAACATACCTATATAATTAGTGGCAAGCAGTATGTCATCAACATATAAGACCAAGAAAATGTACTTGCTCCCACTGAATTTGTGATACACACAATCGTCAACAACATTCATCTCGAAACCAAATGAGAGAATTATTTGATGAAATTTGGTACCACTGATGAGACGCCTGTTTTAGCCCATAAATGGATTTTGTCAGTTTGCAAACCATATTCTTTGGGTCTCCTGCCATAGTTTTCTGGTTGCACCATATAGATTGTCTCATCAATGTTCCCATTGAGAAACGCCGTCTTAACATCCATCTGATGGAGCTCCAAATCATAATGTGCAACGAGAGCCATTCCTAAAAGAGTCTTTCGATGAAAACAGAGAGAAAGTCTCTTTAAAGTCAATCCCTTCCTTTTGTGTATAGCCCTTAGCCACAAGACGAGCCTTATACCTCTCCACATTACCTTTGGAATCCCGCTTGGTCTTAAATATCTATTTACAACCAATGAGTTTTACACCTTCTGATAATGGGACAAGTTCCCAAACCTTATTGCCTTGCATAGACTTATACTCCTCATTCATCGCTTCAATCCACTTTTCTGAGCTAGAACCTTGCATGGCTTGACGGAAGTTGATTGGGTCTTCTTCCATCATACCATTATTTTCCTCATGTTCCTGGAGAAATACCATGTAATCATCTGGAATAGCACTTCTCCTTTCTCTAGTGGATCTCCACAAAGGTATTGGTGCTTGAGGATCTTGAGTTTGTTCTTCATTAACAACCAGATCATCTTGAACGGGAGATTGAACAACAATGTCTTGTAGATGTTCCGAACCTGCTTCATCAAAAGCAACTGTATGAATTGATACTGGAATTATCACTGATTCTTCCTCTAACTTTATTCTTCCCCCCAAACTCAATATCCTCAAAGAACGTGGCAGTTGTCGTCTCAAAAATTGTCTTAAATTTGAGATCATAAAATTTATAGCCCCTGGATCTTTCAGAATAACCAATAAAGTAGCTGCTCACTGTTTAGGATTCCAGTTTCCTTTCATTTGGCCTATAAGGGCTTGCCTCAGCTGGACATCTCCATATATGAAAATGTTTCAGACTAAGCTTTCGCCCAATCCAAAGCTCATAGGGTGTTTTGGCAGTTGCCTTGGTTAGCACTCTATTTAAAATGTAAGTTGTAGGAGGGTGTATTAGATTAAGATTTTAAAGGATTTTAAAAGACTTTTTTATGATAAAAAAGTCTTGTGGTATTCAATCAAGACTTTTAAGTAATCTAAATAAGTCTTGTGGTATTCAATCAAGACTATTAAGATTTTTTAAAGAGAGAATCCAAATCTAATGGTATTCAATCAAGACTTTTTGCAAGTGACAAAAGTCTTGTGGTATTCAAAAACTTCCTGATTTCGATTGATTGTTTTCTAAGGTGGATTTTGAGGGATTTTGTGTGACTTTTTAGTTATTTTTTAGTAACAAAAAGTCTCACACTAACATGTGAGATTTCTCAGGATTCTTAATCCTATTTCTCTATACCTTATGTCTTCACATTTCTTTCTCCTCCCTCCCTCTATCTCTCTCCTTTCTCCCCCTCTCCCTCCCCCTCTCTTCCCCCATGTTTGCCATTCAACCCAACATAAGATATTTACTTCAATAATCGATTATATATTTATTGTAATAATCGATTATAATGATTTTGGTTGGGTATATTTGTTAAAAAAACGATTTTAAAATAATCTATTTTATTTGGATGGTTTAAAAAGATACTTTTATATAGTAAATTACAAACAAAAAAAAATGAAGTTGTTTGTATAAAATAATAATATTTGTTTGGTAGTTAATTATATAGGGTAAAATGAGAAAATATGATTGGTTTCAAAATAATCAAAAGTTTTTTTTTTTCAAATAAGTTAAAACTTTTAGCTTTATTGAAAACCACTTTTTTCTATCCAAATTTTTTTTTTTACTTGAAACTAATTTGTCAAACATAGTAGAATAATTTCAAAACAATTTTTTTTTTAGGAAAAAAAGCTTTTTCCAAGAAAAATAAATTATCCCAAACATGTTCTTAAAACACTTATTTTTAACTTTAACTTTAAAGTAGCTTTTAAATCTCAAAAAAGTTTGGTCAAACGTTACCTAAGTATAGAATATAATTGATTTGTAAGTAATGACACATCAAAGCTAACATATATCAGTAACAACAAGCAATAAAAGTATAGAATACAATATTTTCGACATTATGAAAATAAAGTGATTTTATTTTTTTAAGTTCACAATTTCATTTTTCACCATATAAATACAATAACACGTGAACAAAAACATGTGAATATGTTGTCTTCTCCATTATAAAATTGATTTTGCTATGTAATGTTGTAATTAGATTTTATGTGTTTATTCTCCACTACAAAAATAAAATCTGATTTATAAATTATGATTTTATTCTCCGCTATGTGTTTCTTTCAAATCTTATAAATCCATATAATCCTTCCAAATCTTATAAATTCTTATGATATAAATCCATTAAAATCCAAATAATAAAATCTTGATTATAAAAGTCTTTAAAAAAAACCTTATAAGTCATTACATTCCTACATAGTCCATTGAAATCCATTGGACTTTTTTAGGCCAAAATAGTCTTTTAAAATCTCAATCCAATACACCCCTGTAGTCTTTAATGCCTTTCCCCAGAGTGACTCTGGCAAGGTAGAATGACAAATCATACTCCTTACTATATCCTTAAGAGTCCGGTTTCGTCTTTCGGCCACACCGTTCATGCTAGGTGATCCCGACAAGGTGTACTGTGGGACGATTCCACATTCCTCTAGGTACTTGGCAAAAGGTCCCGGACGTTGTTCACCTGAACCGTCATATTTGCCGTAATATTCACCAACACGATCAGATTTGACACTCTTAATACTTTTGTTGAGTTGATTCTTAACTTCAGCCTTATATGATTTGAACACATCTAATGATTGGGACTTTTCATGTATAAGAAACAGGTATGCATATCTAGAGTAATCATCTATGAATGATATAAAATATTGTTGACCATTCCAAGAAGGCGTAGGAAATGGCCCACAAATGTCTGTATGTATCAATTCTAAGACGTCCGTCGCTCTATATGCACCTAATTTCTTTGTTTTAGTATGTTTACCTTTACCGCATTCAACACAAACATCAAAGTTCGTGAAATCAATGGAATCTAAGATCCCATCTGACACAAGTCGTTCAACTCTATTTTTAGAGATGTGACCTAGACGCTTGTGCCATAATGCTCCTGAGCTTAGGGGTGGGCATGGGTACGGGTCGACCAGCGAACCCGGTGTACCCAATCCAACCCAACCCACAAATACTGGGTTGGTTCGGGTCATTGGGTTGGGTTGGTTTCTAAATAAGGAGACCTGTAGCTTATGGGTTGGGTGCTGGTTCCAAAGATTGTAAACCCACTCAACCCAACCCACCCCACATATTGAGAGGAATATTATAAGCCCAGCTATTGGAGCGTGGAGTGACTCTTCTATCTTGAATTTGATGACTCTTTTTTAATACTCAGCCGCCTAAATTGGAGTGATCATTTTTTGGGTACATTAGCAGAAATAGTTTGAAGACATGCAGAAATAGCTTGAAGACATAATCAGTGAAATTGTGTAGGAATTGTTTGAAGACATTATTATTTTTTTTATTTCACTTTGTTTAATTTTGATGGATATTGTGCTCTAAATTGAAGTTGTATGCTTCATTTTGTATTTGGAAGTTCAAATTAATGCATTGATAGTATTTTTCTTTCCTATTTTTCCCCCATTATTTGCTTTTGATAAAAACAAAATAATTTACTACCAAACCCGGTCACCCGACCCAAATCAACCCGTATGAGGTTGGGTTGGGTTGATTTGGGTTACATGAAAATTTTCGAAGAAACCGATCGAACCCAACCCATATTTATTTGATTGGGTTGGATCTTTAAATGTACCAAAATCCACCCAACCCGACCCATGCCCACCCCTACCTGAGCTGGTATTATCACTTTTACGCTTAGTACCACGTGATTCCACATTTAAGGATTCACTATAAGTTGCTACAGTGTCAAGCAAATATAGATTATCATAAGCCATAAGTGAACCAGTTCCAACAATATTTGAATTAAAAGACAAACTGAATCCGTTGTTTCCAAATGAACATAAATAACCTGATTTGTCCAAATAAGAAATCGAAACCAAATTCCATCTAAATGACAGCACAACAAAAGTGTCTTTCAAATCCAAATAAAATCCAGTACACAATAATAATCTAAAATGCCCTATAGCTTCCACCTCCACCGACTTGCCATCTCCAACATATATGCATCTTTCAGCATCAGTTGGCTTTTGGTAGCTCAGGCAACCCTACATTGAAACATTGATGTTAGTAGTGGCACCGGAATCTAACCATGAAGTATTTCTAGGTATTGAAGCTAAATTGACCTCAGAACAGACCAAAGTAAGAAACATACCCTTCTTTGCATGCCAAGCGTGATATTTGGTACATTTCTTCTTTACATGTCCAGGCATATTGCAAAAGAAACAGTTGTCACCCTGATTTTGTTTCTTTTGTGCTTGACCCTTAGCAGCTTCATTCTTGGGCTCCTCAGTTTTCTTCCTTTTGCCCTTGTCTTTAGAGGTGCTAGCAAAATGAGCACTATAACGTCCCGATTTTCACGTTTTCTAATTCTTCAGTATTTTAACGTATGTATTTTATTGGAGGTCTTAGGAATAGAAATAAAATATTCCGAGACCATAGTCATGCTCGACGATATCGTCGGAAGCTATGATTAAGTTTTGAGTTAAAAACTCAAACGGAGTCCGGTCTGCGTTTTTACACTGACAGTATGATTTTACTGCTCAGGAGACCTCAGATAGACCCGTGAACGAGACAGTAAGTCTTAGAATTCGATTCTCTACGTTTTGGTTAAATTTCACAAAAACTTCAAAAAAATCACTTCCTGACCTCCATTCGAGCGGAATCCTCAATCGGGTGACAAACGGAGCCACACATGGATTTACCGTGACTCGCCAACGGATAATCTTGATATCACATCATCCTAGGACACTTCGGAGAGTATGTCGGAGTCGTCATGACGATCGGGAAAAACTAGATGCGAAATTACCAAAATGCCCCTAACCTTAGTCTTTTGCACTTTTACCATTTTACCCTTTTGGCAAATGACCATTTTGCCCTTAAGTGAGCTTTTTAAAGGCTGAACTCAGCCCTTCGAGCCCCTCATTGACGCAGATCAGCGCTCCCAAATAACTCAAGAATACCATCTTCAACTTTAGAGAGAAAACACCATTGTTCTTGAAAAAGCTTGGTTTCTTGTTGGAATCGCTTGATTCCTTGAGCAATCTTCCTTCATTTTAAGGTAAGATCACTTCTATGATCTCTTAGCTTTTTGAATCTCTTTCTATTTCAAGATCAAGATCCATTTTCATGAAAATTATTTCTTAGATCCAAAAGTTTGAAAATCCATAGGAAATAGTAGAAAAATCCTTTGGATGTGAAACCATTTTCTTTGAACTCACTTCATCATTCTGTACCTAAACCCAAGAGCTTATGATTCAACTCTCATCATAGCCCAAAACCCTCAATATGGTCGAACCCTATGTGATGATGATGAATAGTGTTTTTCATCAATTTTTGATTTCAAACACTTGATTTCATCCTTAGCTTTCCTATTGCCTTTGAATCCATGAAATGGAAAACCAAAATCAATTCCTAGCTTTGTTTTATTTAGGGTGGCCGAAAACCCTCTTTGTGAGAATTGTTGAGTTTGGTTTGATTATTGTTTAATGTTTGATTGTTTGGTTGTTTGTAGTTGGTGACAATTATCAGGAGGTTCACAAACCGATCAACCGACTTTGATCCGGTAATCTGTTCTTCAACAGGTATGGGGGGTGAACCTCATCACACCAAAATGGTGGTGGTGAAGATGGTTGTTTAAGTTTATGTGTGGGTGAAACCCTTTAGTTTGGGTTCACTTTTAATTGTTAAGTTTGTTAAGTTCTCTTTAAGAACAAGGTTGTCTTGATGAGTGTATGCTTTAGTATGTTGTAGTGTGCTTTAGCATATGTTGATGATGAGATGATTGAATGAAAATCATTTCTATGTATGTTGAAAAACCTACTTTGATCACTAGATCAAGTATGGACTTTTATGCTTGACTATGATGCAATGATATGTAATTGTTGTTTGTCATAATTAGATGCACATTGTGAGTTATAACTTGTCTTGAGGGTGAAGCAATCTTCACATTTGTTCCTACTAGGCTTGTGGCCTTAGTAAGAAGGAACATAAGAACATGTTTTGTTCTTGATCTGCCAAAGTCTTGAGTAAGAAAAGCATGATTTCATAACCTTTGTTTCAAAGAACTATGAAAAGTGATTTTGATCCAAAGATCAAATGAAGTTTTAACCTTTAAAGTATGTCACCAAAGTGAAAAATGTCTTTTCTTTAGCCATAGGTCTTTTAATCAAACTTTGTGTTTCAAAAAGAGAATTAATGAAGGAGTTAAGGAAAAATGAAAACAGGGCACTCGCCTGACCAACCCTGTCTTGCCACGCGAGACAAAGGGAAAACAGGGCATTCGCCTGGCGGAACTATTCTCGCCACGCGAGACAGAAGGCTAAACAGAGCAATAAGAGTTGCAGCTCTCTGCCTCGTGACGCGAGAAAATTATCGCATCGCGATGCAGAAGGTCGGTATGAAATATAGTTCTCAGCCTCGCGATACGAGACAATCTTCGCCTCGCGATATAGAGGGTTTGTATAAGGAGCAAATACAGCTCTCAGCCTCGCGACGTTAAACTTCTGTTCGTCCCGCGAGAGAGGAATTTCAAATGGGTTATCACTGCCTTAATTTAGCTAAGCGAATATACCCTCGCTAAGCAACTTTCACGTTTCAGAAAAGGCTAGAAATAAAGTAAGTAGTTCAAATGTTGTTTCAAATCAAATGAGTTTTTAGTTGTAAAAGTTGTTTGGTTTACAAAAGGAGTTTTCTAACTCAATCGCAAAAGTTTTACACGTAAAAACCCAAGTTAAGTAATTAACTTAGAGTTGAATACAAGGAATAATTTAAGTATGGTATGTGGTGGAACAAGACCATGTACTATACCATTGATGACTTAGTACATCAATTAGTTCATAAGACTTAAATGAATCAACACTTATTTCCTTAATTGAAAATCAAGGAGTAATATCTTAGAAAGGCTCAAAGACTTATCTAAGAGGATTCTCAATCCTCATTCATAATGTTTAGGACTTGAGACTTAATTCATAAGACATAAACACAAACACGAAACGTTTTGGGTTTTGAAACAGTAGTTCGATGACGGACCGATGATTCGGATCCAGGTTAATCGTTCAATTGTTTCCGTCTTGCGATAACTGGAATGAGAGAGATCCTGAGACTGTGCAGGTATGGGACTGTACAGTGGAAGGAATCCTGAGGCTATGCAGGTATGGGACTGTATAGTTAAGGGAAGGCATATAAGAATTGATTGGTACTACCCATACCAAAAAGATTTATCTTTTTTTCGGGAGCTTAGAACATAAGAACTTTATAGTTAAGTGTGCTTGACTTAGAGTAATTATGGGATGGGTGACCTTTTGGGAAGTTTCCTAGAAAACGTGTGAGTGAGGACAAAACATGCTGAAAAGACTTGTGTTGGTTTGTGGGGACAATCGGCGATTCTGAAAGTAGTCTGGATCATTCCAAAGGAATCATGAGATATTTATCCGATGGATAAATGATTTATTCGATGGATAATTGTTTTATAAAACAAAGACGCGTGTAGTTTCTAAGGAAGAGAACCTTAGTGAACCTTGAGGTTTATCCAATGGATAGACATTGCTTTATCGCATCTGCTTTGTGTAAGCATTGGCATTTCATGTGCATAGTTATAAGGCCTTGAGCCTAGTAGTTGAGCTTACGCCTTGATGCGGGTGCGAATCTTACGGTGACGATCTTCAATGGTCTTTTTGGAGGTATCAGGGTTGGAAGGGCTGACATGTGACCAGTTGGTGATTCTTCTGTGTCGTGGCGAATCCGTGCAATACACTGATATCCTCTACTAAATGCCGCACTTTTCATGTTTGGTCGAGAGTGTTACTGTAAAGCCAGATACGTGCACCTTATGATTGTTGTAGCATCTTGCTCATGGCTGGCAGAAACCGGAACATGTCCTCCCATTCACTCTCTCCGAATGTTTTGTTAGCTCCATGGAGTAGGGGTCAGAGTAGTACACAGTGACACTGGCATTGAGTCATGTACATTGCACTGCATTGCATGCCTGTTGATGTTTACATTTACTGTTATACATCGTTGTTCTGTTTAAGAATGTATTATATTATACTGTTAACTGTTTAACATGATTTATATTGAGAACCTTAGTAAGCATGTTGGGTACGCTGTTACCTAGTGAGTCTTTTCGTTTTTACTACTGCTGTTTTGTTGTGTTGATGAACGGGAATCTCAACCATATCTGTATGTTTTCTGCTGGTACTTGTTGTTGCTGCTTGAACAGATGGACGCGACGATAGTTCGGTTTAGCAGTCCCTTTGAGTTTGGAGGTGGACTCTTTTGCTGTTTTAGTTTTGTTGTCGGCCAGACTATGTCAATTTTGTATCATCTTTTGGGAGCTACGACTCCTAGTACTTATTGTATTTCTAATGTCAGTTATACATTAGACTTATGTCTGTATATAGTAATGTTGATGTTTTTGTTTTCCGTTTTCTGTTTCTGTATTTATAATACAGTATGTCCTAGTAATGCATGGTGAACCTAAGTTCATTTATTAGTATTATTTATCTTTACTAATTCCATTACATCTTTAAGAAAAGAAAAGAAAAAGAAAAACCGTATTTTCCGCATTAACAAATATCTTCGGCCTTATAAACGTTCAGGAATGTGACACTCGGGAAAGGGTGTTGCAAGTACTTTCTGTCTTTCCTTGCTTAAGCTTTTCCTCTTCTTGCACACAGTATGAAATGAGCTCATTAATAGACCATTTCTCCTTTTGACAGTTATAAGATATCTTAAACCGAATGAACTGTGAAGGAAGAGAAATCAATACTAAATGTATGGGCAAGCCTTCCGACATCTCAAACTTTAGTGCCTTAATTTTTGAAGCAATATTTGACATTCCCATAATGTATTCCCTTACATTTCCTTTGCTCTGATATTTCATGGAAATCAAGTTCTGAAGAAGAGTACTTGTTTCCGCCTTATCGTTTTTTGCAAAGCGCTTTTCAATTTCAGCAAGGAAATCTTTGGCACTTGTTATCTCTTCAGAGATGGCACCCCTAAAGATCTCTAGAATGTCGCGCTTAATGATCATAAGCCTCATGCGATTGAAGCGATCCCACTTCTCATAATCTTTCCTCTCTTCAAAGGTACTAGAATCCGTAGGAGAAAGGGTTTGCTCCATCCTTAATGCAAGGTCAAGATCTATGCAGCCAAGAACAATTTCCATGTTCTCTTTCCAGTCCTTAAAATTTGTACCATTAAGGACAGGAATCGAATTCAGATTAGTAGATACTGAAGCAATAGTAGCCGAAAAGAGAACAAAAATAAACAACATAAATATACTCACATCATAATAAAAATTCAATCATCAATTTGTTCAAATAATGGCATAACCCATCTCAAGATATCTAGTGCACCATTAATATCAAGCCTTTGGGACAGTAAGATTAATTGCTAGTGGTACTCTTGTTGTAATGATCAAACATTGATAATAAAACGTGTCAAACAATAAAGAGTTTAATTGCTATACACTGTCTGTAACGCCCTTCGTTATTAGTAACCCAAATTAATAATTTAAATAAAATCAGGAAAATAAAATTTTTCTTAAATAAACACTGAATAAATACTTAATATAATATTAGTCCAAAATAATTGTTTACATTAATTCAAAAACTGAATAACATAATCAGTTTCAAAACTTCAAAACAGAGCGTCTATAACATCTCGCATAAGGAAATAACTAAAAGATAATAAAGGTCTTCCTGGCATATGTCATACAATACTAATCAAGCTCTAAAACTAAAGAAATAGTCTTCAAAATGTCTGGCTGCTCAACAGGGACATCCTCAGGCTCTGAAAACAATACTACTCATGAGATATAAAATCCCAGTGAACAGAAATACAGTTTAAAGGGTTTTCACAAAGGCATTGTTCTCAGCCGATGCTGTAACTGGAAAAACTGTCCATGGTACCCGCTATTTTCAAATAATGTATAGTAAAATAATAATAATAATATAAATTATTATTGACAGTAACAATCATCATTAATACATCATATATCAAACAATCTCAAATATTCTCATCTGTCATATGATTTTCAAACTGCACATAACAATGACGTCTCATTGCTTACCTTACTCATGAAGGTATTTCGATGTCACCTTCTCTTCAGTGACATTACTCATTTCGATACCAACCATTGTACACTGGTGGTATTACTCATTTCGGCATCCTAACGTGTGACGATGTTACTTTCGATACCCCATCATGGTGGTATTTCATATTTCGACACCCCAATTCGTTGGCAGTGTTACTTTCGATACCCCTATCATAGGCGATACTGCAGCAGACAGCATTCAACATATTAGCAGTTATTGAATCATGCCAATATCACAAATATCATCAAATAGTGCATATATAGCATTTCAATTCAACCAAATCACATATGTATCATATATATCATGTCATCAATCTCAGTAATAAACATTTAATCGATAACAGAAACACCTTAAAAGAAAAACCCCCAATTTTGTAAAATCAGGATTTTACCAAACCAGGATTATTTTCCAAAAAAACGTACTTTGAAAGCATATCCCATACCCCAAGACAATTTGTACCATGGAAAGGGTGAGAAAGAGTATTTCTACTCACCTCTTGAAGACCTCCAAGAATCTCTAAGCGTACCCTATGGCGAATCCTAGATGTCGCCTTCCTCAGTCTTGAATCCCCTTCTCCTTCTCCGTCTTCTTCATCTTCTTCTTTTTCCTCTTGTTGTTGTTGTTATTGTTATTGTTCTCCTTCCAAACTCATTGCTTGTTGCAACCCCATCTCCCAAGCATGAAGATGCTCCACAGCCGTCACTAAGGTGTTTTAGGGTGCAAAAAGGGTTCCTAGCCGCACTAGGGTGTTACAAGAAGGTATATATATAGTGTTGCATTGGTTCCCTATTTTTAATGCATCCTGACATAGAGACTGATTTTTGAATTAAGTTTCAGATAGAGTCTGGATAGAGTTTGTTATTGAATAAGTTTTAGATAGAGTCTAGATAGAGTTCTGTTATTGTTGCAGATTTTAATTATCTTTTATCCTTTCTAATTAATTCAAGGACCCAAAACATGCAATCTAAGCCTCCCAAAAATTATCTAATTTCTCTATTATCTCCAATTATTTTTATTTTTAGGATGTTGTACTGTCAGTGTAAATTTTTTTTACATTGACAACCAATCAGAAATCATGATGTGTGTGACTTTTAAGGTAGTTGGGATAAGAGTCAAACACTTTAGCTTATGTGGCAAATTCTGATTCGTTGTCTGTGTAAAAAATCTTTACACTGACAGTGTATACTAATTAAATCCAACAATAAATCCATCTTTGGATTGATTTATTACTCACATGTAAAATCTTATAATTATCACATGTTTATCATCACAGATATGTATGCAATCCGGTCAAGTATTAACCTTCCTTTGGGTCAATTAATACTCACATAGATAAACACACACAAACATTTAATATTTTTTATGAACAATCTACACAAGACATGTCATTTTAACGATTTCTTTATTCAATTGGCTCATTTAAAATACTAAACAATTGTATAAAATATACAAATTAAACCAAAATTTGAATAATGTTGTATCATATCCGAATTTCAAAAAAAATAAAAATAGTCTGTAAGGGCATGACCGTCAAATACACCACGGCCTGCCCGTGATCATTTCTGTGAGCCATACATAAAATTACAACAATTTCATAGCCTTGGCCGTGGAAGGTATCACGGCCCCTGGAAACTCCAAAATCCAATTGACGCAATTCATATTTTAATTGCTACAATTCACATATAGCCTTCACAAAAGTCCAAACGATGCAATGAAGATGGAGAACGTAATTGTGACATGTGAATCATTGTAGAATGGTTATTAAAACATTAATTCTTAATTTGCCATTTCATGAAAAACACGTAAGATAGAATGAACACAGTGGCACCGCAATGAAGATACAGAAATTCATTGCGTGGTTTTGATAAAAAGACGCAAGAATTCTGACGTGTTTCTAAAAGACATCACAAAAAAACCGAGAACACAATTCATGAAAAGAAATTCATCAAGAAATCCCAATTTTGGAACCTTAATTTCAAAATTCCCAAAATCACATATGAGTCAAGTATGGATGGCTCTGATACCACTTGTTAGGTTTCTAGTAAACAAGAATTGTGCCTAATCACATACTTCTACCCATGTATAATCGAAAATCTCATACCAATTCATGATGAAAATAGAATGCGGAAGCATACCTGAATTTGTCATTGGGAATTATAAAGGTAATGAGATGGAGAGCGGGCATGTGATCTTCCAATTGCAAAGCGCCTAAGGTTCCCTTTTGAGGTTTTTCTTCTAATGGGGATGAAGAGAGATAAGAACAGAAAATCGTTCTTCTATAAGTTCTGTAAGTTACTTTGCAAATTGGGGACTATAACCCCTTTATGTAACTTCTGGCAGTTATATCGTAAGTTTCAAAATTTCTAATTTGGCCCCTCATCAAATTAGAATATTACTTATGGTGTTTACACAATAACTTTCATGACAATTATGCTCTTAGCCATGAACTTTATATTAAATAGACCACTTTAATTTTGGCTAATTAAATAATGGCCCTAACACATTTAAACATTACATATGTGACCCAAAATATCTAATATCCCGAGCTTTGATTTTGACGACAGTAATTCTAAAAGGCACGAGCAGTGGCGTAGCTTGCTTAAAATTTTAAGGGGAGCCGTTACTGACTAAAATATTATAAATTTTGTTTTGATAAACCAAATATGTATATTAATAATAATGGTATTGAGTATATCATAAACCATTTACAATGAAGTCCCCCAAAAAATATGACTTGTAGTAATTATCAAAATGAAATTTTCATTTCAATCTAAACTCCTAATGCTAAATTGCTTGATACGTATAGCAAAAAAACAATCTCCCACTCGGTGGTGTATCTAGGACCTTGGATCAGTGGGAACAAAATAGTTAAAAAAATTAATTTTTTTTAAGCAAACAAAAATTTAATGTATCTAAAATTTTTAAAAATTAAAATTTGAAAAAGAATCAACCAACTTCTTCAAAAGATCACTTATTCCTTTCAAAGATACAAATTCAACATCGCTATGCATATCAATGATGTAAGTGTGAAGTTGATTATCAAGCATCACTAAATCTGTTGAAGAAAATTAATGTGGATAAATCTTCGCAAATCCACCAGCCTTGTCATGTGTCTCAAAACCAATGACATCTCAGCTAATCCTTTATTGTTTATATTTTTATAATAAGCTTGGGATCACGAGATCATATAGCCAATAGTCCCAAAAAATATTTAGGATCATCAAACTATCGCGGTTCTGATGACTAAAATTTCTTTAGGAAATAACAAGTGGTTGTGTCTCAACTAATCCCTAAGATAATGTGATAATTTATTTTTGGGTTTGCTATTGTTAGATAAATATATTAGATATTTAAAGAAAAAATTTGATCTAGTCAAATAAATATTTCGTTTGATTGTGATTTAATTAATTCATTGTCATGAAAAATATTTGATTTTAAAATGAAAATTATTTGCAAATCAGTGTTCAATAGTAATAATAATAAATTCATATAAAAAAATAGTAATAATAATAATCATGATAGTGGTAATATTAATAATAATAATAATAATAATAATAATGATAATAAAAATAAAGCACACACACGGGACCATAAGAAATAAATAAAGGGAAGAAAAAACATGATTCATTCTAAATTTAACATCACTTTATCTTTCTGTTTGATAAAAAAAAACTACACCCTTGTGTATGTGAACGCCCAATTTTGTCCGGGTTAATTAATCTTTTGATTAGGTGATCAGAAAAGGAAAGAAAAATTGAGTAGGCTTTGGCCCGTAATCCCATTCTTTGTTTAACCCACTTAAAAGCCCATTTCTTGTTCGAAAAAAAAAAAAAGGAAAACGAAAATGATAAAAAAAAAAAAAAAATTTTAAAATTAATAATAATAACAAAAAATTTCAATTCAGAAGGTGGGGGGTACGTAGGTTTTGTTTTTTCTTCTTTTGGAGGTCTTCTCCTCTTTCTTTCTTCTCTTTCTTTTGTTTTCTTTTGCTTTATTTCCTTTTCCCCCTAAGCAGCACCAGCAGTGGCCATGGTACACTGCTCTCCTCCCTGTAGCACCACCAAGCAGAGGGACAAAAGCTGATTTGCTCCCTCTTGAGGTACCCATTTCCTCAGCCAGCTAACAGAAAATTTTGGCATCATTCTCCTATGTTTTTTTGCCTATAAATTCAACCTCTCACAGGGAATAGAGGAGGTTTTTTTCGGAGCAGTGAACAACCCAAAACAGAAAAACATCAAAATACATCACAGTATTTTTTCCTTCGTTACCGTGAACCGGCCGGAGCACCACCGCGAACCACCGGAGCGCAACCGCGGGGTTCCCCGCCTTTCGCCGCCATCAGCCCAACCCGGAGCCTCCGCTTCGGTCACGCCGGTCGCGCCGCGTCCCTCCGCCTCAGCAGGCCCGCCGCCATCATCCCAAGCCAGAGCCACCGCCTTCGGCCACGCCGGTCGCGCCGCGTCCCTCCGAGCTCGCAGCAGAGCCGCCGCCCAGCCGCTCCAGGCCACCGCAGCTCCAGATCTGAGACCCCTCCGTCGAGCTCACCCGGTTGCACCGTCGCCCAGCTCAGCCGAACCGCGGGCCAGGGAGCACCACCGCTGCACGACCCGCTCCCCCTCAGCAGCCCCGTCCACCGCGAGCCCGAGCCGCACCGCTGACGCTGCCGTCGTGCCCGCGACGAGCCCCTCTCCCCGCGCGGCTCTCCCTCCTTCTCTGGTCTCTTTCTCTCTCTCGCAGGGGGTGGGGGAAAGCCTCCCCTTCTCTCAGTTTAATCCCTTCTTTTTTCTCTTTATTCTTCCTTTTATTTCTTTCTATGATTTCTGTTGTGTTTTTTTTTTTTTTTTTTTTCTGGTCCTTTATTCTAAGTTTTTTTGGGCTGTGCTTGTTTTGGTTTGTGTGGGCTTAGGTTCATGAAGTTTGTTGTGATGGAGTCCTACTTCTTCATCTCATGGGCTGAGATTTTCAGTAAAAGTCCAAAAAATATAAAAGTAAATGAATAACATAAATACAAAAGTGAAAGAATCCCCTCTTTTTAGAAAAAATCATTCAAAAGTGAGAAATAAAAATAACAATCACTTCCAAAGAAATTCACGCAACAATCTACGACGTTGATGTATGAATTTTTTTTCATCCTCAAGTGTCGCATGAATTGTAAGGGTTTATCGTATAGTTTTGCTATCTTTAACCCCGTGCAAGAGTGAATTCTTCTTTAAGTAAAATATTTTAAAATTCGTGAGACAATTTATGACGTTGATGTATGGTCTCCCATCCTCAAGTGTCATAAGAATTGTAAAGGTTTATCGTATAGCACCGCTATCTTTAACCTTGTGCAAAAGCGAACCAGTTTCGAAATAAAATCCTTTTTTCAAAATCAAATCTTTTCTAAGAAAAATAAAATAAAATAAACCCACCAATCAAACCTTTTTCTATTAAGAACTACGTGGCTTTGAGTTTTCCATCGCACCGGGGAATACGTAGGAGCAGAATAATCATTCTGTCAAGCCAAAATTTTATTTTTCTTCCTGTTGTGTTTATTTTTTTTATTTTATTTTAAAAAAAAATGGGGTAAAATAATATTTTCAAAGGTTATTAAAAATTTTGCACAATTAACTTGGGGTACCGTTCTTAGAACGGGTGACGTAGGGTGCTAACACCTTCCCTACTCATAACCGACTCCCGAACTCAAATCTCTGTCTTGTTTTTTAGGACCAGTTTTCCTTAAATAATTGGGTTTTCCAAAGTTTTCCCAAATAAAAATTTTTGGTGGCGGCTCCTCTGTTTTTTTTACTCCCCTCCTTTTTTTCGCGGCGCCCGGACGGGACGGTCGCGACAGCTGGCGACTCCACTGGGGACTTTGGAGAGTCAGGCCCATCATAGTTGATTGTGCAAATCTTTAATAACCTTTATTCATTTATTTTACCCCTTTTTCTTTTTGGTTACCGGGTACATTGTTTTGTTTTTTATTTTATTTATTTATTTATTGATTTATTTATTTATTTATTTATTTATTTTATTTTATTTTATTTTATTTTATTTTATTTTATTTTATTTTTTTTTTCTTTTTCTCTCTAATACCTTTTTGTATATATTCTTGCAACCTTAGGATAGAAAACCATTGTGCTGTGGGATGATTCTTCTTGCAGGTTTGGGGAGTTTTTATTTATAGGATTTTGTACAGGTTTGTATGCTCTCAGCACACACCGCACTATCACTTGCTTCACACACTGTTGGGCTCTATACCCGAGTCCTGGAATGCCATAGGATTAGAAGGGGTTTCAGTGGTGTTATTGTGATGCTTTTGCATCCCTGACAGTCATTGATTCTCCCGCTCAGATTGCTACCGGTACATGGACTGCCATATTGTGACTTATTTGTCCCTGTGGTGAGGTTCATAGATCCGGGTCCTTATCTTTTTAGATGAGGGTAATCTGGGGGCCTTTTAGGAGTCTAGATCTACGCCAAGAGTTCTGCACATAAGTTGCCAATAGAAGCCGTCCGAATTAGGGTTTTAACTTCAGAAATCCCAACCATAGGATGCAACCTGTGTAGGACAAAGAAGAGCACATTCCGCCTTCCTTTCTGCTGCATACATATTCACATCTATCATGATTTCAAGCATATTACCCATTTCCTTTTTCATGCATTGTTGCGCCTAAGGTTAGGCTTGGATGACCAATGTCGTCCTTGACTTGAGCATTATGCTACGTTTCCATTGCACTTCGAAACGCAGTCAATTGCAAGGACAGTCATGCGCTAGTAATACATAGCGCACCCTAAGGGGTTCACAACCCTTTCATGTGTATCTGCACCCTCATTCATTCATAGAGTGCATTCATTTTTCAATTTTTGCTAATAAAAATTTCCCTTTCACAGATTAATTTGGTGAGAGTTAACCCTTTCTTTGATAAACAAGAGATGGAAAAAGCCAGGCACACTAGCAAGAGCTCCAAGGTGATAATGAACTCGCTGGAGAACCTGAGGGAGCTAAGTCGGGCATTACCTCAAGAGAATCGAAGAAGCTTTGTCAAGAAGTATGGAGGGATTCTGGACCTTATCTTTATACCAGTGGAAACTGCCGTTTTGAGCGCTCTGAGTCAGTATTGGAAACCGCAGCTCAGATGTTTTGAGTTGCCTCACATGGACATTACCCCTACCATCGAAGAATATGCTTGTCTGTTAAAGTTACCGATGCAGACCAAACCTGTCATTTATTTCCATATGGGGCAATACCTGACTGTCACCAACATAGCAGGGTTACTGGGGCTTCCTGAAAAAGACGTCCACTTGACCGGACACTCAAACTCGTGGGGATTGACTCGAACATTCCTTGAAAATCTCTTGAAAAGGTTGAAAGATCAACGAGATTGGGGGACTTTTGAAAGGGTATTGGCACTCGTCATCTATGGGTTGGTTTTGTTTCCATCAGCACTGGATATGATCGACCAAGCTGCACTGGACGTATTCTTCACAGTAGAAAGGAAAAGGAATCCAGTGCCCGCGATATTAGCTGAGACGTTTTTGACTTTGGATTTTTGCCAGCGCCATCAAAAGGGGAAGCTTCGATGTTGTGCACAACTGTTGTATGTATGGGTCATCACTCACATGTATGCGAAAGGCTATGTCAGCCGACATTCAGATCCACTGAGAGGCTTCCACAATATCCCAGTGAAACAGCAAAGTGAACAAGAGTGGAAGGACGAGTTTGACAAAGTGGATGGCAGCTCTTTCAAGTGGGTATGCCCATGGTACGAAGGTCAACAAGGGCAAGATATCATTTACAGTTGTGGCGAGTTCCCAAATGTGCCTTTAATGGGCCCGAGGGGATGCATATCCTACACACCAACCATAGCCCTGCGACAGCTTTGTTGGACACAAACTGTACCGCGAGAAGAACAACTCGGTGGATGTTGTTTCCGATATGAGGACGGTGAAGATACCAAGTTGTCAGCGAAAAGGGTCAGAGATGCATGGAAAAATGTGAAGATGGCAGGGAGAGCCGAATTAGGCAGGCCGATCTTAATCATTGTCTCAGAGTATGAAACATGGAGAAAAGCAAGGAGGGTTCCCATCGGCATTCCGAAAGAGAATCCGAAAGGCGAAGATCATTCCCTTTTGGTGACTCAGATGACAGAAAAATTAAAGATCATGGAGGCACAAATGAAAGCGGTGGAGCAAGAAAAACAAGATGCTGAGCTGAAGGCAGTCACCAATCAAAGGCGGTACGAGAAGTTGGCAAGAGAAAATGAGCACTTAAAAAACATGTGCGCCGACATCACCACAACCTCAGGGGTCAAAAGAACAACAGATAAGGTTCCGGCGAGCCTCATGGCCAGAATCCAGAAACTTGAAGGGAAAATGTTGACTTTGACAAAGGATAAGCTTCAACTAAAGGAAGAGACACGCCAGTTGAAAGACGAAGTTAATCGGCGAGATGAGAAAGGAAAGACATTAGAGGCGGAAATTAATCGGCAAAGGGAGGCCAATGACGATTTAAGAAACCAGATCTGTACACACAACAAGGTGGAGGCTGGATTGGCACAGAAAGTCGAGGACCTGAATGCCTTGCTGTTCGAAATCAAACAAAGTTGCGACCTAGGGTGGACGTCAGCCAAACATTATCATGACCAGGTGACGCGAGCGGTGAATGCCATGAAATGGTGGAGGGGAGAAGCCAAAGAGCGAGGATTGGATGTTGATATATGGAGGAAGAGGTATATAAGTATGGCTAATGAGCTAAGTCATTGCATCCCGACCTTTGTTCAACGCTTTGAGAAGGCTAGCAAGCGGATTCGCGTGAACCCTATGCTACGTCTCCCTCCGGAGTTAGAAGATTTCATGCAGATGTGTGATGGGCTCACCCGGGGCCTAAAAAGGAAAAGATCAAAGTTGTTGACTTTAGGATAAAAGCGTTGTTGCGAATTTATGTTTTGATGTTATTTCAATCTATGTACTACCCTTGGAGGTTTCAATGAAATGAAATGCATTCTCTCGCCTTTACTTTCTCTCGCTCTCCATCTCTTATACTTGATTCGTGACAACGCCTATCGTGGAGCGTAATCTCCCTTTAGTATGTTGCTAACTACGTCCTTGCCTTATAGGAGTTATCCTTCTGTGTAAAGCGTAGTTGTTACTTCCTCGACTCGGAATCAGCAATGCTAGTGTGCCTAAAGACGACATCTATTGTGGAAAGGATCCTCTCCCCTAGATTCGTTGTCAACCCCACGCCGTCTTATGGGCAAAATGCCCTCTGAATGGAGTGGAGGGACCATCTCTTGTCAATCGTTGGGGCGTTAACTCTCTGAAAAATAAAATTTAATAATTTCAAGCATCTCGAAAGGGTTAATACGTTTTCTGTGTTTTCTTATCCCTTTTTGTTTTATTCATTTTCTTTTTCGTTGTTGTAATTAAACAGTGATCTTTTGAACCATTGCTCCGCGACACCCTTACCGCACTCGTTCGCAAGCTAAAGTTATGGCTGACCTAGAACAAACCCAAGAGATGAGAGAAGAGGTAGACCAACTCAAGGAACAGATGGCAAAGATGTTGGAGTTGTTGCAAGCGATGCAAAAGGAGAAAAGCACAGATGAGAACCCTTCGGCCTCGAATGAAGAGCATCCGGCTACGCCTCTTCTCCCACCTGGTTTCACTCAGGTTCCTGTGCAAATGCAAGGATTCAACCAACAAGGAGTCATGGTGCCTTTCGCTATTTATCCAAACCACCAGACTCATTCCTCAGCTGCCAATCATCATGAGTCTACTGTAATGAACCATCCTCCATACGGTCTTCCTCCAGGTTATGTGCCGCCAACTGCTGCTGGCCCACAGGACAATAACCCTAACCACCAAGACACTGCCCAGGTCCCTCAAAATTCTGTCCTCACATTCCCAACACAGGGGGTCCCTCCGCCACAAAACCCTCCGGAAGGTAGTGCTCCGGCAGTGACACCTTCTCCTAATCCAAAGCTCCCACCGTACACCCCGCACTTTGGACCCAACGGGGCTCAAGCGGCACCAAACTTCACATCCGCCTACATGCCACAGTACCTTCCACAGAACATGTACGGTGAAGCTCATGTGGATCGGTCCGGCGAGAACCCCCGATCTAGGGAAAAGTTGGAGACACTAGAGGAAAGATTAAGGGTTATCGAAGGAGCAAGTAGTTATGGCCTCAGAGATGCCTCGGAGCTTTGCCTTGTGCCCAATGTCGTAATCCCACCGAAGTTCAAGGTCCCAGATTTCGACAAATACAGGGGAACCACTTGTCCCAAGAACCACTTAACCATGTATGTCCGAAAGATGGCATCATACGCGCACGATGATAAGTTGCTGATTCATTTCTTTCAGGACAGTTTGTCTGGGGCAGCTTCGAGTTGGTACACGCACCTGGAGAGGGCACATATCCGATCTTTCAGGGATTTGGCCGACGCCTTCTTGAAGCAATACAAGTACAATGTTGACATGGCGCCTGATCGGATGCAGCTGCAAAATATGTCTAAAAGGGACACAGAAACTTTCAAGGAATATGCGCAGCGTTGGAGGGAAGTGGCAGCCCAGGTAGAGCCCCCGTTGGCAGAAAAAGAGATTGTTGCGATGTTTATTGACACACTTCAGTCGCCCTTTTATGATAGGATGATCGGTAGTGTATCGTCAAATTTCTCAGATATGGTCGTTATCGGTGAGAGGATTGAAGGTGGAATGAGGAATGGCAAGATTGTCGAGACTTCAGTTGGGGCACCTGGCCCGAAGAAGCCCCCGTTTGTAAAGAAGAAGGAAGGAGAAGCCCATGCTGTGACTTTTGACCAGAATAAGTCTGGCCAGTGGAGACCAAACTTGATGCCTGTCCACCCTCAGCAATATTTCCAAACCCAGTATTACCCACAAACTCCGTACCACCAAACTAACCATCCATATATTGCCGCCGCCTCACAATTTCCACACCCCCAACCTCAGCATCCAATGACATCTTACCGGCCATCATACCCTACCCATCACCAAACACTTCCCGCCATACCATCCCAAACAGTTCAACCACCACACCACAACCCAAACACAAACCAGAGAAGGCCACCTCATGACCTAGAAAGAAAACCTGTACATTTTGACCCGATACCCATGACCTACACCGAGCTGCTACGCCAACTCGTGAAAAGCTCTATGCTAGCTCCTATCCCAACAAAACCAATGGAACCCCCGTATCCAAAGTGGTTTGACCCGAATACTAAATGTGACTATCACTCAGGGGCATCAGGTCATTCCACCGAAAATTGTAGAGCCTTGAAACTTAAGGTGCAAGAGCTGATTAACGCCAAGTGGTTGAGCTTCGAGCAGCCTAATGTGGGGCAAGATCCTCTACCAAATCATGGGGGTCCTGGCGTCAACGCCATAGAGGACTCCATGGAGTATACTCTCATCAGTCAAGTCTCCAAGGTCAAGACCCCCATGAGAGTTATTTTCAGGGAGATGTGTAAGCGTGGGATGATGCAAGCCTCGATTGAGGAGGAAAGTGACCTTGACAAAGGCTTAGGATGTGACTTTCATGGGGAGAAAGGTCATGCAATTGAAGATTGTGCAGAGTTCAAACAGGTTATACAACGGTTATTAGATATGAAGATGATCCTAATTGGTTGCCAGTTGGATGAGGGAGGAATAAATGTGGTTTCTGAGTCTACAGTCTCCCCGATGCGGGTCAATGTAACTCCTTTGACCATCCGGGTCGATCCTCGGCCAGCTGTTGAAACAATCGTCCCAAAACCGCTGGTGATATACTATACCAAAGAGGTACCATCACCGACTTCAAGTGGGCCGAGGCCACTCGTCATCCAAGTTCCGCGTCCTTTTCCTTACAAGGACACCAAAGCAGTACCATGGAAATATGACGTGCAGGTTCAACCACAACATTCTGAAGATACCACTGTAGTCACCAATGTCTCGGGAGTCGGCGGGATGACTCGGAGCGGTCGTGTTTATACCCCGGAGGCATTGCGGAAAGAAGATATAGACAAGGAAGGAGGAAGTTGCAAGGGAAAAGGAAAAGAAACTCTTGTTGAGGAGGGCGCAAGAGGGAATGGATACAAAAAAGAAGCATCCGATGAAGAAGTCTCCGAATTTCTGAAGTTCATCAAACAAAGTGAGTATAGGGTGGTGGACCAGTTGAATCGAACTCCGGCCAAGATATCTCTTTTGTCTCTGCTCATGAACTCTGAACCACATAGAAAGGTGTTGATGAAGGTTTTGAATCAAGCTCATGTTTCTCATGACATCACTGTTGACAAGTTTGATAACATTGTGGGCAACATCATCGCCGATAATTATGTAACCTTCACCGATGATGAAATACCTGTTGAGGGAATGGGGCATAACAAGGCGTTGCATATCTCCGTGAAGTGTCAGGATCATATTATGGCTAGAGTGCTCATTGACAATGGATCTTCTTTGAATGTGATGCCAAGGTCGACCTTGTCTAAGCTGCCTTTCGATGGGACCCACATGAAGCCGAGCTCAATGATAGTAAGAGCATTTGACGGCACGCGAAGAGAGGTCATTGGTGAGATCGAATTACCTATTCAGGTTGGTCCTTGTACCTTTGAGGTCCTTTTTCAAGTAATGGATATCACACCGACCTACAGCTGCCTCCTTGGGAGACCTTGGATCCATTCTTCTGGAGCTGTACCCTCCACGCTGCACCAAAAGGTGAAGTTCATCATTGATAATAAATTGGTAATTATTTCTGGAGAAGAAGACATGCTGGTGAGCAAACCAACAACGACCCCATACATTGAGGCAGCAGAAGAAGCCCTTGAGACCGCTTTCCAATCACTGGAGATTGCCAATACTACTTACGTAAGAGAGGGGGCTTTGCTTTCAAAACCGCGGCCGTCAAAAGCATCTGTCATGATGGTGAGGGTTATGCTTAAAGGAGGATATCGGCCTGGGAACGGATTGGGAAAAAGCAACTAAGGGGTTCCCGACATCATAATGCTTACTGAAAACAAGGATAGGTTTGGGTTAGGATACAAACCCACCAAGGCGGATAAGAGGAGAGTTCTAGAACAGAGGAAAGAGAAGAGGCTTGCTCGTTTGGAAAATCGTGAGTACGAGGCTGAAAGGGTTCCTATCTGTGACATACGACAAAGCTTCCGCAGTGCGGGGTTCGTGTTCCTTGACCAAGTAGCAGCCCTTGGAGATGATGATTCCACCAATCTCAGTGTTAATCTTGTTTATCCATGCTCTCCTGATACAGAGCTCAGCAATTGGGAGACCATTGAATTCCCGAGGACCATAGAATCTTTGTCAAAGTAATTTTGTAATGCTTATCCTTTAGCTCTGCCCAAGGCTTTAGGATATCTTTTGTACTGGGCTTACTTGTTTCTATTTCAGTATTAACTTATCAATAAATGCATCTTTTCGGCCCCTTTTATTCTTCCGCCCTCTGTTGTTTTGTTTCCCTAATAATTATCAATAATACAGTTTTCGCCTTTTCCCCTTTGTTTATTCACCTTTCCCTGATAATCATCAAAATGCAGATCTAAAAGTGACTCTCTTGAAAATGACAGTGTTAGTGTTCCCGCATACAATTTCGATTATCCCATTAATCATGCTGACGAGGATGTTGATGACAGCGAAGAAATTCCCCTTGAGCTAATGAGATTAGTAGAACAGGAAACCAAAGAAATTCGACCCTATGAAGAGCCGACTGAGGTGATCAACTTGGGAACAGAAAACGATAAAAAAGAGGTCAAGATTGGTATTTCCCTGAAAGAAAGTGAGCGACACAGACTGGTCAAGTTGCTACTTGATTTTAAAGATATTTTTGCATGGTCGTACCAAGACATGCCGGGGTTAGACCCTAGCATAGTAGAACACAAGTTACCTCTAAAGCCCGAATGTCCTCCGGTGAAGCAAAAGCTACGAAGGATGAAAGCAGAGATGTCGTTGAAGATCAAGGAAGAAGTCAAAAAGCAATTAGATGCAGGCTTCCTAGCAGTTGCAAAGTACCCTCAATGGGTTGCAAACGTTGTCCCTGTTCCAAAGAAGGATGGAAAAGTTCGGATGTGTGTCGATTACCGGGATCTGAACAGAGCTAGCCCGAAAGACGACTTCCCTCTCCCTCACATCGACGTTCTGGTGGATAATACTGCTCATCATGCTTTCTTCTCATTCATGGATGGATTTTCGGGATACAATCAGATCAAAATGGCTCCGGAAGATATGGAAAAGACCACGTTTGTCACTCTGTGGGGTACCTTTTGCTACAAAGTTATGTCTTTTGGTTTGAAAAATGCAGGGGCGACATACCAGCGGGCCATGGTGACTCTATTCCATGACATGATGCATAAGGAGATAGAAGTTTATGTGGATGATATGATTGCAAAGTCCAAGTCTGAAGATGACCATGTTGACGATTTGAAAAAGCTTTTCGAACGGTTGAGAAAGTTCCAGCTTCGATTGAATCCGGCCAAATGCACTTTTGGAGTGAAATCGGGCAAGCTTTTGGGATTCATAGTTAGCCAGAAAGGAATAGAGGTTGATCCTGATAAGGTGCGAGCGATCATCGATATGCCAGCACCTCGCACTGAGAAAGAAGTTCGTGGGTTTTTAGGGAGATTGAACTACATTGCCAGGTTCATCTCTCAGTTAACCGCGACGTGTGAGCCGATTTTTAAGTTGCTGCGTAAAAATCAGGTGGTAAAATGGAATGAGGACTGCCAAAAGGCGTTTGAAAAGATCAAGCAGTACTTGCAAGAACCTCCAGTATTGGTACCTCCAGTCCCTGGAAGACCCCTCATCATGTATTTAACAGTGCTAGATGAATCTATGGGTTGTGTGCTGGGGCAGCATGATGAATCAGGAAGAAAGGAGCATGCCATCTATTATCTGAGTAAGAAGTTCACGAGTTGCGAGGCCAACTATTCATTGCTGGAACGCACATGTTGTGCTTTGGCATGGGCAGCTCGTCGTCTAAGGCATTATATGTTGAGTTATACTACTTGGTTGGTGTCCAAAATGGACCCGATCAAGTACATCTTTAATAAGCCTGCTCTGACTGGAAGGATTGCCCGCTGGCAAGTCCTGCTATCCGAGTACGACATCGTCTACGTCACACAGAAAGCAGTAAAAGGAAGCGCTCTCGCAGATTATTTAGCCAACCAGCCCGTAGAGGATTATGGGTCGATGCAATGCGACTTCCCAGATGAAGACATAATGGCTTTGCTTGAGCAGGGGCGGTCGTCAGAAGAAGAAAAGTGGACCCTGTTGTTTGACGGAGCTTCTAATGCACTGGGGCATGGGATTGGAGCCATCTTGATTTCACCAGAAGGTAATTTTTTCCCAATCACCGCAAGACTTTGCTTCGGTTGTACGAACAACATCGCCGAGTACGAGGCTTGCGCGCTAGGGATCCATGCAGCAATAGAATCAAAAGCAAAGGTGCTAGAGGTATATGGGGACTCTGCTTTGGTCATTCACCAACTAAGAGGGGATTGGGAGACTCGGGATGCCAAGTTAATCCCGTATCATGATTACATCAAGGGTTTGATTGAGAAGTTTGATGAAGTTACGTTTCACCATATTCCCCGGGAGGATAACCAATTAGCCGATGCGCTATCTACCTTATCCTCAATGTTCAAAGTAAGCGACGAGAGAGACTTGCCACTCATCAAGATGGAAAGTCGTGATCATCCTGCGTATTGCCAAGTGGTAGAAGAAGAACCTGATGGGAAGCCTTGGTACCACGATATCAAAAGTTTTATCCGAAAAAGAGAATACCCCTCAGGTGCTTCAGAGAATGACAAAAGGACTCTAAGAAGACTTGCAATGAGTTTCTATTTAGACGGGGATGTCCTCTACAAGAGAAATCATGATATGGTGCTTTTAAGATGTGTCGATACAGAAGAAGCGAAATGGTTAATCAAGGATGTGCACGAAGGATCTTTTGGGACTCACGCGAGTGGACACGCCATGGCAAGAAAAATCTTGAGGGCTGGTTATTATTGGTTAACAATGGAGGGAGATTGTTTCTCTTATGCAAGGAAGTGCCACAAGTGTCAGACATACGCCGACCGGGCTCATGCGCCGCCAACATCCTTAAACGTCATAACGTCACCTTGGCCATTTTCGATGTGGGGAATGGATGTCATTGGACCGATAGAACCAAAAGCCTCGAACGGGCATCGCTTCATTCTGGTCGCGATTGATTACTTCACAAAATGGGTTGAAGCTGCATCTTATGCTAGTGTGACAAGGAATGTGGTGATTAGATTTGTCAAAAGAGAGTTGATTTGTCGTTATGGGTTGCCGAGTGAAATCATCACTGATAATGCGACCAATTTTAACAACAAGATGATGACAGAGGTATGTGAAAGTTTCAAAATAAGGCATCATAATTCCTCCCCATATCGTCCGAAGATGAATGGGGCAGTCGAGGCAGCTAATAAGAATATCAAGAAGATTGTTCAAAAGATGGTGGTGACGTATAAGGATTGGCATGAGATGTTGCCTTTTGCCTTGCACGGCTACCGCACTTCTATTCGTACTTCAACTGGGGCAACTCCATATTCCCTGGTTTATGGGATGGAAGCAGTACTCCCGATCGAGGTAGAGATCCCTTCACTAAGGGTGCTGATGGAAGCCGAGTTAGAGGAAGCTGAATGGGTACGAGCTCGACTTGACCAATTGAACCTCATTGAAGGAAAGAGATTAACCGCGTTGTGTCACGGCCAACTTTACCAAAAGAGGTTGATGAAAGCTTATGAGAAAAAGGTGCGCCCAAGACAGTTTCGGGAAGGGGACTTAGTGCTTAAAAAGATTCTACCCATCCAAAAGGATCACCGAGGGAAGTGGACTCCAAACTATGAGGGACCTTACGTTGTGAAAAAGGCCTTCTCCGGAGGAGCTTTAATCCTGACAAGGATAGATGGTGAGGATCTGCCACTCCCTATAAACTCAGACTCGGTCAAAAGGTACTATGCTTGAGCACACTTCCAAAATGGCAAAAGAAAAGAAGAAAGAGAAAAAGAAAAAAAGATGGCTTGCTAGGCTGAAAACCTGAAAAGGCGGTCTAAGCAAAAGTTAGAGCGACCCGCTAGACTGAAAACCTGAAAAGGCGGTCTAGGCAAAAGTTAGGGTTAAAAATGCAAACGAAGGAAGTGTCATCAAGCTAGTAAGCTGGGGCAATGTTCGGTCTTGACTGGAGCAAATCATGTTCTTTGAAGTTGATTAATGGGTGTTCGAGGTTAAATGCGGGATACTAGCTCTAGTCATTGTAGAAGGTGTCATTAAAGAGATGTGATTCCACACTACAATCTTGCTTGTTAAACTTGAGTTTCTTTGTGATTTGTGATACTTACCTTGTACACCTTTCCATTTTCAATAAACGACATTTCCTTCCATTCCTGTTGTATACCTCTCACCTTTCATTATCAATTGTGTGCATTCATTATGATAAGCGTATACTGAACTAGAAACATGTAATCATAAAAACATTTAGATTTCTTTGAAGGCTTTAAAGTTCGGGAAAAGCGCGGTGGTCTCCCTACCAGGGATGTTATGGAAACAACGATTTCCCCATCCATCGGGACAATCATCACGGATGAAGCATGCCTTTAACAAACGTGCCAAGAGTAATGGGCTTTGTTCTAGTTCATCCTCAAGCCCGCTGTGATCGAATCTTAAGGGTCGAGGATCAAGCAATGATTTGAAGAAACAAAACACCAAAAGTAAAGAATAAAAATTTTTAAAAAAAAAAAAAAATCATAATGGTTTCATGAAAAGCATCTCTTGCATATCATACCATCTTTCGCAAAAGCAGGTTTTACATCATGCATCATAACATCATTTCTCAGGCCAATCCTTGCATTGCATTTGTTAGCCTCAGCGGATACCCGACTCCGCAAGTTTTGGTGCCTTTCTTGTCGAGCTTCTAACGGACAATCCAACCCGTAGGCTCTTTGGTTTCTGTTCAAGCTTCTAATGGGAACTCCACCCCATAAGCTCTTCATCTTTTGTTCGAACTTCTAACGGGCAATCCACCCCGTAGGCTCTTTTTGTTTCTGTTCAAGCTTCTAACGGGCAATCCACCCCGTAGGCTTTTTTTGTTTCCGTTCGAGCTTCTAATGGGCTATCCACCCCATATGCTCCTTATCTTTTGTTCAAGCTTCTAACGGGCAATCCACCCCGTAGGCTCTTTTTGTTTCTGTTCGAGCTTCTAACGGGCAGTCCACACCGTAGGCTTCTTTGGTTTCCGTTCGAGCTTCTCATGGGCAATCCACCCCATAGGCTCCTTATCTTTTGTTTGAGCTTCTAACGGGCAATCCACCCCGTAGGCTCTTTTTGTTTCTGTTCGAGCTTCTGACGAGCGGTCCATCCCACAAGTTTTTTAGTTTGAGTCTCGGTAGGCAATCTGACCTTTGGGAATCTTATTCTCCGGGACAAAATCGAAGTTCAAGTCTTTACTCGTTTCTTATAACGATAAAAGGTAAACTACGGTTACACCTATTATCTAATAAGAACCTAGTAAAGAGGGGCAGCTGTGAACGCCCAATTTTGTCCGGGTTAATTAATCTTTTGATTAGGTGATCAGAAAAGGAAAGAAAAATTGAGTAGGCTTTGGCTCGTAATCCCATTCTTTGTTTAACCCACTTAAAAGCCCATTTCTTGTTCGAAAAAAAAAAAAAAAGGAAAACGAAAATGATAAAAAAAAAAAAAAAAAATTTTAAAATTAATAATAATAACAAAAAATTTCAATTCAGAAGGTGGGGGGTACGTAGGTTTTGTTTTTTCTTCTTTTGGAGGTCTTCTCCTCTTTCTTTCTTCTCTTTCTTTTGTTTTCTTTTGCTTTATTTCCTTTTCCCCCTAAGCAGCACCAGCAGTGGCCATGGTACACTGCTCTCCTCCCTGTAGCACCACCAAGCAGAGGGACAAAAGCTGATTTGCTCCCTCTTGAGGTACCCATTTCCTCAGCCAGCTAACAGAAAATTTTGGCATCATTCTCCTATGTTTTTTTGCCTATAAATTCAACCTCTCACAGGGAATAGAGGAGGTTTTTTTCGGAGCAGTGAACAACCCAAAACAGAAAAACATCAAAATACATCACAGTATTTTTTCCTTCGTTACCGTGAACCGGCCGGAGCACCACCGCGAACCACCGGAGCGCAACCGCGGGGTTCCCCGCCTTTCGCCGCCATCAGCCCAAGCCGGAGCCTCCGCTTCGGTCACGCCGGTCGCGCCGCGTCCCTCCGCCTCAGCAGGCCCGCCGCCATCATCCCAAGCCAGAGCCACCGCCTTCGGCCACGCCGGTCGCGCCGCGTCCCTTCGAGCTCGCAGCAGAGCCGCCGCCCAGCCGCTCCAGGCCACCGCAGCTCCAGATCTGAGACCCCTCCGTCGAGCTCACCCGGTTGCACCGTCGCCCAGCTCAGCCGAACCGCGGGCCAGGGAGCACCACCGCTGCACGACCCGCTCCCCCTCAGCAGCCCCGTCCACCGCGAGCCCGAGCCGCACCGCTGACGCTGCCGTCGTGCCCGCGACGAGCCCCTCTCCCCGCGCGGCTCTCCCTCCTTCTCTGGTCTCTTTCTCTCTCTCGCAGGGGGTGGGGGAAAGCCTCCCCTTCTCTCAGTTTAATCCCTTCTTTTTTCTCTTTATTCTTCCTTTTATTTCTTTCTCTGATTTCTGTTGTGTTTTTTTTTTTTTTTTTTTTCTGGTCCTTTATTCTAAGTTTTTTTGGGCTGTGCTTGTTTTGGTTTGTGTGGGCTTAGGTTCATGAAGTTTGTTGTGATGGAGTCCTACTTCTTCATCTCATGGGCTGAGATTTTCAGTAAAAGTCCAAAAAATATAAAAGTAAATGAATAACATAAATACAAAAGTGAAAGAATCCCCTCTTTTTAGAAAAAATCATTCAAAAGTGAGAAATAAAAATAACAATCACTTCCAAAGAAATTCACGCAACAATCTACGACGTTGATGTATGAATTTTTTTTCATCCTCAAGTGTCGCATGAATTGTAAGGGTTTATCGTATAGTTTTGCTATCTTTAACCCCGTGCAAGAGTGAATTCTTCTTTAAGTAAAATATTTTAAAATTCGTGAGACAATTTATGACGTTGATGTATGGTCTCCCATCCTCAAGTGTCATAAGAATTGTAAAGGTTTATCGTATAGCACCGCTATCTTTAACCTTGTGCAAAAGCGAACCAGTTTCGAAATAAAATCCTTTTTTCAAAATCAAATCTTTTCTAAGAAAAATAAAATAAAATAAACCCACCAATCAAACCTTTTTCTATTAAGAACTACGTGGCTTTGAGTTTTCCATCGCACCGGGGAATACGTAGGAGCAGAATAATCATTCTGTCAAGCCAAAATTTTATTTTTCTTCCTGTTGTGTTTATTTTTTTTATTTTATTTTAAAAAAAAATGGGGTAAAATAATATTTTCAAAGGTTATTAAAAATTTTGCACAATTAACTTGGGGTACCGTTCTTAGAACGGGTGACGTAGGGTGCTAACACCTTCCCTACTCATAACCGACTCCCGAACTCAAATCTCTGTCTTGTTTTTTAGGACCAGTTTTCCTTAAATAATTGGGTTTTCCAAAGTTTTCCCAAATAAAAATTTTTGGTGGCGGCTCCTCTGTTTTTTTTACTCCCCTCCTTTTTTTCGCGGCGCCCGGACGGGACGGTCGCGACAGTGTAAAAAAAACTTCACTTCACGCTAAACTTGTTGAAAATCAACACCCGTCCACCAATCACATCCCAATCACAATTAAATTAAATATTACTAAATAATAAAGACATTCTTAGTTACAAAAGAGAGAGAGAATAATACCAATTGACAACTACCACATCTATGTACAGATGAAAACCTTGGGAAAGAGAAAGTCTTGTGTGCCTCTGTGTATCAAACGAGAGAAATGAGAGTGTTGGAGTACTGGGTGCAAAACTTAGATTTTAGTGGGGTTAAAATAAAAAATATATAGGATAGTTTAATTTTCAAACATTGAGGGTGAGCATGTGCCCACCCTGGACCCTAGGTGGGTCCATCACTGCTCTCCCTCCTAAGAACCTGCATAATCATAACAACGATTCCAAATTTTATAAACGTCATTTTGGTTAAGTGTATAAATAAAATAAAATAAACAAAAACTTGACAGGAGTCGTGGCTCCAATGGGTCTCCAAGAAGCTCCGTCACTAGGCACGAGACGAATTTCATACAAGAAACATGGCTTATTTATCTTCTGTTTTTCAGAATCACTTCATGAATCAACATCACCCGTGTATGGTTTTAAATGATCATGTGATTGATGAATTATTATTGGGAAATTAAGTGTAACACTTTTTAATATATTAAATTCATCTTTTTCCCAAACAAAATTTCATTTCTTGATTCCTTAAACAATGTCTTAAGGGCTGGTGGCGGATCCAGAACCATGAGCCAGTGGGGGCAATCTATTTCCAAAAAATTAATAATTAGTATCATATATATGAAGATAAAGACATAAATATGAAAATCATAAAATTTTAATATATCTAATCAAATAAATTACAAACCTCATAAGAGCAATGATAACAACACACTCTGTAACACACTATCTTGTATCTTCAACACACTCTTTATTATTGGGAGGATTTTATGTGGCAAGCACTAAATCACATGAATCTACTCTTTATTTAGTGGGGCTAACATAAAATCCACTCAATAATAAAGAGTGTGTGCTAGCATTTCTCTATCTTATAATTGTACTCTATGTGATTTCATGACACTGATCGGAGATGAAAGAAATGAGATATGAGATATAGAGGAGAAAAAAAAGTCTCTCTCCGTCATGTAAGAGAAAAAAATAGTGACATAAGTGCAAATATTTCAAATATGAGGAACAAAATAAAAAAAATCATAAGGTATTTTTTTTTTTTTTAAATTTCAGGGTGTGCAAGTGCACACCCTGATGGTATAGTAGGTCAGCTACTGCTAAGGATATTCGTTAACATTCTCGGTAGATAAATAGTACAATGGCTGATTATATAGGAATAAATACTTAATTTGGTCCCTGAAATTGTAGAGTCGTATCAATTTAGTCCCCCACATTATCAATATTCCAAAATGATCCTTGGAATTTCAAAATATAGCAAATGCATCCCTGATATTATTCACTTAATTTCAAATGCATCCCTGACATTACCAACTTAATGTCATTATAGTCCATGCAAATATCAACGGAGGGACGAATCTGATTAACTTTCTGCAATTTCAAGGATAATTTTGTAATATTGATAATGTGGGGGATTAAGTTAGTACGATCCTATAATTTCAGGAATCAAATTGGATATTTATTCGATTATGTAGTGAAAGGTCAACATAATATTTTTTTTATAAAAAAATTCAGTTTGTTAGAAAGTTCTAAATTTAAGCATTTGCATCATAGATGCGTGATCAAATTAACGGCAATAAATAATAAAGTGGAATCCACTTTTTTCTAATCATGCCTAACCGACTTCATAATGTGTGTGATAATAATATTTCTAGTTTTTCATTGTACATGCTCATTCTGTAATTAAAAAACTTTAAAAAAAAAAGGAGAAGAATTGTAGCACACGCATTTTTTTCGTTCTCAACATATTAATTTAATGAAATGACCCAAAGACTGTCATGAAAACAACGTTGTTTGAGCCTTCTTATATTTGTATTATTACATTTCTGTCCTCATCTCGACTCATGGGTAATTAAGACAAATGTTTCGTGGTGTACAATAACCATACGGGTAATGTCAGAAACAAGGAAATCGTCGTATGGTTATAAGATCACACATGCATCGATCATCATTTCCTCACGCCTTTTCCCCCTCCTATTCTTTCAATTTTAAATTGATGCATATGTACATTTGTTTGGGGTGGGGTGCCATTTAAATTCAGTTCAAGGTGCAGCTCGAAATGAATAAAAATGTAAATTGAGAAATTAAACATATATTCATTTTTTATTAGTTAAAATAAATTAGGATCTCAATATACTTCAAACAATTAAGGATAAATATATTTTTATTTTTTCACTTTATATTTTAATTATATTCAAAAAGCTTTATCCCAAAATTAAGGTAATTGAAAACAAATCGTTGGCCTTTGAATTACATGGACTTTAACATCTTTCTGGTTTCAAGTTACACAATCATATTTGGAGACCTTTTCACGTTTTTAGTTGCTGGATGATAATTATTTTTACATAAAACGTGAAAGCTACCTTGGCATCAGGTTTGGAGCTCACACAAACATGCTATTCCTAGAACCTAGAGAACTGAAGGAAAGAAGGCACATTTGCCTTCTCTTGCAACTGTACAACTAAAGTCTAAAACCGAAAATTCACTTGGGTTCTAGATACTACTGTTTGTCTTCTCATACTTATTTATTGCTATTTTCTCTTTTCCCTTGTACCATTTCAAAATTAAAACTAACCCCTTCCCATATGATGTCACAGTAATCATCACCAAAAGTTTTACGTGAAAAGTTTTCCAACTGATAATTATCCTGTCATGACGTTATTCTGTCAAATTGTACTGGTCAAATTGTTAGGTACAACCAGCAGCCAAAGTAAAACCTTTTCCTCATACTTTTCGATTCCACATCCTCGGTTGAATCAACTATTAAAGATCATATATATTTTTTCTTTCTTAATAAATGAATGAAAATATCGTGTCATAAAATTTCCAGAGTAAAAAAATTTTAAATTCTTTATCAAATGATGTCATAATTTATTTATTTATTAATGTGAAGATTACTTATTCAATTAATGAAATTAAATCCTTCAAAACATGCATGTAAAAAGATTTAAACCCGATGACTTTTATTTTATTTTATTGCAATGAAAGGTAAACAATTAATTCAACTAGAAGAAAATTCTAACTATAATACATCCGCAAGTAAGGTTAGAGCTGAAACAATTCAAACCAAACCTTGTCAGAGAATGTTGAGACCATTTTGCTAATCTACGGACAGCTTCATTACCTTTCTTAGGTACTTACATGAGAATACAAGCATTAAATAAAGCCTGTACTAATTTGATATTTGCATTACTCAGAAGATTTATTACACAGGGAAATGATAGCTTTAGTATAGTCTTATTTTTTTGGTTTCTTAGAGTAACCTCCTACTCATTCGTGAGAAACTAATCTCTCGAAATATTATGCATCTGAGCGTGTTGTCTCCCAATAATGTTTTTCCATATACATAAATCTAGTGATCGAACTCAAAACCACATACAAGAGACTCTAAGCCTCTTCCACTTTAACCAACACACGTTGGTAGAATAATCTTATTTTTAATCACACAAGCATATCCCCTTGAAACTAAAACCAGAAATCACACGGAGAAAAACGTGTCAAGTTAAGTAATCTTGGAATTTGAAAACTGATAACTATTGTTGAGATGGCACCATCATTCTTGGGCCTCTGGTAAATGCCTAGCACCACTAACTCCTGGCTGACTGGCTGTACAAAGTGCCACACTATAGTGAAAATAAAGGGGCCGGGTAGTATTGCACCCAGGATTAACATTAACTGTTTTATCCATTAAAAAAAAGAGCATTAACAGTTTTAGAAAGAAAGTTGCACTCGACATGCCAGTAGGGATGGATACCTTAACGAATGAATATAAGACAGATATTCAACTGCTCACTAAGATTAGCAGAAAAATATGCTAGATAGACATTATAGAATAGCACCTTTTGATGAGGCGTGAACATGAAAACTTCGAGCAAACTAGTGTTTTCTCATTTATATGAAGCCATAATCTCATATAGAACAATGTTCACAAGTTATTAATAAAAGAAAAAAGATAGAAGGAAATGAATGATAATAATTCGTATAACACGAGTTAACGAGTTACGTTTTATGAACAACATAACTCAAGAAAATGATTGCAAAGTATGCCCGATTTAAATTATTCACAAAATATTAGACTTTAGGGCGTTATCTGATGAGCTTAGGTGCAAATAAATGCGTCTATGTTAAAAGTATATGAATAGAAGTATATGCAAATTGCATTACTTTCTCATAAACCCACTTGAATCACACCAATAATTATTTCATTCATTGCAACTTTCTCATACTAAAACTGAGAAGATAAAAATTAAGCGAATCTGTACAGAGAAGTTTCTGTCAATTCATATAACAGACGTTACAGAGATTCCACTTTGCAGCTAACTGTACACGTGTTATAAAAAAATCACAAATTTGAATAAAATAATATTGAAAAGAATAATTTGGCCTTTCTTCAAAATAGTAAACTCGGATTTCCTATACACAGACTAGGTAAATATCTGTTGAATG